>JABBWJ010000046.1:0-388008 GCA_016647685.1 Suillus tomentosus
CTTACTGGCAAGAAGCGGGACCGGTGCGAACTACTCTGCCCTTGCTCCTCTGAGCGTGGCCGGCACGGTCGTTGCTGGATACCCTGAATGGTAAGGCAACTGTTTTGAGCTGATTTGCTGAAGGTTACTAATGGTAATTGATGAAGCTACAATGAGACGATATGGGGACCAACTGGCAACATGACTATCAATGGCACCTCTACAGATTCATGCACAACAGGCTCAGCCACTACAACCGTGGTTGAAAGACGTGGCATCGGCGCTGGTGGCGAGCAAGGCGTCAATCTCAACAGCCCACCATATGCTATCCATAATGGTAGGTTTTATTTGTCCTATACCACGGGTTTGATCTGACTCGGAACAAAGCTATCGGATCCCTTAACCTCAACACTCTGGCGACGAACGCGACCGACCCACTTCGGCGGATATGCAGAGCTTGATGTGCACAATATGTTTGGATTCATGGAGGAAAAGACGACACACCTTGCGGTTCAATCTATCATCCCCGGAAAGTGTCCGTTCTTGATTAGCAGATCAACCTTCCTTTCTGCTGGAAAATGGACTGGCCATTAGGTATTTTGAATCCATTTGACAGAATGGGACGGGATGTTAACGTCTCTGATAGCTTGGTGACAACTTCAGCAAGTGGCAGGACATGTACCTCAACATTCAAGGCGTTCTACAGTTCCAAATCTACCAAATTCCGATGGTTGGCGCTGACACTTGTGGATTCAGTAAGTATTTGCAGAACGTGAGTTGGTTTCTGGTTAATGAACGACGCAGATGGTAACACCGACGAGGAGTTGTGATGCAGCCCTCGGCATTTGTTCCCTTCTACAGGAACCACAACACTTATGCTGCCCTTCCTCAAGAGCCTTACCGCTGGGAAAGCGTAGCAAACGCATCCCGCATCGCCATCGCTGCTAGGTACACCCTACTGCCGTATTGGGTAAGTGTGTGCGTTTTCTAGTGATCAAGTGTTCAACAGTAGAAACACAAAGTACACACTTTTCGCCAATTCTTCCATGGCTGGTCTTCCGCCTGTCGAAGGTCCTTATTTACTGCTCGTATCTCTCAACGCAGACGATTCGTCGAAGGAATGCTTAGGTGAGCGATGAGCTCTAATGCAACGCAGGTGGGGTTCTCGATGGCTCGACGTCACACTGTATCTTATGGTAAATTGTCGCAGGCACGGCTAGAGAGATGCTCGTCGAGGCGCGACGAAGATCCATTTCAGTACAACTTCATGCGACCCATGACGTCCTTGCCTTGAGAGCGTCCGGAGCATCAGACCGTTTCACGCTTTGTCCGTTGACAGACTGACCCGTCATGTCCGCAGACTACAACAACTTAAACCCGAAAAATTTGTACAGCTCCCAACATTTACTATTGGGATAGAGTCGTGCAAGCCACCAATGGTCCGACGGCGGTTTTCCCGGTGCGTTTTCTCCTCCGGGCCATGGTCCTGTTCAAGGAAAATTTCTCGAGATGGACGCCGTTTCGCAAAGGTGGCCAAAAACCGAGACTAGTATTGGCTGTCTTTGGGAGTTGTGGCCCTATGCTGATGAGAGTCGCTAAGCTCTTTCACAAGAGTTTGTCGAGGATACCGTCCGGCTTCTCGTGACACGTTTCATCCCCTTGAACCTGGCAGATCTCGAGGGTTGGACAAGCGGTTACTAATGCACAGCAGAGGAATTTCAACCCCAATGTTGATCAATATGGACCATTACCTCCCGGATGGGAGCGTCGCATCGATCCACTTGGTCGGACATATTATGTTGATCACAATACCAGGACAACAACTTGGAACCGACCATCATCCAACCAAACTGTGAACCACAATAACCAGGATAGTGAAACAAATGCTGCGAGAGATCAGCACTCCCGCCGCATACTCGCCGACGACATGGTCGATGCTGCCAGCACGGGTGCTGCGGGTGCCAACACGTACCGCAACTCGTCAGTGTCAGCACCATCCCCATCGCCCAACGTTCCACCGGCAGTCGTGAGTTCGGGTGGAGGTGCTACCACAGCTGGGACTGGGAGTCTCCCAGCCGGCTGGGAGGAGCGCTACACTCCAGAAGGACGACCCTATTATGTGGATCATAACACGCGTACTACCACCTGGGTCGATCCCCGGCACCAGACTGTCATCCGTGTCATGGGCCCTAATGGACAGAACACATCTTCACAGTCTCAAACCATATCTTAGCTTGGTCCATTACCCTCTGGTTGGGAGATGCGCCTCACATCTACCGCGCGTGTTTATTTCGTAGATCACAACACGAAGACGACCACATGGGACGATCCCCGCATGCCATCCACGCTTGATGCCAACGTTCCACAGTACAAGCGTGACTTTAGGAGGAAGCTTATTTACTTCCGAAGCCAACCTGCTATGCGTGCACAGCCGGGTAACTGCCAGATCAAAGTGCGGCGGAACCATATCTTCGAGGATAGTCATGCAGAGATTATGAGGCAGACTCCCAATGATTTGAAGAAACGACTCATGATTAAGTTTGATGGAGAGGACGGTCTTGATTACGGTGGTTTATCGCGGTAAGTTGGGCTGAGTTTATACGTTTACTGAGTTCCTTTGCAGAGAGTTCTTCCTTCTGTCGCACGAGATGTTCAACCCATTTTACTGTCTATTCGAATACTCAGCCCATGACAACTATACGCTTCAAATTAATCCCGCTTCAGGCGTCAACCCGGAGCACTTGAACTACTTCAAGTTCATCGGTCGCTGTCTCGGTCTTGGAATATTCCACCGTCGTTTCCTCGATGCATACTTCATTGTCAGCTTCTACAAGATGATTTTGAAGAAGAAGGTGGCATTGGCGGACCTTGGATCTGTCGATGCTGAGTTGCACCGTGGATTGACTCGGATGTTGTAAGTGCTTTGCCACTTTTTGTTATGATTTCTCCCAACCCTTGTTCAGGGAGAATGACATCACGGATGTGATCGATGAGACCTTCACAACGACAGAGGAACGCTTTGGTGAACTGGTCAACATTGAACTTCGTCCAGGGGGAGCAGATGTCAACGTGACTCAGGATAACGAGAAGGAATACGTGGACGCTGTTGTCGAGTATCGGATCTCCAAACGTGTCAAGGAACAGTTTGATTCGTTCATATCGGGCTTCAGCGAGTTGATTCCACAGGACCTCATCACTGTTTTCGACGAACGCGAACTGGAGCTCCTGATCGGTGGTATGTCGGAAATTGACGTGTACGTTTCTTAATTGAAGTCGTGAGGCTGTTTGGCTGAATGACATTACAGAGATGACTGGACTAAGCACATCGACTACCGCGGGTATGAGATGAATGATGAGGTCATTCAGTGGTTCTGGAAGTGCATTCGCAGCTGGCCACCTGAGCGCAAGTCCCGCTTGCTTCAGTTCGCTATGGGGACATCTAGGATAACCGTCAATGGTTTCAAGGACCTTCAGGGCTCGGATGGACCCCGCCGCTTTACCGGATGTCTGATCCAGAAGAGTGGGTCAATCTAGAAGACAAAGAAAACGATCAATGGGAGTATGAATTGCGAGTGCGTTTCATTAGCTTACCACGAGACTCGTCTTTTTAGCCATGTGGTGAACGCATCTTGATGACCCTTCCATCCCAATACAAGGTTTATGTCACACCACTACTCGAGACAACCTTCAAGCAGATAATTGGTCAATATACCGTTCGCGTGTGCTTCTATACTAACGAGCCCATTTCCAGCGCAACTAACGGTTGATTCGGCAACGCTCACCAATACTCGCTCACGAAAGGATCGACATCACCCAACAACAATGTCACCGTCGGAATGAAGAGAAGACGCATTAATAAAGGACCCATACACGACGACCAAACAAATCACAACGACAAACTCCGAAAGAACAGACGCAAATCATCAACTAACTCCCTCTACTCGGAATCGCTCCACCTCTCGAAATCATTGTTGGCGGGCGTTGTGTTGTTACCGTGGAAATCGAGAGGTACGTCCTACGCAAGTCAATTTAAACTGACTCCGGGATAATAGTGACATTCGAATGCTCACCATCAATCCGATCTCGTGCTCTTCAACCCAAACGCCTTCAACAATAACCGCCCGCACCATCGCCCGCACCTCAACATTATTCCGACGTTCTTCGCCTCTTGCACGGGTCTCTGTATGACTTCCACTCTCTTCTTGGCGACCGCCGTTCTCTCCACCCTCCTTCTCTCCACCCTCCTTCTCTCCACCCTCCTCTCTGGCGCCCTTCTCCCTGTGTCAATCTGCATCCAGATCATAGTAGCACTTACCATCAACTCGGGCGTCAACGCGCGTAATCGGATTGCTCGATGAATCACTCACCGTATTCTTTGATTCCAATGCATAAGGTGAGTATTCTGATTATTACTTGACGTTTCGTTGCTGATATCTTCGAGGTAGAAATCGATGGCGTTGATTACCTTTTTTAGCGCGGGTAAGCACTCCAGATCATTACATAAGCTTCGCTGAGTGCGATCAAGTCGAGCCCACACTGCTGTGTGGAAACTCCCCGCCTGCTCGCATATGATGAGCCTGTCTCTTGCTTCCATTCAATCTTTCCTAGCTCTGGAACTCCCATATATCTTACCCGACAATTGCTTCGACAACGCCTCCAACTCTCGAGTCCGTCGAATTCCACTTAATAGTCTCTTTCAAGTCGAACTCACTACAAGGAAACATGTATCCCAAAGGCTGATCTTGCGATATCACCCGGACAGCCTTACCTCCCTGCGTGCGTCTCCTTCAAGCAACAGATTCCGTGGTCAGCGCGGCAGCTACCCTGTCAAGTTGTTCTATACTAGCAACATGCCCATCATGCTCCAGTGCGCACTTGTCTCAAACGTGTTCACCGTGTCGCAAATGCTTGCAACACGTTTCCCATCTAACATCTTGGTCAAAATCCTTGACGTCTGGGAGGTCCGTTATCTTTAACTTGATGGTTCAAATAGGCACTAAAAGTATGTCGCAGCCCCTAGAAGATTCTCCCCAGCTTCGCGCCATAGCTGGTATCGCATACTACATGTCACCCCCACACACGAGCCGCACTCGACGTTCACACACGGTCAACTGTGCACGGCGCTGTCCAGGGTGCGCAATCGTCAGGACATCATTCTCACGCACAAGCGAAGAAAGGCGGACGGGGAACGTAGTTATTCGTCATTACTGCTGTATATGCTCGAAGAAATGGTTTGTGGTTGTATTTGGTTGGTAGCTATTAGGATTTAGGGCTCTACACACCGCTTACTGGGTAGGAGTCTGTGAAAAATGATAGCTATAGATGATGTTGATTAGCGACAGTGCATGGCTTCGATGTCGAGCCCAGTACATTATAACTCATGGACACTGTGTCGAAGTGCTACTGTACGGCTACGTCTTCCAACACTGCCACCAAAAAGTGAACACAAGACAATCGGAGATAAGTAAAGGTGAAAAATGGTAGCCCCAAGCCAGAACATCACCTAGGAGACCTGTAGTGACAGGAGAATCCCAAGGGACAATCAATATTGAGCCCGTATCATAACTCATGGACCTTGAATATCTAGGTGCTATCACATAGTCAAGAATTAACATGGTTGATCCTTATCTGCCTTGTTTGATTACGTTGATCACATCTAACAAACATCTCACTAGAAAAACCTAGGCCTCGGCGATTTCCTGATGAATTTACAAGACATTACCCTGGACGTGTCACAACTGCCAGCAATGACTATTTTGTATCAATATTACAAAAATATTATGTAGCTTCATCTGCAAACCAGAATGATCTGTACAGAGCTGTACAGAGCTGTACAGCGCACAAGCTCTACAGCTTGGTCCCTACTAGCCAGTTTGTCACAGTAGCTCCTTACTTTGTGGATCTCTGTACAGATACTCACAGACCACCCAGTAAATAACAACTACCTGTGAAATTGCACATTTTTTCACTGTCTATGTATGTACAGACACTCACAGAGCACTCAGAGAGCAATCATTGTGCACACATTCATTTATGTACAGTTCACCCAAGGTGTTTAGGAACGATGGCAATATATTCAATCACGTGGTACGGAAACATCAGTATACTAGTAGTAGCAAAATACGAAACAAAAAACGGCTCCCAAACTATGGTAGTACTGTAACTCGGACACAGGAATGCGAAGACTTAGTCGAGGACGATTTGTAGATGGGTGTGTTTGGTCTCCTCAGCGCCATCGAGTTTTAGACATGCGGCCCTGGGTGAAAATAATCAGCATCCGAAATTTCAATAAAAAAAGGTTGTTCTTGCCATCCTGTTTCAGCCCATTCCTGAAGTTGTGCTACTAACCTGGGACCGTGATATGGATGTTGAAGAATTTGATCGATCATTCTGACCATCTGGCGGTATATCGGGCCGTATTCCTTGGCGGAGAACTTGGGATAAGATTTGCCGTGACCGTTTTTGACGAGACCGTCGAGGACACAGTTGTACTATAAAAATGTCAATACATGATGTCAAGGCAGAAAGTAAGAAAGTACCGCAGCGGAAACCAAAGCCAAACATGAGATGGGCAATTGGTTGCGAAAGATATCTGGCCTCTTCCGGGCAATTCGATACAGCCCCGTGTAAAAGAATCCAATAACTGCGTCACGAAGGCCAGGATGAGCGAAATTCCTTGTTTTGCCCTAGTGATTTTAATGTATGTCGTCGGAGTCAGTGCACAATCACTCACCAATGCATCCAATCCAAACCGTAAAAACTCGGATTCCGAAAGTAATTGCGAAGCAGCATTCTGGACCCACGTTGCACGTTCTTGAGCGGGGACTGATGCGGGGGGAACAAGTGAGTATGCAAGAGGTGCTAAGCCTATGGCAGTTTTCTTGAGTTCTGATCGCCAGGTCGAAAGATCGTCATATAACTTCAATAAAGACCTATTGTATCAGCGAGACTGTAAATTAAGAGAGCGAAACACGTACCAATCGAGCCATGTTACACTTTTGCTCCGGCCAAACCCCTGGATTGCAACATGAAACAAATTAGCGCAAGAAGAAGCAAACATGCACCAGCTTCGAATTGTTTTCCTTCCTTGTCCCAAATGACTAAAGTTGCGATGAGAACTTCAGTTACTGACCCTGGAAGATCACCAACAAAACTCGGGAACGGATCGTCAAGTGCGTGTTCCACACGACATTCTCCCTTGGTGTGCTCAAGGAAGCTTTTCCAGCGCGGCCCGTACCAAGCTAATAGAGTAGGTTTGGGCCCGTCTTCTGACCGTTTCGTCTTTCTGTTTCTCCGGGGAGCCTGTTGGTCATCAGCGTGCTCGGCTACTTGATGAAGCAGCTTGAGAGTTTCAGGGTCGGGAAGGCGGGGCTGGCCATTTTTCTTGTGGTGGGACTCCAATACGTCGCTAGGCTTTGAGGTATGCAAACGATCACTGTGAGCCTCGTTCAGAATAAAAACCATTTGCTCACCTCAGAACATTGTGTCTGTTGTTGCTGTTGCACTCCTACCGAAGGATCCAGAGAGCCCTTAAGAGCAAAAAGAATAAGTGCAATGCCAGTAAATCCATGTCAGCATACCTGGGAGTCACTGTTCTGGTGGACGGTCGAGGATTGAGAGTTTGCTACAGTGTTTTTATTGAGGCTCGTCTGAGCAGCCGCATCATCCTCATCGCGGGAGTACTGAAAATCGAATTCAGGTGAGAGATGACGAATGACTCGAGGCTGCGAAAGTAGCGATTCGTTTGAGAAGCCTGTAAGATTGAAAGAGGGAACAACATCAGGTGGATCTCAGTACGATAAAGGAAATTACCTGGATGGCCATTGTGACGTTGGTACCCATTCTCATTGGTGTGCTCATCCTCGTCTGACTCATCCTCGTCCTCTTCCCTCTCCCCATCCTCGTCCTCATCCCCATCCTCGTCCTCGTCCCCATCCTTGTCCTCGTCCTCGTCTTCGTCATCGCTGTCGTTGGTGCTGCTGACTTTGGGTCCACTGTTCAATAGCTGGGATTCTCGCAGTATAGGTTGACGCCTGACATTGTTGTCCTCCTCGAAAAGGGCCGGATCCAAGTTTTGTTCCACGAAGGTGGTGAGTGGCGGTATGATATTGCGTGGGTTTGGATCACGAGCTACTTTCGTAGCACGCTTCTTGACAGCCTTCGAGCCAACAGCGACATGTGGATTGTTAGCCTCGTGAAGACTACGGCCAGCACTAGGAGGAGCAACCAAACCAAACCTTCCGCCAGGTTGGTGCATTGAAAGACCAGGACCTGTGTTATCAATGCTCGCAGGACCATTGGTAACCGTGAGTGAACTATAAGGCGGAGGAACCGCCTGAATGCAAACATCAGCATTAGTAAAAATGAATACTTACATGCCTGACCTTTGAACGACCCTTCCGTCCTTTACGAGCTGGTTCCGGAGCCTGAGGGTTCACTGGGATATTAGGACTGAGGGACGTGGAGCCCTTGGGAGGACGACTTCGAGACTGAGACTCAAGGACTGCACCAATCTTTTCTAGCTGGCTGTTCCTACCTCCGGTCCCTGCATTGGGGCGGCCAGAACGTCGTGGAGCACCATCTTCAGCTTCAGCAAGGCCAAGGGAAACAAGTGGTACACTGAGTGTTTCGGTGAGGTCCGTAGCCTGACGAGATTTTTTGGGTACACCTGCCCTGCCAGTTGAAGCATCTGAGCCTTTGCGCTTCGACCTCTTCTTCTTGGGGCTGTTAATAGCACGAGGAGGCATGATTGCAACTACACAGAGGATAGAGAAAGAGGTGAAGCCTGAGTCTAGCGATTCATCAAGTCGCAAACTCACCAGTCTTTTATATAATAATATCATGTCTCGGCGCCGGGTGGACCAACAGAACGGCCTTGATGCGAGTAATGGACAGTATTACATTTCAAAAATGCGTGCAACATCACACTGAAGCGCGTACCATGTAATAATCAATGCTGCATGTTTTGAGTGACTCATCTTGATGAGAATAAATGTGTGAAGTCAAGTTGCCAAGAAACATAATTTATAAGTCATACAAGTCACAACAACCAAAAACGCAGTACATCGGGTCAACGTGAGAATGAGAGTACAACAAAGTAGTAATGAAAAACGATGTTTACGTTGAATAATCAGCCTGTATGTATGCTAACCGTCTGACTCGTTGTCAGTCTCTGAAATACCATCAGCCTTCCGACACTTGGGTAATTCCATGGGGAACGATTGCGAAGCGGCACGCTTCTCGACACGGTCTGCGAGAATAGCAGCAGATTTTCTGAGCGTCTCGACAGTGGAAATGAGCTCCTCGTCATCCAGAAGGCGGTCAAGATGAGTGTTCAATAATGTAAGGATGGTGTTGAAGGAAACAGGGTTCTCCATGTTGTCCTTCAAAGCCGTACGCCACTCCTTGGCGAGAGGGATTAAGTCTTTGAAGTAAGGATGGATCTCGTCTACAAGACGGTGTTCCTCCTTCTTGGTTGCGAAAAAATTGCCCTTGAAGGCCGCGCAGGATTCGAGGTCCATGTTGTTCCAGCGATCAGGTATTGAGTTTCCTATCATATCCTGGCGTACCTGGCCATGGGGGCCACAGAATTTGATGCAAATCCAGATGAAGACGAAGAAAAGTGATTCGAGGTCATCTGAAAAGCATTGAATGACATGCGATACAGGCAATGCCAAAGCGTTTGAAGACGTTTTCGGGATATATTTCGGTTTCTTTCCGCCCAGCGCTGCCTGTTGTGCATCTGAGAGTTGGGCAAGAAGCCCGCGAGACATGAACGGGATTGTTCCCTGTAGATTGGACGAACAGATCAGTACTAGACGTACTGTAATTAACTGAACGCACTTACCGTACCACCGATGGCATACTTCAGATCTGGGTTGATGCGCACTGCGAACTCCCAGTCAATTAGAAACCCTTTACTACCACCTCCTAACAGATCTACAATCATTGCGTTATTTAAGCTGCAGTCGCGGTGTAGAACCTTGCGTTCCTCCACCGCCGTGCGTTGAACTGAAATTAGATATGTCAGTTCAAAGATTGCCAATCAAAAAAAACACTTTACTGATGACAATGTCCCTCAGCGCTTTCACAAACTCTTTAAGAGTTCGGAACATATGCAGGGGGCGAGCGCAGGGCGTCAAGACAAGTCGAACGTGTGAGCGACTGGTCCCTGCAATACTTAGGCGCTGCGGTTGTTTTCGATATTTGCTGGTCACATCGGGTTCTCCATTCGACCTTTCAACCACCCACCAATCCACCAACTCGGGAACGCCAGGGACGCCAGACATGCGCTTCAACATTTCGATCTCATTCAAGATCACCTGATCCTCCTTACCCTGAACCCAATGGTCTTTGATGATGAATTCCTTATCATCCAAAGAGACCAAGTAGCAGACAGTTCCGCGACTAACAAGGCCGCGACTCGCAAACAGGATCCTTGTGATCGTGTAGATCGTGTCCCTGACACGAATTTTGCCACACGGTTCAGGTGACTGAGCTGAATACGGGAATTGTGAAGGATGGGGTGTAGCAGAATAGATACTGTCAGGCTCCTCAGGCGCTTGGGATGCGAGGTTGAGAAGGGGGGCGCTGGAGATGGCAGTGGCTTGTACCAGGTGGGGATCCTCCAGATTCTTCATAGAAACGTGCATACCATCATCAGCATGCGGCTCTGACTCGGACTCGGACTCGGACTCTGGCTCTGGCTCTGGCTCTAGCTCTGGCTCTGGCTCTGGCTCGGACTCGGACTCTGAGTCGGGATATATCGTCTCGATGACAGCGCTTGGTGCACCCTCAACATCACCGGGTGGTGGATAAGGGAGCTCAGACGTGGCTGCAGCCATGACGTGATCTGCAGGTTGCCGTTTGGCAGGGAGGTTCTTGATCGGACGATAGTTATTGGCATGGCGTTGGGGAGGAGAAATGTGTCTTGTGAAGGAGACTGTCAAGTCATAGCCTATGCACTCGAGGCTGCCGAAACGAAGGGCAGCAATAATGTGAGCAACAATGCTTGGTTTTCGGTAGATATTGAAGGCAGGGGACACGACACCACCGGCATGATCGTAGAAAAGGACTCTGAGCTCCCGGTACTCGTTGGTGAGTGATAGTACAAGCGCAAAGCGCCTCCAAGGCTGCTCGCTCAGCATGAGATATGCATGACTATCAGCAGCTTTCACGAGTCGCAACGCAGGTTGATATGAACTGTGCGTCAGCTCAGCCGATACCCTGATATTCCCCCAATTTGCTGTGATCTCATCTGACAAGAGGAGATCGGGTTTCCGCTTCACCTCACTACCAGGTAATGCTTTATGTGCGTGGGCCGCAGTCCACGTGCGCGTCGCAGTGGGGTTGGCTAGTAGTTTGGGCTCTGCCTTCGCTAAGCAGATAGCCAAAGCGTTGAAGAATGATGAGAAAATTTCTTCGCGAGTTGCTTTTGCGGTTTCGCCGGTCCCTGCATTGCCCTCCGAATCTAAGCTTTCAGGTGGTTGAGAGTGAGTTGTTGATTCAGATTCGTTTGTGGGAGCAAGAGTTGGAAGGTCCCAGTTCCATAGCTGCGCATCAGTATCGTACAATGGCACCAGGTCATCTGGTGAATTTTTGCTGAATTTTGCTTTGGTACGTTCATTGTGATAAAGGATGTTTTTGAGTGGGATCTGGAGCGTAGATAGATCCGGTAGAGGTATGCTGAAAGGCTGAAAGATATGAGAGAGCATGTGTCCTAGCGATTGCGAATTAGAGGGTTCATCTTCCTGCGTAACTAGACGATTTAGTTCCTCGGCCGTGTACTTGTTCATTGTAAGGGCATCGCCTGAAACAGCGGCAGGGAGCGAGACCAATGACGACAACTTTATTCTGTAGCCGCCCGTCCTGAAAAAGAACTGAGGTGGCATTTGTTCGGTATACTCTAAGCTATAATATGACAACGGTGGGAGCAACAAGATGCCCTTATCGCACGGCGTCACTACATCCATCAATGCTCGTTGAACTAAGAATATATCAGAAAGAAGCTCGTTGACAACCAATAGCATGAAAGTTAAAAATACAGGCAGGAAGCTACATAGAGAGCGGAAAGAATGTGTTCTTGTCCCAAAATTTATTTACCCAAAACTCTGACGCGTGCTCCATGCTGTTCTGTGAGGTAAAACGGCTGTCTGCACTGGCTCCAAAGCGAGGAATGAGATTAACAGGAGCCTTGATCTGCGTCAGTGGTATAATATCGCCCACTAATGTACCGTTGGAACGTTTCGCCCTTCTGATCGAGTGCAACTGTGTGGCAGGATCACGAGCGCTTGTTGTACCATCAAACCGGTACATATAGACAAGGAAACGGTCCTCCCATGACCAATCCGTGTTGATTCTTCCAACTGGACGCATGATAAGTCTAATTTGACCAATTGTGTGACCTGAAAGATAACAGTGAGAATGTATTCAGCATGATAGAAGGTTGTAACATACCACGAAGACCATGAGCAGGCCAAAGGCACCCTGACTCGTTGTTCACAATAGCTGAGTCGTACCTACCAGAGTTCCAGACATCAGAAGGCGGCACACAATTCAGGGTCTGCGCGGGCCGTATGATGCTACTGTCGTGAAACTCTGTGTCCTGTAGGCGAAGTTTGAACCAGATTTGAATTTTATCAAATGGCAGGGAAGCAGTAGGTCCAGCCCTCCTGGCTCCCCCAATTGTGTGGACATAATTCTGTCCGTGGGTAGCTTCGCGACGAAGAAAATCAGCAATGGCCAGCCGTAAGTCAGGAAGGCCGAATTTGATAGCAGCATCGTTGATGGAGATGGATCTGATGGATGGGGAATACGTGAGATGATAGGCCGTGCGTCCGATGACGAATGTGCGCAATGGCAGAGGGACAGTCCCAACCTCCTTATGCTGGAGGATCTTCGCAATCGCAAAGTAATTGGTGATTGGGCGCGAATGTCCAGGACATTTTATAGTGGCCGTAAATTCCGTGGGGAGGTCATCATCATCATCCACATCAAAGTCAACATCATCACCAATATTGTCATCCTGTAGCCTCGAGCTTGCCATACCATCCACGAGACTCATTGCAAGGTCAAAGCGACGGCACTTATCAACCCGGTCGAGATGTCGACAAATTTGAGGATCATAGTTGTTGTTGTTGCTTGATCGCGCGGGGTCTTTAATCTCTGTAATGTGCGCATGCTCTGTTGTGTCTGCAGTCCATTGCATGGCGACACCAGTGTTGCGGATGCTGGGAACTATACTCTGCATGAGCTCCAATTTTGGAATGTACCAGTTATCGATAACTTTGTTCTTGTTGCCTCGACGAAATCCTCCAGCTGTGATAGCGTGTTTATTGGCGTGAAATTCATCGAGGGCTCCAGAAATGCGCTTGATGTCGTCTTCATCAATATGTGGTGACTGGATGAGATACCGAAATTCCATCAATGCTTGGACAGCAGTGATCACAGCACTAGGTGCTGCGTCCGCACTGACTGCAACGATCGAACGCTGAATGTCACGTTGAGTTCGACCTGTAACCTGTTTTAGCTTGGAGATACCACCGTAAAAATGACGAAAGCCAGTGATGGGCTGCAACACAGAAAACCGGAAATCAATTTCCATATCCCCGACCGCACAAATCATCCACTTGACGTCGTGATCGTAGAATTCTCGGTGAATGAGATGCAGAAATTCTGGAGTGAGGAAATGAGACGGTTCACCAAGGGTCCAGTCCTGCCAGAAAGGTTTAGAGACACCGTTCAGGCGAAATTTCTGCGCTTCGCGAAAGAAGGCTTCAATATCGTTGGGATCCGCCCTTGTTTGAACGACAGCCAGCTGTGCAAGTGTGGTTGATTTCGTGCGAGGTTCGTGACGGAAAGGGTCTCCGAACTGCTTGAACATGGCCATGGTGACCGGAGATGTTTTCCCACCGACAGTAGCTAGCATCATAGCCTCTGGAGTGTCGACAATATAGCTTGCCAGGGGGGTAAAACAATAGCGGCTATGTCCAACAGGGTCTGATAACATGACTCCTTCACGTGCAGCCTGCTTGAGCGGACGCAGGACGATATCTAAACATTCATGAATTAAGCGATCCTCGAGTACACCTCGCATGCGTTTATTCTTATGTATAAATTTAGGTACGGGGAGCAAGGCGGTGAGTACAAAGGAGTTGGACGATGTCTTGAGTCGTGTGGACATGTTGATATTCGCAAGGCTGACGAGAAGCGGGTGTGCAACTCTGTCACCCGTCATCGTGGATATATTCGTTTTGTCGGATGATAGAATGGTTCCAAGGAGTGTTGCGCCTTTGGGTAGGGCAGACTGTTGAGAAACCATTAAGTTCAGCGACTGGTGCAAAACATGAATATATACCTGCATATTCCATGCGTCATCGCCTGTCATCCATTCTGAATATACACGACACAAGCATTGTGCAGTAGTATAGACCCTGCGAGGCGTGAAGTCTAACCGATCGTGAAAAAAGGGATGATTCAGAATGGCTGAAATACAGTCCAAGGGATCACGCCAGTACAAAACGACGGGTGATTTGGTGGGATGACTCGTAGAGAGCACTTGGGACATCCAGCGTGGACCACTGGGCAACATTTCTGCTCTGCCTCGCAGTTCCTTGGCCGAGGAAAAAGATATTGGAAGACCCTTAATCTTGACAAAAGACTTATCATCGGAATTGTAATGAAAATGAAACAATTTGCTTACTATGTTGAGTGATAAAAAACTGTCTATCTTCCCCATGCTCAATCCTGAGCGCAGTAACCACGATGCAATCTCCCAATCCTTCCGGCCACTGAATGGGTAATAGGGATTCTTGGCACGGTACACACTATTCTCATCAGAATTGAATAAGTCGAGGAAGGTGTACCCCATGCCATACGTCCGAGAAGATTCGGGATATTGGTCGACGAAATCTGAGGCACCATTCGGAAGTAATCCCTCCTCAGAGGCCTGGCCACCACTCTCACCGCTACCTTCAAATGACTCGTCTCTATCTCCGAATGTGAACTCAACCTCAGCCTGAGGCCCACCACCGGGAATATTTGGTCCGTCCAAGTCATCTGTATTCATAGAATCGTCAGATAGGTCCCGCAGACGTATTAAATCCTGTAGCCAGGTGCTACATCCTGAGCGAGGCTGGCTCATGTGACGAGCAACAGCAACCTGATCTCTGAAACTGGCTTTACCGCATGAAGGACACTGGAAATTGGACATGATGGTCCTTGCAAAGTCCGACACTCGTGAGTCGTGAGAAGCCCAATTCATAATCAACAACTTACTCTTTGTTTCTCTGAAATGTCAGCCCCACCAATCAGTCTTAATCTCAGCAATGATATCCCATCATCATCTTCGCGCCTGATGCCTTGTACGCGCACACACTCTGTTCAGCAATGTCCAAGTTGTCACTCGTGTCGTCACGATTCCAGCGGTATTTCTGACCTGTACGATATAGCCGATGGTATCAGGTCAATGGTAAGTCAATCATATTGTATCGCATTCGCTCTAAGTAACATGGTACTTACAGTCAATCAACGACACCGATGAACTTGAAGCCAACCTCGTCATGGACCTAGCGAGGGCGAGGCGGGATGTATTTAGGGCGGAGAAGGTGCTAGCAGATTGTGTAGTGCGAGAACGCGAAATCATGGCGAATCTTTCTAAGCACCAGTCCGACGTTTCGAAGAAAAAGCTCGACAAAGCAGATATAGGATTAGGGTATATGCGAATTACTTTTCAAAAATACGGTCTTTCTCACCGTTCACTTGCGCCATGCAGTTTGCAAGGTAAGTCATATCTGTTCACATTCGCCACTGCAAACTTCATGTCTTATCACAGAACAATCCAACCGTCGTGTATCAGTAATTTTAGACTGATGACTCGAGCTATTCTTATTCTTTTGTGTCCAAGTTCGGCGCGCGCATTAGTAGTACTAGTATGTACAGTACTACTACTATATATTGGTATTTCGTTGAATATAATGTTTGTATCGTAATTGGGGACAATGTGCAAATTCAAGCTAGCAATTAAAAGGAAGTTCCGAGCCTGCTACTACTAAGTACTAAGTACTAAGTACTAGTACTACTAGTAGACTTCAACACTTTAAAAAGATTGAGGCCGTTGAGCTGGAAACCATTGAATTTATTTTGAACAGTCTGACCCGGTTGTGAGCTCTGTGACCACTTTGGCGTCTGGGGCTGTACGTTCTGTGAGCTCTGTCGCCACTTTGGGTGGCTGTGGGAAACTGTCGAAAATTACCATATCTGTGAAGAAATTTCTAGTTTGCAGATGTTTGCAAACAACCATCGCAAGGTGAACCCAATGCAGCAGGTGACCGTTTTTGCGGAGCGATGCTGGAATCCCTTCAATAGTTTATCTACAAAGTATCATATTTGCAAGATATACATGACTTCATCAATATTAGAGGTTTCTTGCAATCGCTTGTCATTCAGCATCATTATGCTGGTGTTTAGATAATACTATGTATTTGGATATAATATGTCGATAGTTGATTTTATTTTGCCAGAAATATCTATTAAAATCACCTCATGGCCGATTTCCTGATGTATCTGGCCGTACATCTCAACCATCTTCCATTGGCCTTTCTTCACCGTCCAACGGCATCAAAGCACCCTCCTGCTCGGCGCTTGCACCCCCAGTGCCTCACAAAATGGATACGCAGGATGAAGAACCTATCTATAAGTGACAGACACTTGGTCCTATACAGACAGGCCACCACATACATGATCTTGTGCCGATGGGTGGGAGTTGGTGATAAACTTACTTATTACTTGTAATGATCTAGCAGACTTGATGCCGGGGACTGGTGCTACAGGTACAGGCGACGGGATACACAATTTGACTACAAGGACGACTAGTGATACAGGTCAAGTGATACACACAACTGAGAAAGGAATACAAGGCAAATACAAGGAATTTTAGGAGTCGACATCTCTCCTCTCAAGGAGGGGCGACGAGACGGAGCTACAGAGAACAACTTTTGTGACTAGTAGCCTTGTGTGGACACAGATCACCCAGCAAAGGCGATAGTCGAGCATAGTGTTAAATCCGAATTATCACGTACGAACGTGAACCGGCGATTGAGCCTTCGAGATCGAGTAAATATCTTGTAGGCATGAAAAATTGATTTGTCTTACCATGCCAGTAGCGAATTCGCAATTACTGTTGAAGAATCAGCGTTACTTCCCTCGTTAATTCGAGTGACGATATACCGTTGGAATTGATAACATATAGACCAAACCAGGCATCTAAAGGGTGTGAATACAAGAAAAAAATGCAAAAAAATGGAACCAACTATTTGGCAAAGTAAGGAGCTGAAGTATTCAGTCAGCGATATAAGCAATCTGAGGTGTAAGTATATCTTACCAGGACGGCGATTGAAAACGTCGCTAAACTTCGAAGACGTTCAAAACCGAAAAGCCCTGGTGCGAAAGACTTACCTAGCTACCAAACAGGTTTCTATGGCCAGGTCATTTTAATTAAAATCATAATGTAATGTTCTTACCAAGTGTCCACGCAATTATCCGGTCAGCTATCTTAGCCGTCATCGAAGCGCCCGGAATGTACAATGTTTGCTTCTTCAGGGTGGCGGCAATACAGATGGTAGTGAAAATGTCAGATGCCGAACGGGAGATGGCTGCGAATGCGATGATGAAGTGCTGATCCTCTCCGAATGTTTCGAGGTTGGCCATACGAAACGCGCGGATGACGAAAATGAAAGCTGCAACCTGCGCAGTTATACCTAGTATTCCTGAGATAAGTGGTAGGATGATGATTTTAGAAAGCTTCGAGAGTCTATGGGTGTAAAACGACTAAAAACAATACATGACTTATGTTGGGGACAATATGGTCAACACTTGCCTGCACAGTAGAGCACGTGAAGCTGCTAAGCAAGAGCAGAATTTTTGTTCCGACCGGAAGAGTATCGAGTATGGATGGGTGACTATAGGCAGTCACTGTCATGGTCCAAAGTGTGGCAATCAAGCAGATGAAGTGGCCTAGTTGCCAAGTTCTAGAACGCACATGTCAGTCGCGAAGCTGGTGGAGAAGTCACACCGTACCCAAGAGCTGCGACCTGTAGGCAAACGTCAATATTGATGAAACTTTCCAGTCACGACTTACTTACGGCAATTTTAAAGCCTCGAGGATCTGTTGGGAACAGTTTAAAATACACGTAGATTTGCGAAATAAGGCATCCGTAGAACACTGCACTCAAGAGCGAACCAACTTGCATCGGTCCAATAACAATCCGAGGGTCAAAGGCCATGATGGGATGTGATCATCCCCCCGACTCTCCAGCACTTTTGTGGAGTAGATTTTTTTTTTCTGTCAGATTCATTGTTCTGCTATATATCAAGGGTACTGGTTTCGGGATGAGTCGAGTTTCTGAAACATATGTTGTTTGTTGGTATTTGCTTGCTAAAGTCTCCCAAAGAATTGTTACGTACAATATTTGCTACAGCGAGCTACTTGTTGCAATATAACATCATTTCCAGCTTATAACTACAATATCATAAGTCGATGCCACTCTGTGTTCCAGCTGCGTTAAGGGCGATGCGAAGGTGATGATGTTCGGATAGTTTTCATTCAGGCCTATATTCAGGGGCGAACTTGAAGCTTAAGCTTGAACAACTTAATGGGCGCTTCAAAGGCCGGGCCCGGTATCAAAAGGCGCCCTGAGACTCGCACAATGGCTGTCTCACCACTGCACTCAACACCATCTGTGTCCCTCTTCACCATGTCGTCATGACGGGCCGCTCCTGTAGCGAACTGTCTTATGCACATGCAGATAACGTGGTGCATGTGATAGAATTCATACTACCAGGAACACATGCCTCACATACCACTGTACCTTAATCGCACTCCGAACGACCACAGTAAGCCTTCAGCTTGAGACGTAATGGACTGAAGACTGAAACAAGTAGCAAAATCCAAACAAACGTCTCACGATAGCATCAACTGGTAGAGGTTCAACTGTAAGAGCGGTTCGCGAAGGTACGTTATTTGATATATTTTGAAATGGCCTCACATCTTCCATAACCGTTTCCTCCTACAAAGCCATGCAAAACCGCACATACCCATAGAGTATGCACACAATACACACATTGCCTTCATGTCACCCACGAACATAGTCTGGATATTGAGATTGATCAAACCGGTGGCCACATTTGACTGAGTATAGATGTCAGGACCGCCAAATGCAAGTGATATTAGAAAGACGAACCAGTAAGAACAAGATGAATGCATTCTTGTTAATAGCCTCCAACAGCGCGGGCGCGCTGCTTTTTGGCCCCTTTTCCTCGATGAGAAGCCGTTTGCCTGAGGGATCAGTTGGATCTCGTATCTTTAACGTTCTGGTGGGAAAGAACACCATGTCGAGTAAAATGTAGCCAAGGATGAAAGAGGTATTGTAAGCTGCAACCCAGAGAACATATGAGATATTTGCCTAAAAATCATCTCAGCGCATAAGACTTTCACACGAAATCGTGTACGCAAAGCAAAACAAACAGGACGAACCATTCTTCTAGAAACTTCTAATCCAAGCCTTACGAAAGCCAAAAGCATCCACCAAACGACTGAATACGAAAACAGCTCAATGACAATCTTTGCATTCTGTCTGGGTGCTGAAGGATCAAGTTTGCTAGGTCGGTGAGAGGATGGCCCGTCAAGTAATTGGTGCTGCTGTTTCCGAAAAAACGAAGGGGAGGGCGGAAGTATGACAGTTCCTAAGGACAGGCCGAGTATGTGGATCGAAACATAACCTGGTGGAGGAGTTAGAAGACGCACATCCTACAAGAGTAACGAGTTATACCCAGCAAGGAGATCAAGCCCTCTTTGTTCGCAAAAATAACGTTGCTCCGTGAAGCGTTGAGCAGAAAGTCCTTCATTCCTCCAGATGACAATGCGAATTGATGCACTATTGAACAGGCATCTGATTCGAGTTTCTTATGACGACCGGACTATCACTTACAAACTCCAATCCAAAGACCCGGCAGAGCGACGGGGATACGCAAGATGACAGGATGCAACAAGACCTCGATGACAGGCAAAAGCGCAAGCGTGAGGAAGAAATTCCAATGTACGCCGTACTCAGTTACATGTTCCTAGTTGTAGCTGTTAAGCGATGGGTGAAACATGAAACCTATGCAAGACCCTACAGGATATTCAGTGCCTTTCACGAGCACGACGCGAACAATGCCTAACACAATGATGGGTATCATCTTACGGGATACAGTCTTCAGTTTAGGAAGGATCGGAGCCTGGAGGTAGGATATGTCTTTGATGATTGGAATTGCAGACACCACGCCTTGAGAGAATACAAACGAGCCAACACCGATGTCCATCTATGAATCAAATTGTGTGAAAGTTGAAGAACATGATATGTTCTAGACGCACCAGAGAAACACCATACGTCTCACACTTTGCTAGAATACGGGGAAACACTGGAAAATCAACAGCGAGTATACACAGAATTGTCATTAACATCATATGAGCACGATAGGTGGTCAGAGCAGGTAAGGGATTGAGGGATTGAGATGAGTGCATCGGTGGAGTCTCTGCTCGACTTCTTCCATTTGGCGAAGTTGGTTCGTCCCGACTTTCAGCCGGTAAAGGCGTGCCTCTTTCAAGAGGGGGGAGAAGGAGCAAAACAAGCATCGGTACGAGTAGTAGGAGAGACAGTGCGCCAGGAGCTTCCGCGAATAAAGTCATAGACAATAGCAGAGGCATGGCAAGTATTACAAACTCTGCCAAGAAATATGCGGACCCAAATGCTTGAACACGCGAACGCAGTGCTGAATAAAGGGCGATCGAGGACTGAAGATGGTCAGCTTGCTGAAGTGGGAAGACACGTAGGGATACACACCATTGCAACGCCGCTTATCATATTTACATGAAATACTGTCGAGCCAGTCATTCCAGAGACAAAAGCCTCCTTCGAGGCCTTGTAGTCGTCCATGGTGATCTGCAAGAATAGTATAGTCAGTTGCTAATTTGTAGTCTGCAACACCATGCAATGCGTCGGACTGTTGATTTGAATTTGGACTACATAAGACAAATATAGCTTGTTTAAATTTGTTACCTTCCCAGGATCTTCTCAAAGCTGTACCACATCGACTTGCTACACCGGAATAGACTAGGGACATTACTCGTTTCCGCAGTAATTTCTAGGCTGAACATCCGAAATGTAGTGAAGCTGGTGGATGTATAAGACGTCCTCTAGAGGAAGCCATGCTGCACATATCGTATCCGAGGCCTCTCATGGTATCTGTATCACTGGCTTCATTTGCAGATACCACTTGGTGCCTTCTTTGGACGTGACCATGTGGGGAGCTGCTCTTGGCGTACTCAAAGCTCGAACTGTTAACGGTCTTCCATGACATATGGGCCCCACCATGGCACCATTTGATTCTCGTGGCTACGAGTGAGGAAAATAGTCTCTTCACCAGCCTGGACGTATCTCATGAGGCGCTCGCGGCGTTCCTCCATAGATGAATCTTTCAGCTCCTCCCAAAGGTGCCCGAAGACGCTCCATCCCCTGCGGCATATGCATCACCCCTCCCTATAGCACCATCTTCGAGAATAGCTCATTCTTCGAGCCCAAACAACAGGATACAATCAGCTATAAGCCCTCTCGTTCTGTGCGCATCCAAATGAAAGTATGACGCATGTTTCTCTTGCATGTACTGCGATGAACACAATTTTTCTTGCAATGTGATTGGTTAAACATTTAGAATTTATAGTAATTGTACCACTAGCCATGTGATACAGAGGCCAAGAATTTGCCTTCTTATCTGTTTGGCCTTTGACTCTCATGTCAGTGTCGAGGCATGGCTGTTTTAACAAGGCCTTTAAAGCTATGCCTTCCCCACCAAAACCAGTTGATCGTGATCACGACCAGAAGACCACCCACAGCAACAATTGCGTAATTCATGTTGAAGACGTTCACTGGGTATGCCGTGGGCAGGATGAATAAAACACAGACGAAAATGGTGAACTGTACGGATAATGAATGGGAATGTATGACAGATGAGGAAGTTGCGTACCAGAAGACTGGCCAAGTTCACTGGCCACGACCATTTTCCGAGGCGGAAAGGTCCAAAGTCTTCGATGCTAATTCAAGAAAACAAGTCAAGTGTGGCTCAAATACATCATTGACAATGACGAACGAGTCAGGCCAGAACACGCGAATAATGATGGGTTGCATGTAGCTCAACATCACCGATATGGCTGCTGAGGATAAGATGGCGTTGAACTGTGAAAGCGCGAATACTATCAGAGCAAAGAAACACAGCAAGTAGTTGGGTCGACTGACTGCAATCGCGGACCCTATGTAAGCGCATGATATAATGCATCCTATCAAGACGCTACTCCAGACACCCCAATATGGTGCTTGGAATCGGTTCAAGGTCATGAATTGTTTTTTCAATGGGAAAGCATTATCTCTTGCGAGCGCATAGAACAGTCTCGAACTTGCAGTAAACGTTGTGATTGCAGCCATCACTTGAGAAACCATTATCACAACCAGGCACATTTGTGACAATCGGGGCCCGACTGCATCGTAGTAGAGTTGAGCAATCGGGATGGCAAACGTGGTGGCCTGAACGGAAGAGATATCCTGAACTGCGAAAAGGAGTGCAAGCAAGTAGGCGAGGCCGATCAACCAAGAACCTGCGATGCTGCCTACTACAGCGAGCGGAGCCAGGATCTCCGCCCGTACAGCTTCTTCCGCTACTTGAGCTGCTGTCTCGCACCCCTCGAGCGTGTACACAGCCTAGAATAGTGTCGCGCCGTGAGTCATACAGGACAACATGTGTAGAGCCAATCCTCACCTGAAGAAACCCAAGAAGCACGACAAAGCCTTGGGATTGCCAGCCGGTGAAGCTAGTCGACCAGTCAATGACTCTTTCATTCATAAAATGAGCAAAGCTTACTTTTGAACATTAGTAAACACGAAGTCAGCAGAGTTCTGTCAGACATAATCAGATTCCGCGTGCCTTGCGCTTTGACAGAACCTTACCATCATGGGTGCTTTCACAAGCAGTGTGGTGACTAAACAAACTGTGCCCCCGAGCGTCCACCAAACAAACAATGTGCTCATGTGTCCTATGGCCTTCGTTCCAATAGTATTGATTATGCCAGAGAATATGTTTACGGCCCATGCGATCGCAGCGATTTCTAGTCTCGTTAGACTTCTTCCTCGCCCAACCTCTGCCATGGACGAAAGGTAGAGAGCGGCACTAGATGACAAATCGTAGGTTCTGCTTGAATGATGCAGACAACTCACCTTAAATTAGCGGAAACACCTGTGAATACCATCGCCATAGAATAAAGCCAGCCAGTAAAGACTAAGAATTCATTCAGACACTATTCGGAGGATGGGTATTAAGACTTACAGCCAAGGATGGGCACGTCTGGTTTCATCTTGCAAACCCAGAAGTAGAGTCCTCCCATTGTTGGGCTATGCGACAACCTAAGACGTAGGCTCTGACAGGACATGAATTGCTTACTATGCGCTGCAAATCTCTGCAAAGCTGAACGCGATCAGAAGCATGAATAAACTGCAGATCTAGATGGAACAGGAGTTATTGTCATGTTCATGGAGATTAAGTGTCAAAATCACATTCCATCCCCAAAACAGACCCAGGGGACCTCCAGAGAACAACCCCGTCTGAAGAGCACTGCTCATTCCGTTTAGAATGCCGATGGAACAGAATGATATCCCAAGCACTCCGAAGAGAGACATCTCGCGGCGGAATTCAGGTCTATACCCCAGGTCCAGAAGGCGTTGGTCGGATACGGTAACATTGCATGCCTCTTCCTTGGTGACGACCTTTCCCTCACTGGAGGATGGACTTTCTAGCTGGCCCATGGTGAATGTAAGACACTAACAGTCGGATAACCAACGTTATATGGAATGAGAGAAAGTAGAGATAAGGTGAGAGCTCAGTTCCAGATTCAGGTCTATGCTCAGGTCCGGGAGGTGTTGGTGGGAGAGGTAGTAGCGTGTGCCTTTGCCTTGGCATTGAACACTCTCCCGTAATGGAGTAAGTACATTGTGACTGGACTATGGTGGACGTGTCCTGCATTAACAGTCGATATTAGAATACATCAACGGGTGACTGGTCGGGCTCACTGTGAGAGAAAGTAGATTCGATGAGACAAGCAGCTCGCTCGTTATCATGATTGCTATGTAATAAGCAGCATTTGCTTTTGGACAATAGACACTACGAAATGTAATGTATTGAATAAGCAGATGTGTTTGAGCCTTGAAATTGGGGGGCGGAACACCGACCGAGACGATATTGATTCAACGCCAGATGCACTGACTATGGTGATAATGTCTCTATTCGTGCTGGATCAGTTGGCGGGAAATTTTATAGACGGGGGGCACGCATGACAAAACTCTGCGATTCACAATTCCCCAATGGCTTGTGAACATATCATCGGCCACCACCACTGCCAACGGGCAGCATAATCCCCCGTTCGTCATTGATGAAATTCACACATGTCTGAGTCCCAGCCTGAGAGAGGTGAAAGGGATCGATGGCTTTGTTGATTCGGTTGATAATTGCTTCACCGTGACGAATATGTTGAAAGAGTCATGGGTTTGGCCAACTAGAACAAGCGGGTGGACTCGCATTTGACAATTGAATGACTGCAAGTACTGGCATGCAAGACAACGGCAAAGTTTTGGGACATGAGGGTAGCCGCTGGCAAGGGAGGTAAGGGCCTATGTTACTGTAGTCGGCAAGGTAGTCGGAGTCCAATACAAGGTAAGCCGTAATGGGCAGGCACTAATACCTGAAGTTCACCTTCTCCGAATATTGCTATGGCCTAAGGCTATATCCCAGGCTAGCTTCGATACAAGACCCGACATGATCCACAAGACTTCGCACGAACCTTTTCAGGACGGAATGGACATGTACAGTGAGAGTAACAACTTTGCATGCAGCACGTCGAACTCATCTCCTCGGCAGGTTAACTTTGGTTGACAATATTCATAGGCCAGGTGTTCATTTCCGCCGCAGTACAACCGCACTGTATGCCTACTAATGGCATCAATACTCCCTCACTGTGACTCGGACTGATTGACATGATGCAAACACGTTTCATGAATATTCCATATCGATCATCGCTTCCATGCTTTACCGGCACAGGTAGCATGATGCTTATCCATCGATATTCCATATAGACTTGAACACCTCTATATGCGAGTCGGCTTTAACATCCTCTCATCATCCAAGATTCACATCCACACTATCCAACGACGTCCCGTACTTATTCTAATACCTTCATTTTGTAGCCTCACCTTCCAACCGATCCAACAGGTTGAACCATTCCAAACATGGAAGCCACAACACTATCAGTATCAAGTACCTCTCCTGCCGTGAACGCCTTCCAACTTGTATTCCACATCGATGTTTTCCTTCTCGCACTTGCCGGTGTGTTTGCCCTGTTCGCGCTCCCTCGTGCTGTTGCACGCTTCTCCCGCGCCGCAGAATGGCGCCAGGGACATATCCTCCGTGCCATCCCACTCGAGCGTCGAGCGCCAAGGCCTCCTATGCGCTCCGTACAATCTCCTTCAGCCGGCCCCTCCACAGCTGACAATCTTACATCGGAGGAATCACACACCTTGCATTCCGAAGCACATCTCATTCGACACCCAGCGGCAAAGAAAGAAGGCTGGTCACTCCCACCCCATGTTTGCGCATGGTCCTCGCGCGTCCCAACTTTCGCCAACATCCTGAGGTACAGACTGGACGCTGGCTTCTCTGTTGGTCAGGCACTGATCCTGGTGATCTATTCTGCGGCTCTGGTCTATGCTGGATTCCTAAAGTCAAACCCATTTGCCGATCCGCTGCGTACTGGATTCGTAGCGATGTCCCAGATTCCTGTTGTATATTTGTTGGCGACAAAAAATAATATATTGGGTATATTTCTTGGTCTCGGGTATGAGAAGGTCAGTGATTGTAATCTCTCGGGTTAACTCTTACGGACTCTCCACAGCTCAACTACATCCATAGGTTTGCGGGGACGCTCCTCGTGATTGCATCTAACGTGCATTCGATTGGTTACAGTGAGTTTGAGAAGGGCGTAATTGTTCAGCGCTGATGTCCGGTGGTCGCCCTTATTCTAGTTTATCAATGGACGATCGATCATACATTTTCTAAAAACATTCGCATGTCACCACATATATGGGCCTTTGTTGCGCTCGTCACTGTAGATCTTATATACCTATTTTCGATCCCATTCTTCAGACGACGGGCATACAATTTCTTCTACTGCTCGCATGTCGTATTGTTCGTCCTCTTTCTCCCAGCTGTGAGCCCAAATTGCGTCCATGCCATTGCCAGCTTCTAATAATGCATATCCAGATTCATGCCCATCAACCTGGCGTCTGGCCATATGTCATTGCAGCCGCCGGTATCATCAGCCTCGACTACCTCATCCGATTTATGAAAACACGCGTGTTTAACGCACGCATACGTCCTATTCCAGATCTCATGCTCACACGTATCGAGGTTCCCCAGCTCAATGCTGGCTGGAGGGCAGGACAACACGTACGCCTCCGTGTGCTTTCCTCCGCCATGGGATGGTTCGGTTGGGCAGAGAGTCACCCATTTACCATTGCTACCGCTACGAAGACACCTGAAGGCATGGTGTTATTGTGTAAGAAGACCGGTGGGTGGACGGGGAGATTGTACGATATGGCAAAAGCTGCGGGATACGCATCAGATGAAGGCGCATATGGGAGGACGGTGCAAATTATGATTGAAGGACCATACGGTAAGTGGCAACAGGCATTTTTTTAATGGTTGTTTATTGTCATGTAGGTGGACCAGGTCATTGCGTATTTGCGAGCTACTCCGCTGCGATATTCGTTGTTGGTGGAAGTGGGATTACCTTTGCTCTCTCAGCTGTGCAGGACATCCTACAAGTAAGTCAAATTGAGCATTTTCAACTTCCTGTCTCAACCTCTGCTGCTAGAGAGATTCAGAAGGTGCCAGTCGAGTAAAAATCATAGAAGTCATCTGGAGTGTTCAAGATTCTGGTCCGTATGGTTACCGTATTGACTGAACGTTCCTCATACCCATTAGCCTCCCTCACTCCGCTTGTCCCTCAACTAACGGCGCTTATCCAACAAAGCATCTACACGCCACTCAAAATATCTGTCCACTACACACGCACATCCGAGAAACCCGCGGGGAAGGATTTCCTCCCACCAGGGCTTACGCTCACCGCAGGACGTCCGAAGATCGCCAAAGTCCTTGACGCAGTGATGTCACGTGCGGTATCTTACGGTTCTAATGTCAAGGCCAGCTTGGACATCACAGGTGTCGTGGTTGGCGTGTGCGGCCCAACGGGTATGGGTGATGATGTCGCGCACGTGATTTCTCAGGTAGATGGTGGAAGACGCTGGGCCGTTGGTGGGATTGAGATGCACGAGGAGTAAGCGTTCGCTTAATCTCGGTGCATTGTCATCTGATGATCTTCAAAAATAGGGTGTTCGGGTGGTAGTAGGCTCGACGGCTTTTCTGCGGCGTTCCTACAAGATGGGGTGAGGGGAATAACATATTTAATCACCGACTCCCACCGCAGTGTAATTTTATCTCAGTGAGACAAAATTCATATCGAGCAACACAACGTTCTCCGTTCGTACCTGCAAGCTCATTATGTAACGGGGATTTATTTTTATCTAATTTGAGCGTGTATAGATCACGATTTCGTACATACTTACATAGTTGATTGATTTGGCTTGGGGTGGGGTGGGGTAGGACACCGATCAACGGCAAACTGAAGAATTAATTGCGTCCAGTGCTACCGAGCACTCACGGCAACTCTATCACAACTCTAGTTCAAGGTTGTGATCCGTGCCAAATCGGTTCGCTTCCATGCTTGAATTCAACTTTCTTTACGTCTGGACGGTGGCAACCCACCTTTGTCATTGTCTGCTTGTAGGAAGCAGCGTTTGGTAAACGCGACTGATGCTTAGCAGAAACGTATATGCCACGTGCACATTGATGAAGGAAGGCGGGTGCAACACGTCAAGATCAAAATGAATGAATTTTATGACCGTGCGCGAGGATCCATTAAGCAATGAAAGTTCCAGGCCTGCTGGGACTCCGTGACACATGACCAGTAGATTCCATCAATATATCTGATGGACTAGGTAAAAGCATTATAATGCTGACTATTAGGCGGAAGCCGGAGATGTGTCAATTAAGATCCTCTACAAAGAAACAGATGAGCTCGCAGGTACACCAGAAGATAGCACGCACTTACATGGGGGCGAAAACGCGAAAGCTGGTGCGAAAGAAAGCATGATAGACACGAATAAGGATTAGAGCAGTTAGTAGTCGGTTCCCAAGTTTTGGTTCTATTGAACTGCATTTCTGTTTTCACCAGACTGAGCGTCCCTCCTCTGCCCTACCCAATGCCACTTCCAGACCCAGAGTATATTCCTCCCCGTTCCGCTCAAAGACCACCTCCTGGCTTGCTATTCCCTTGCCCTTCTCACACATGCCTTTTGTCACGCTAGCTTTCCCACTGATAGGCACTGGGGCATGAAGGTGCGCATAAGTGAGGTACGACTCAGTCACTGCAATGGTTGGCGCTGCGGTAATGGGGGTGGTTGGTGGTGGCGCAACGTAAGCCTGCGACAGATCCTGATAATCCTCATCGGTTGACCTCGAAGAGAGAGATGGACTACGTGGGCGACGTGGGCACGTGGGTAAGGACACAGCACGAACTCTAGGAGTAAATGGCGGAGCTGTTACTAGCGGAGGCCGTGTAGGTGTAGTTTTTGTGGGCGATGTCAAGCACAGCGTTGAAAGAGGTTGGAATAAAAGTGCACAGGCATCGAGTGTTCCATTATCGGACTCATCGTCGTTATCGTCATCATCATCGGTGTTATCTTCACCAATGGCAGCCTGATACGATGGGGGAGGCGTCCTTGGCCTAAACATAGGGAGTTCCTGCGAGGATTGAGAGCAAGGATACATGCTCGTAGTCCGCGCACGCGCATGAAAGGGAGAACAAAAGAATGGATCATCAGTCGCACTGACATCACCCTGGCTGATACCATATCTCTCGTCCGGAGTGACGCCTGAGTTAACTTCAGGTGAAGTCGGCGACGTAGGGCTTTGCGGGAAGTCGATCTTGGAGGTTCTTCCTTCCTCGTCGTCGCCTTCCTCACGAACAGGAAGCAACTTAGTGGGACTTTCGAGGAATGAAACACGCAGGGGGCGCCTTGAAGCCGCTGTTTCTCCACCACGTTTCAGGTCAATATCTCCGTATTTGCTGTGACGACCAGTGTCTTTCTTAGCCACATCATCTGCGCTCCACACATACATGGCTAATGGTGACCGCCTGAGAGGTCTGCCCAACACAAGGCCAGTCGGAATAATCGGTCCATTCACCTTTGTCACAGGTGGTACGAGTCCAGGAGGTCGATAAGGGATATGCACAGCAGATGGGACCGAACCATCCCATACCCTCGTACCCGGGCTAGAACCCTGGACAGCGACCGAAAATAAAGTTGGCGCAGAAGCCGCAGTGACTTTGATGCCTGCACTCCATGCACGCCTGCGTGCCCTAATTTCAAGTTGCCCCTCAGATTCAGGGTCCATCAATCCACACCCAAAAGAATTTTGTGACCATAACAAGCCCCAATGCTCCTCACGTGCACGAGTACGCACATAAGTTAGAGCACTTCGAATTCGTGAAAGTAAGGCAACACGAGTGGAAATAAGTTCTTCCGCGTTCGGAATGGACATGCGCTTGGGCAGACGAGACGGCGATGAAGGGAAATGCGTGGATAACTGCGGTGGATGCATCGCCGATCGGCAGTTCCATGGCGCCGCGGTAGTGGGCTTGGCACATACGTGCGGCGCAGCAGAAGGATCTCCGGGGCTTGGACGAAGAGGTCGAGTTTTTGGACGGGAAGAAGTAGTTTTTGAGACAGCCGTCGGAACGGCGTCAAAATGACTGCGCTGCTGAAAGCATGAACCGTTCTCAGATAATCTTGGTAATGTAGCTGGGAGCGGCAGAGGTAGCATTTCACCGTCCTCGGGGGTACGCAAAGATGTTTGGCTTTCATCTGACTCATCTTCCTCGGTGGCATCGGACGGCATAGCAGCAAATGTCATGTCACCATAATAGTCGCCACCCTCGTAATCACTTCCAAAGTCCTCGTCGAAATTGAGCTGTCCGTTGTCGAAGGTAAACTCCGCTCCTAGGCGCAGGGCGCCAAAATTATCGAAAGCGACATGGTCATCATCATCCCATACATCACCAAAAACATCAGTTCCAAAGCCGAAGCTCTCCCGTAAGAGGCTGCCATTCTCCACGCTGAACTCAAAAGCATACGCTTCCAGTTCATCACATGTACTTGGGTTGCGGACATGGCGAATTGCACCGCATTCGTGTGCTACGAGATTTTCAGAAATACAGCATTCTAGAATGGAATCAACCAAACCTTGTGTGTGACGAGGATATACGACGCAATCATCATTTTCACCCTCGACTTCGTCAAGAAATGGCGAAGGTACACGCCATTGTCCTTGCGTCTCTTCAGAGACGCGCTCACCAAAGTCAAGAGCGAGTCTCCCTTCACTTTGTGTCCTTCCATGTCTGCGAGCCGCACCGCGCCCAGGCTGCCAGGATTTCTCGATTTCCCTCAGCTCGGTGCGAGCACTGGTAGCCATACCACGGAGTACCCATTCAGTGTACCCTGCATAATGGTTGTGAGCCGAAAGCGCGCAAACAACATGTCGTCTCCAGACATCTATAAGTGTAGCGCGTGCACGACGACGGAGAATTGGCGGATCTGTTGATGGTGGGAAAGCGGAGTTACAAGGGGAGACTGGAGATTGCGGGATGGGAGAAAATGATGTATTGCGGGGTGTAATAGGGGGGATTGGCGGAAGGGGAGAGGGAGACGAGGGGTAGGGTGTGGTAGGTGATGGAGGAGGGGCCGGGGGCGGAGACAAAGAACGTGGTACCAACGAGCTGAAAAGCAGCCCAAAACAAGTCAGTATAGAGAAAGCACAAGGAACACGACAATACGTACGAGATCAAAGAAAACAGCAGGGAGCGCTGCTTCTTATGCCTGCTCAATTTCGGAGACTTTGGGGGGGCGCTAGGGATATCCTGCGAACTGACCGCATTGCTGCAGATACTAGTGGAGGTGGCGTATTCGAAGCTGTCTCGTCGAGATTCTTGTTCAGTGCACGTTTTAACGTCGTCAAGGACGCCCTGAAGCATCTGCATGCAATGCGAGTTCATAGGCAGCTTTTCAATGCGCCCATCAACGAAGTTCACGACGACCTCCTTGGTTGGTAGATCGAACATGACTTCAGTTATCCGGGCGACCAGACCAACTGAACGGTCGAACACATGGATGTTCTGGGGAGGTTCGAGGCGCAACACCGAGGTCAGATGGTGTAACTGGTTTGACCACGCAGGGGGAGTAGGCAAATTAGGAATGTTGATAGGAAAAGAGACGTTGTAGAGAACAGTGCCATGTGATACGGAGGGGACGAGACGGATGAGCATGGTAACAATTAACTGGGTGAGATATTATAAAATCTAGTGAAACTGGTATGTTCTTCGTCGTAGTCCACATCCAAGTATGCAAGAAAGCAAGAACGGGACGATCCGTTGGTTTTCTGTACTGTACGTGAGTTTACGTTAAAACTAATTTGTGGCAGGCTACTATATCACGAACTCGGGTACGCACAGGAAGTTCGGGACCGTAACCGCTTCTGAACCAGCCGATGTGCATGAACGCAAGATGTAGCACCGTGACACTGAGCGAGCCTGAGCATGGTGAATAGAGCTTATGTCGGTCAAACTTGATGGGAGTGAAGATTCGTGTCTGCATATCATGCACTCATCCCCTTGGATTGCGTGACAGTCACAAGCATATGCATGCCATTTAAGGTTCCGAGACAAGCTGACTTATCATGGCATCATGGAAAGTATTATTAATTATTACTTGGACGGTAGCCTGAGCCAAACGCATGGTCGCCCCTTTATTGTAGCCCCTTTTGTTTCGACCTGTACTAACAAACGCATTGATCAGTACAGCGTTTGGAAGATTCTCTGGGCACGACTTGGAAGTGTGCTGATCTTGGCTTGCGACGTGCGTTGTTCGCGTGAAGATTATTCCCACACTGTTCTCCCTAGACCTTACCTTTTACTTAGATTGCTCCGGTAGTCTTGGTTCTATCAGTTAAGTAGTGCCCCAAAAACCTCGTAATGATCCCATATCGTGTGCACTGTGGTGCATCAGTAGATTCAGAGTCCGAGCCATTGGTCAAGACATGATAAGACATAGCCTACCAGAATTTGCGCAAGTCAAACACGTCTGAAGCTGTGGGTTCCTCTGATTGTTCGAACATTACTGATGAATGACCAATGTTAACGAAGGTCTGACTTGTCCAGCCAACGGCACACAGGTATCGAGGCACCTGGTAACTAAATTGCATCAACATGAGAATCACTATGCAGACCGGTGAATTGACGTACAACTTGATCAATATGGAGCGGGGCTTGTTGAGGACAGAGTACTAGTGTGAAATGCTAATTCTTCGGAGTCGAATCCAGCTAGGGCTACTTACCTGCAGTGATTGGTTTACCTCGCTTGTAAGCGGCGGGGATCCGAGATGAAAACCTCGTGTTCCTGCCTAGCATAGCCAGTGCCAGCAGAGGTTCTTACCCAGCCTTAAGCTTAAAACTTGACTCGGGTCGAGTAAGGTGTTCGACGAAAGAACAGGTTACAGGGACGAAGAGAGACGTTGTCCAGGAACGCGGTACAGTCGAAGTGCACAGCTCTGCGGCAATTTGGTAGAGTAATACCTGTGCTTCGAATTCGACATAGAAGGTTAGCGAAGCGCCCACTCGTATTTCAAACGGTATATATTTGCCTGGTACCCTTCGACCTTTGATAATTCCAGGCAGTGAACCTACTGCTTCGTCCCTCGCCGTGACCATCCCTCACCGACTTTTTGACATTTTTCGAGTCCTGACGCGACAGCATGGGGAATAACGTGAGCCAGCAGGCAGAAAAGCGCAAATCGAGACGTGCGCAAACCCTCACTCCACCTCAAAAGCCCTCGCAGCGGTTTTCGACTTCTACGTTGGCAGCGTCAGTGGGATTGAGCAAGCGTCCGCAACAGCAAACTTCTTCGGTCGCATCATCGCCCCCACCGACCATTGTTGCTGTGCCGGAGCCAGAGCCACAACTGGAACCAGAGCAAGTCAGCAAGCCGCCCACGCCGCCGCCGCCACCCCCAGAAAAGGAAAGCATACCGGAGTCGGTCATTGAGGTGAGATTTGATTTGGTCTGCTCTACAGCTGCGTCTAAATCTCATCTTCTTCCAATTCCTCCATCTACCCCTTGTTCGTTTCATCGGACCACAAGAATAAGGACTCTTACGCTCAAGGAGCAATCATGCCGCCTCAATCTGCTACAGTTCCTTGTCAGGTATGTGCTTGAATTCTGCCGCCCACAGTTATCATCCAGAAAGGAGGGGATAATTTGTTCCTCATCGCATGCATTATCGCTATTCTTGCTTTTCTCGTTCTGACATCATCTGCTTGCTTGCTGCAGTACCGCACAGGTCGCACGCTTGGAAGCGGCACATATGCTATCGTGAAGGAGGCCATACACATCAAGACAGGCAAATACTATGCTTGCAAAGTCATTAACAAGAAACTCATGGAAGGGAGGGAGCACATGGTGAGCATGGATACACTATTCCGCTTTGTATCGTTCAGCTGCGCTACCGCTGCGGCCGCATCCTGCATTTGAACCTGTATTGTTTGATTATATCATGCTGTCAAGTAACGTTACAGTGCGTCAGTCATGGGAAAAACAAGCGCGCTGCGATGATTTTGATAACGATCGCTGATCGGGGCACATTCTGTCTAATGATCTACTAGCCGCCAGATCCAAACTTTTGCAGGCCCGCAACCACTTTCCCTCTTTTGCGATATAACATCGGACCAACAGTGCTGATTACGTTTTAATTCAGGTCCGCAATGAGATCGCTGTATTGAAGAGGATATCGAGTGGTCACCCGAATATTGTGACACTGCACGACTACTTCGAGGTCCGTGCACAGCGAACGCGCTCTTGTACAGCGTGTTGACCAAATGCTCCATTTCTATTTTTAGACATCACACAACCTCTACCTTTGCTTCGATCTTTGCACTGGCGGCGAACTCTTCGATAGCATATGTGCAAGGGGACAATACACCGAGGCGTAAGTATCCCTTATTTCCCATTTCACACATCACCAATTCCACACGCAAGTGACGCGGCTGGGCTCGTCCGCACCATATTTCAGGCAGTTAAATATATCCATGACTGTGGGATCGTGCATCGTGACCTCAAGCCGGAGAACTTACTCTTCCGGTCGAAGCCTGAGAAGACTTCGGAAATCATGATAGCAGATTTCGGTCTTAGTCGAGTCATGGCGGAGAACAAGTTGAGCATGTTGACGGAAGTTTGCGGCACGCCTGGGGTGAGTTCGAGTTGTTCGGCTCCCGCACGTGGATTAAACCGCTTTGGTAGTACATGGCGCCCGAGATCTTCAAAAAGAGTGCGACAATGTGATTATACGACATTCACCATTATCCTAACACTGTTTCTAGCGGGTCATGGAAAACCTGTCGACGTCTGGGCCATGGGCGTAATCACGTATTTCCTGCTTGCTGGTGCGCATATATGACACGCTTGTAATGATTTCAGTGCTGAAAGCTTGGTATAGGTTACACCCCTTTCGATCGTGACACCCAACGACAAGAGATGGAAGCCATCATCGCCGGAGATTATAAGTTCGAGCCTGGTCTGTTCCTTCTATTTTTTGGCCATCCGAGCCACCTCACACGTCTACAGATGAGTATTGGTCCCTTGTCTCTGACACTGCGCGGAAGTTTGTTGCTACTTGCTTGACTGTCGATCCCGACGAACGCCCGACTGCAGCACAGATGCTTGAGCACGAGTGGCTCACATCTGAGGTACCTCACTTCGTCGAGAACGAGACGGGTGAGCCAAGAGACTTGTTGCCACACGTCAGGAAGGCGTTCGATGCAAAGAGGACATGTGCGTCTCATTTTCCTCTTCCACTCGTAAAATTACTGAGCAACGTAACTTGCAGTCCGAAAAGCCGTGCTGGGTATGATGGCGATGAGGCGCATGACATCGCTCGTCAATCACCTGTCACCAGAGGCGCAGAAGCTGAACGATGATTTGTACCATTTCAAGCAAGAGTCTGAAAAGGAAATGCTCGAGGATATAAATGTCGTTCACCATCACAACGCCGACGAAGAACGATCGCTTAAGTCCCAGGACGATATATCTATTGCAAAGGGTCCAAATGGGAAAACGGCGGAGGGTATCGATGTTAGTGAGAAGCTCGCTGCTGTGAGCCTGGCTGCGAAGTCAGGTGGCAACCCTAAGAGCATTTGACCACGAACGCTAGCCTTGATATTGACTACAAGGATGGAATTACTATGTTGATATACGTAGAGTTAAGACGATACACGCTCTTTCGTTGATCTCTATCATGTACTTGTTATTGATACCTGACACCGCACACATTAATCACTATTTCTTCTGGAAATACTCTTAGGCTTCGAGGGAAAGATGTATGCTACGTGACAGTCATATTTAATATTTGAGAACCTTGTACATTGTAGAATGCTCGTACAGTAATTGGTGGCTAAGTAGAACTATTTGGACTGTGCACTGCATATAAGCTGATTCTGTACATGGCTGCAGTCACGTCAGTTGTGCATTTTGTCAATATTTGAACTACTCATCGCGATTGGCTGTACCATGCAGAATTTTGTCCGATGCGCGCCCTTCCTGTCGACAATCTATGGTGCGGCACTACCCATGTACTGAATTAAAACACTTTGTTTGACATTGCTGGGCATTGTATCCAGACATTCTAAGTACAGAGCGTAGGTCGTATGAATGTCTCATGTGAGACGCAGATGTTCCTCGGTGTCATTACACGTATCGATTGTTCTAAGCAATATAGAACCCGCCCTGCTGGTGAAAATGTCTTTAGTGATCGGGAAGAAGCAGGGTCGTTATATTAGCTGCTTCTGCATATGAGTCGACCGCCCCCAATTGTGATGTCAACGAATCGTATGCAGGGCAAAGGTCTCCCCAGGCAGCTGGGAAACAATCGCGATGAGTCGTGTACGACCAAATCCCACGTAATACTCACTCGGTAATCCCTTCAGGTGCGTCTGAGTTTCAGAGGGACTCTCAGCCATAACGATCGCGAAGCCACTAGGGTAGTGAGTCTCGTAGTAACGAAGTTCGGCCCAAAAGACTCACGCATCGAGGTGCCAGTCTATGTGACTGTCGGAGGATGAGCAGGAATTATGTAAAATGGGCTGGGATGCTCACCAGTGCAAAAACCAAGGTCCGGAATTATCTGTAACCCACCGTATGACCATTTTTTTACCTGCAGCACCGCTAGAGACAACATCCCTGCGCACAGGATTTAAATAGTTGAAGTTACTGGCACCACCTGGATGTACGACATCAAACGCGTGCTGGATGTCTGTCAGAATGTTTCAGCACCAAGAAGACCGAATGCAAACCCCGTGCAAGTGGATCGGGTGCTAAATTCCATCAGACGCTATGCAATTACGGGATAGATATTGCTTACTGGTGCGCCGAAGCCGTTTGTAGTCATGGTCAGTTCCACGACTTTATTAGCCTCCAGCACAATAACACTTCCTATGGGCATCAAGTCGGTGGCATCTTCTGCACCACTAAGAATTTGCAGGAGTACTGGCACGATGGGAGGTTCGTAGACAGCACCGTTGATAAAAAACAGTCCACCGATGTTGTCGACGACCAAGTTCAGGTTGATGTCCGCCTTGCCATACCCAGGAATTCCAGCTGCACCAGGATTGATGAGGGGATGAAGGTTCGTCTCGAGCATCGGCATGGTGCTGTCTGTGTAGTCTGTGGCTGGATCTGCAGCTGGTGCACCTCTGTATCGCAGGATGGCGCAGTTAAGGCCACCGTCAAACGTGGACCCAGTGGTACTGGGAAGCGCGCGAAGCCAATAGTTGTCCACTGGCTTATCAGTTGTGAGGATGACAGAGTACCGTTGTCCGGCGAAAATACGGAGCGAGTCGACTAAGAGTGGCTCAGTAAGTATACCATCTGTTTCAATCACAGTGAGGTTGTGTCCGTCGATAGAGAATTTGAATGAAGGCTCGCAGGACATCCCAATGAGTCGCAGCCTGTATCTCTTTCCATACTCGACGTTGACAACGGCAAGTTCGGATTCTGGCCCGCCAACATATCTACCAAGCCCATTAATCAACGTTGAATCCGGGCTGACGCCAATTATGTAACGTAGAATTGTGGACGCGATATGATACCTGTGGAAAGATGACGAGAAGGCAACTAGAAATGAATTTTGGGATTTACCAATCGGCAATGTTAATAATTGTGGTCTCTAGCAATGACTTAAGCTAAATACTATGATTATATGTTTATTCACTTACCATCATCGACGTCATACAAATAAGACAGGGGATCATCGGGATCATAAATTACCAAAGGGCCACGGAGGCCATCACTGGATATCAGGATCTCAGAAACATCTTATCAGAAAAGTTTGAGTCAACAAACCATTGCTGTGTGGAATAATGGCTATGGTACCAGTAAGTGCCAGCCTGGTTCGGGGCATCAAAGGCGTGAAGGAATGAGTAGTTTGGGGGAATGGGACACTGTGTGACGAATGAAACACCATCTGCATAGTTCGTTCCGTTCTGGAAGAGCCCATGCCAATGCTGCAATATCATTTAACTACCAAAAAAATTACAGGTAGATTTGGTCACTCACAACACTGGTGCTTGTGAGCATAAAGTCATCATCTAGCTTATTCACCACGTTTATGGCGAAGTGGTCTCCCTATATGCGAAACTTTAGAAACACATAAAGGATGCAGGTGAAATTGATACCTTGTTAGCTTTGATCAGAGGACCGGGAAATGTTCCTCCGGCAAGTGTCGTTCTGGTAAATCACAACATCGTCCAACGAACATAAATAATTGTGGGTGCACTTACGAACGTGAAAATCCATCTGGCGCAATAACTTTATTTGAGATAGTTAAGTCAGTAGAAGGTCCCAGCGACCGAGAAGTGAGGAGATATGATTGTGATGGGGAGGAAATAGACGCTACGGCAGCATATGTCGCCAGGGATGATGAAAATGCATTCAGAATAAAAAAATACATACCGCAATGCAGTTGTTGTGCTTGCAACAAAACAGAGCGACAGATACGAAGGAGGCCAAGTACAAGGTGCTGGACGACCATATACATTAGTGTCTGAAACGAAGAGGGAGTCGCTAAGTTACCGTGAAGATGCTGGGTCATTCATATCATGTTGCTAAGATCGTATCTTCGTCAAAGGTCGTCGAAGGTCATCATAATCTCCGTGCTGCCAATGCGGCCGAAACAGACCTACCTGAGATCCACATATGCATGCAGGGGAGAAACATTATGCGAGATTTGAATGATTGATAACGGTTTGCCGTCCGCTCTTCTGATGGACCAGAATATATCAATTGCATTGATCAAACGAAGTAGGCATGCGGCATTTTGAAAGCCTGCAAAAAGGTGATACATGGCTTGAAGTCGCTGACTCCGACGTTACACTAGTGGACAAGACTCGCCAGTCAATTGCGAATACTTGCGTCAGATTCAAGGCAGTCTACTGCGGAAGAGGATGACTACCAGGCGACCCCTGTGGCCTTGTGGGTCCGAGGCCAGTCCTCGGATGCATGGTTGCCCATAGTCGTCAATGGATTGCACAGCAATATTCACAGCCAACCATTGAATTCTACAGTCCGACAGACAAAACATTGTTGCTATGATAAGATTTTTGATCAATGGCAGGTAGCGTAAATAAGCAAGCCTTCACCTAGCCTCACCTCAAGCCTGAAGTTGAAGCACCTTCGCGCACTTCTGCGTTGTTCTCTCGAATTTATTGGCTTCGAAAAGCAAAGTGTTTGTATCACTACTAGGTTCAATAGCTGGTCCCCCACCCTGCTCAGGGAGAAGTGCGCGCTTCGTAAATATCAGATTGGCGCTGCTCACTCCGCACACGTCAACGAAGCTTCTGTGTGCGGTGTGCTCATCCTCGAGTAGCAGTACTGTATCATGGTAGGCTCGCAGTCTAATCATGTTTAAACTCATATCAGTGCCACAGACTTTATGAGATCCACAGCGTACATGCGCACCAAGTCTCCCGACTTCCACTTCCGATCAATTTCTCATTGCCTTGTCTACTTGTTACTCCTGTATATGCTACTTATACACGGACAAGATCCTATGTGTTGTCGACCACGGAAGTCGGGGAAGTGTGGCTGGCAACTGCTACCACTGGTACAGCCAGAAGCCTTCTATACACGTACTCTTGCCTCAGTGGTGTGCAAATGGTGCCGCCAGAGATATGCCGACGCAAAATGTTAGAGATAGTAGAATTGCCATGAGCGAGTTGGCGCAAGTGTCACACCGTAATCAAGTGAAAGTGTCCCCAAGCGACGGGCACTGGACCACTGGTAGACAGGGTGTTTAGGGCAAGCCGGAACCTCCGAGTCCAGCTCAATGTTTGCTCTAACTCGGAGGACCGTTTTGACAATGAGACTCAAACTGTACAGCCCGTGTATGCAAGGAAACCCGCAGATCATATCGTACGCGTAGCTACCAGTCAGCGCGCCGAGGAAAAACGTGTGAGGCAGATAAAGAGAGTGTCAGACGAGTCTCGAAGTCTCGACAAAAACGCTTATGATAATCGGGCTATTCCAAAATTGTCATATTTTTTCTTTCTTTAAATAGAACTCCAGACGAGGCGACAAGCACACAACACTAGAGTACTCTCAAGAAATACAGTCGAGGCAATGGATTTAAATAATACAGAATTGAAACGAGCATGCAGCGTTGTCAATTTTCGATGAGTCACGGTGCCCTAAACCCATGGATGAGATGTCTTCCGAGTGTATTTTTGGAACTTATCCGAGGACCAGCGTCTTGCTGCCTGTATCAGTGCAGGCACGACACCAGCTGCAGCTAGAGCGATATATGCGCCTCCCATAGAATATCCCGAAATGTCGTCATAGTTCAGATGTTGCGAAAGCATCCACTACAAGCGTGAGGTTGTCGAGGGAGAGTGGCAATTTGCGAGTGACGGGTTGAGAGATAAATGTATTGCAGCCCTGGAGAATCCGAGAGACGAGCAGTGTCTTGCAGACATCGAGAACTCGTGGAAAATGCGATTCCAGTCAACAAACGATGCCCGATCGATAGGTAGGTGTCAAGTGTCGAAGAACTTAGAAGAATGATTAGAACTCAGATTGTCTGAGCTTTCCAAAGCGCGCTCCAGCACCAATACCCATCATGCCTACTCTTGTTCCCAATGGAGTCCAACTTCGAACTGAACTGCTTCATCTTGGGCGATGACCCCAGCCGCATGTTCTCAGTCAAGATTTTAGAGACGGGTACCGTCAGTCACCTGAAACAGGTTATCAAGAAAATGAGGAATGCATTTCGCGACGTACTAGATGCGGACACTCTCCAGCTATGGAAGGTAAGTAGTCTGATGCCACAGTCTGGGAAGTTGGTGGTGCCGAGTCTCTGGAAGGTTAATATTGACCCGGAGAAGAAACTTCGCTTTCCTTTGATTACTCTACATGAAGAAGGCAGCTTCAAGTGATAGATTCGAAGCTGTATATGACCTCCGTCCTTATTTTCACAAGGCAAACAGTGCTATAGATCTTCGAAGGTCCAGGAGTAGAAAACTCGAAACGTGTTGTTGCATGAGCTATGAACCGTTTTCCAATTTTCTACTATATTGCAACTTTGGCCCAATGGTACATACTACTTTGACAGGGCAGCAAATGAAAATTGGCACAACGATTCCACATACATATTATATCAATAAAAAAACGTCGCCTCTATGGTACTGACGATAGTTAACTGCGTAATCATACACGATGGAAGTATTACCGATCTCATGCGCGAGAGGGTGAGAAATATCATAAATCCTAAACAATTCAATGGCAGACGAAATGAAAGATGATCTATTTATGCGCCCTCTGTCATGAGGTGAGGCTTTCCCGTGGAAATTGCGAGGGACGTGAGGAGTATTTCCCATGCTGTATCGAGGGCACACCAGAGCCGCTCGTCGGCGATGCCCAGTGCAACCGTGTTGCGCCACGTGCTGTGCACTTTGGTAATGTGACGCAGCAGAGCGCTCACCGTGAATGTATCGGCAATTTTCTGAGCGAATTGTCTGAGAAGAGGCATGATAGTGGTAGGATCATCCAGGTAGAGTTGGGGTGGGGTGGGTAGTGGCATAAGTGACCCAAGAAGGTGGTCGATACGCTTCGTATATAGGAATGTGGAGAGCTGAGGAAAGACCTCAGGGGCAGGGATGCACAAAGGAACCACTGGCACTTTGATCTCCTGGCCTGCGCACTCTGCGATTGCTGGTGTTGGAGTGGGTAGAACCGGAAGGTTCGCGCAGTGGATAGCAAAAACGAGATTGTGTGCAGGAAACAACGTGACGCGACGACGGCGAGCAGGGGCCAGCTGGCGGGATGAGAAGACCGCGAACATGTGGGTGGGCACGTCAGACGAAACATCGTTGACAATTATCGAAAGTTCCTGCGGGAGGACATTGGAAGCAGGTTCAGCTTTGATCCCTGCAAGGACACGGAGCATACTGAAAAAGGATTCGTCAGATGATCGATCGACTACCAGATGAATCTTGACTTACTCGGGCCCGAGGCATTCTAGTCCATCGCGAATGTAATCAATATGGGTGTGAACAAGTTCAGGTGCCACGGCCTGAAGTGTGGACACCGGGATCTCAGTGGGCTTGGGTCGAGCGAGGAGTCTGGGGAGGGAGATGATCTTAGACACTGTTGTCCTGTCCCCCATCTCGACATCGCGAGAAATAGTGGGGACATCCATCCGCACTGGAGCAAGAGGGCTTTTGGACGGAGTTTGCTCCTTGCGCTTCTTGGCATGCTCAAGTGCATGCCTAAGGTAATGAGCTCCGCCTGAAACGAGAGCTCGGCGACGACGAGAGGCACCCTGGATACCGGTGCGAACTTTGGATGGTTTCGCAGTAAGACGTGTAGCGGGAGGAGTGTTCTCCGAGTCGATGTGACGAACGTAGTTAGCCGTTTGCAAGACCATTGTGATGTGATAAAGGCGGAAGAACTGAAAATAACGGCTTAAATGGCAAGGAGGCTTGAAGTGCTTCGGGGGATTGAATGCAAGCAGATGACGGACGCGTTTGTCGAGGGGAACTTGACTGAGGATTCCATGACAGGAGGGGGACCTTTATAAACCTGCAAGGGAACAAGAAGGGACGAAGTAATTCGAGTGGATCGTGACGTGACGTTGCAAAAGCAATCCATCAAGTCACGCTCGAAATTTCCTTCTAAGCAGATTGCTAGCAAAATTTTAGCTGTTTTTGGAAATTGTTTGGGACCCATATGCGCAAACATGGACCTACTACAGAAGCATCGAGAAAGCAATCCACCGATTGCATACACACTCATTGTCCGTAACCGGCATATATTCCCAATTGTCTCCAGTTGAAAGGCTTCAATTAGCTGTTGTTGCCACATCGCCACAGGTGTATCCACATCTTCGCGATTGCAATCCACCGCAGTTTGATGCTCCATTGTCCCTGAAAAACTGTAGCCGAGAACATCCAAGAACCCTTTGATCAACTAGGCCTTCATGTGCGATCGAAACAGTTATGAAGGCGTTGCTGTCCCGTCTCGGTGAGAAACGGAATTGTCACCGGTCCACGTGACAATTGGATTAGATAAGCCTGAATTGATGAGCGTCTCGCCGAGAGTTGCAAACTTGCAGCGGCTTGAGCCTGAGAGTATGTGATGAGAGGCTGGTGAACCTTAAGCCCAGTCACATAACAGGTCGAGACTGAATTCTGTCGGAACGCGTTAGTCCATATAAAGACTCACCGTCGACAACGTCACAGTCAGCGTCGTGTATTAAAAATTAAAATGACAAAAAGGTACTGCTACGAAGTTTGGCGACCTTGCCACTAATATCGTAGTAGAGGGTTTCCTATGGTAAAAGGATCGTAGTTGCTGCCAATGCAATGCCAGTGGAAGGGAAGCACGCGGGTTTTGGTTGGATCGTGGATCACAAAATGCGACCCTGATCCGCTCGAAATCTGTCTGCTACCATTAGTCTCCAGGCCGCGAAAAAATCAGGCCGTACGAGGAAGAAAGAGTAATAGTTGCCTGAATGTGAGAACGTGTTTATGGACCGCCACCGGGAGAGCAGGTGGCAGGTGGCCAATGACAGGCAGTTCACCTGGCACGATGAAGGGCATGCCCTACTACCATTCGTGCATCAACAAGCCAAGTCGACTCCTGCTACCTTCCATTAATTGAGGCAGGAAGGGGGTCGCCGTCGACGGCGGCAATGGTGATGTTTGGCCATTCTGACCTTGGTCTCTGGAGGTGCCGTGTTCACTAGTCGTGAATGTTGTCTAAAAAACACCACGGCCGCGAGTTTGGTGGGCAACGGGTGGCGCAATAATTGCCCGTTGATGAGATCGCTGTCAATGGACGGCTGCCCTCGAGTACAGAGGATCGCCGTTCCTGTGTACTGTTCCGAATAATGCTATGCGTTTGAGTAGGGAGTGGAGGTGCAAGTGAAAACATAGAACAAGTAAAGAGAGGTAGAAAGAGTGAAACACAATAAATCCATAGTTGAACGGTTCGTAAAAATAACTGCTACAATAATCTAATATATAGACTGAGACATCGCCAACAAGCTGGGCGGCCCGAGGCCGATGGCAACGAAACCGCAACGCAGTGATAGTACGCCTAGAACAAATCTTCGGCGTATGCTTGGTGGGTGTATACGCGTACGAAGAGTTAAAAACTGAACTTCATAATAGTGTAACTTGTTAGACCTATGCCTCCTTCTGGATTTTTTTTGGCGGGAAGCAAAAAATTAACATTATAAGAAACGAAGGAAAATTTAAAGGGCCGAGACAAGTTGAAACCTTTATATTTAACAATTAATTACTCACCCACTTTACTAGGCTATATACTTAGAGTGCCCTCCAGATTACCAGCGTCAAGGAAATCGCAACGATAAATATTGTGGCCCACTGAGGGGACTCATACAGTGTCTTCCCGAGTCATATTGCATCCTGTTATATCCTAGCATTGATGGCTCACTTCAAGTAGGGAGATTGCCACAAGCGTTTTCTCAATTTGCATCAGACACACTGTAGTGCCCTTCTTCGACTTGAAAGAGTCGATTCGGAAAAGTCGACATTCAGAAGTCTAAGTCGAGGGGGCACCCGAGACACTGAGGCCGCAGCTCGTAGTCTCGTATACTCTGAAAGAATCGGAAGGGAACCAGTTCCAGCGCATTTTGGTTGGGTAAAGGGGCAGTGGTATGTATTATGCATGAATGTCTGTATACTTACACAAATTCATTCAAGTACCGGTCGGGAGCAATATCGATATTGTATGTTAGTCACGTGATACAACGCGATCAGGTGACCCATTCTGAACAGGATCAATTTGTAGGCTCAACTTGGTTTATCAAATGCTTTGACGATGTCAACAACCACCCAAATTCTCTTCAATAGCCCGGCTCTGAATTCCCTCAAACGCGACCAATTAGTCAAATTATGCAAGATTCATTGTATCAAAGCTAATGGAAAGAACAAGGATCTCGTCGAGCGTCTCCAGCTACACGCACAGACACTTCCGCCTGATGATCCGTTGAGCTATGCAGCTAGGGGCGATAAAAGTGAAGATGAACAAGATACTGCGAGAGAGGAAGGGGGCAGCTCATCTGCACTGACGCGCCCGAGTGAACAATGGGAGATTGTCATGGACAGCATTGCAGAAGTTGATGAAGACGCTGCGAGTACACTCAAAAACAACCAGGCGCGTAATGCCACACAAGCAGGAGAGTTCGGAACAAACGGGGGCAAAGGTATCTAGCTGACTCTTTTTTCGGGTGCTATTAAAATGAAAACATCTAACTTGCTATTCAGCTTCAAGTGTTGGTTCCTCTCTCAAAGCCATAGCCACTTCTCTTGGACTGAAACGCGGGAATGAAACAACCACAACCGCTTCATCGAAATCTTCTCTCACTTCCACGCAAAGTGGCAAATCGCAGAGCACGGCTCCGACTGAGACGGAGCCCGAAGTTCAGCCCGTGCCTGGACAGAACGCTCTTGCAGGTCTCCCAGCACCAGACAATGCCCGTCTCAGTATATCTCAGGAGCCTGCAACGACTACAATCCGTCTAGTCGCCTCAAACATACCTAATAACTCGTTGTTCTCTCCGCCAAAGTTACATCCATTCAAGACGTCCTTTGATCTTGTGCCCCAAACGCCTGGGGGAGCAGAAGGTGGCAGTGTATGGCCCCTCTCGCCTGGAGGAGCCAAACGCGAGCGCATATACCCAGATGTTCCAACATTTTCTGCCTTTGAACCTGTAAATACTTCCGACATGGACATCGATGTCGATTTCTCCGGCACGCTCCAGTCATCCACGCCAGCGCGTTCGAAATTCAATACAGGTGCTACCCCGAAGTCTGACGAAAAGCCATCTGACGTCCCCAAAGATTTATTTTCCCCAGCACCAAGGCTTACTCGTGCTCGGGAGGAGGCGAACTCATTTTGCCCACAGCGCTCCCCAGAAAAGACAAGCGGCGGACTGGGAATACCCCGCTCTGAGCCTTTCATCTTTGGATCTCCTAATCCTCAGCACCGTCTTTCAAACACGCAATTTCGAAGTGCGGCACAAAGCGTGCTGGACGATATGAACGCGCGCCTTAGATCGGAGGGCGTCGCAAGCGTAGACTTTGATGTTTTGAGACGCCAGCAACAGACCACGTCAAAACACTCTGTTACAGAGGACCTGCAGCAGGAAAAGAAAGCTAGTTCTAGTCAGCTATTCGATAAAGCGCACCAAGCACAATTCGATAAGATGGACAGCATCACGAGCCACTATGCTGCGCGACGCGGACTGCTATCTAGTGCAGAAGCTGCACCTGTTTTGGGCAAGCGAAAGACTACCGCTGGGCCCGCCTCCATCACTGGGAAGACACGTAAGTCGAGCGTTGTGGTGAAGAAGGATCGCGTTCCTTCTACCTCAAGTGTGAGGTTACGTCCAGTTCCGAAGAAGGTCGTACCAGGAGGATTTGGCGACAATGATGACTATGATGACGGCGAAGAGGAAGATGAGCAAGACAATGATGGGCGGAAGTCTAAACGTTTTCGTATCGACCCTATTGAGGATACAGAGTTGGAAAGGGAAGAGACAAAGAAGCTTAAGGAGCGTGAGGCCATTCGTCGGAAGCTGGATGCCAACAAAGCCAAGAGGCGGAGCAGCATGGGTAGGCCAAGTATAGGCAAGGGTGTCCGTAAGTTAGATTCTGATACTGTCCGAACAAATCATGGTTCGAATCAACTCTGCTGACTTTAATCTACAGAGCCACCCAAGCAAACATCACGTTTCGGTTTCCTCTCTTCTGCAAAGAATATCGTCTCAAATGTTTGGAATCGCGGAACAACTGGATCGAAACCAAATACCCTCGCCGCGAAGCCCACACCCGCACCTCAGACAAAGACTCCAGCCCCATCTATGTCCTCCAAAGTAACCAAAGAGCCGCCAAAAGCACAGTCGATGTCCAAAAAACCTTTGATTATCCCTGGCTCTTCGGGAGTGCCACCCGTCCCTAAAGAGTGTGTGCCATCAGTCAGTAATGGCAAACGCATGCCCTCCGGGAGTTCGGTTGCACCAGTAGCTGATTCAATGTCATCCCAGATGTCGAAGTCTCCAATTCAGTTCCCTGCTCCAGGGACGTCAAGTAGGATGAGCCATAGTAGGACTAACTCTGCTTCGTCCCTCGGTGTTGCTTCGCGAACAAATAACGCACACGTATCCTCCATGGGCTCGAAGACTTCTCTCACTGGTACATTAAGAGGTGCAACCATTGGCACGGCTCGAGCTCGTGTCTCTACCCTCACGGCACCAACTGCATCATCATTAGCCAAGATCAGCAGGCTGCCAGTGCCGTCGTTTTCCCCACTCCAGGTGAAAGACAAGGCCAACGAGAAAGGAAAAGAACAGGAAAAGGATGCAATGGCACATGTGGTGAATTCCCCGATGGTCCCCCGAAGTCAGGGCCAAATATTCAGCCAGCCTTTGGCGCCGATCAGCCCTTCGTCGAATCCTTCGGGGGCACCACCTCGGATGTCCCTTGCAGCAGCAGCTGTTACGCTCGCCACCGCAAAGCCTCCAATTCCGCCGAAGCCGAAGGTTATGCCCGGACGGCGGCCACGTATATCTAGGGGAAAGGTGATTGCAAAGTTGGCTTCGCAACGAGAGGCCCAGCAGGCTGGCGCGAGTGCTATTCCGAGGCCACGTGTGGGTGCATCCAGCTCCCATGCGAGTGCCGGCATGCCAAGGATACGGTCTAGCATGGGCACGAACGTCGGGCAGTCGCATGGTGTAGCGAAAGTGAGTGGGGATGTGCTTATGAGCGCAAAGAAGCGCACGAGGAGGAGCGAATATGCGAGGAGGCGGAGTCGTGTGGATGGGGAGAAGATGGACTTGTGAGGGGGTGAGCTGCTAGGTGTTTCTTTGTTTTTTACTGTCTCTTTTTCTATGCATTTGTGGATTATCTTTCGAGTTATACAGTACTTCATCTTGTGTGTACTAGTCTAATCATGCAGGAGCATGACATTGGCTAGAATATCAATGTGGGTTTCGAATACTAGCTATCTCTGCACAAGCAACCGTAAATAGGTATGCCAGCATCGCAGAAAGTCAGGTGTGTTTATTTCCCAACCTCGGCCTCTTCGATGACGGAAAAGGGAGGATCCAACAACGGATGTCCACTACGCCACCCGATCTGAGTCGGGGCGGTGACCTCACTTAATGATTTGCAACGCTACGCACCTCAAGATTACTTTTCTACCCTTTTCGGCTGTCATCGCGAGGAAATTAATGATTATCTACACGTAGGATATTAGCGATCGGAGGGGGATGAAAGAACGTCGGAGTAAAGAATTAGCAAATCGATTGCGATGCGTAAAGTAAGTGAGATGTAAGCAGAAGCTAATCATGATCCTCGTTCAGCAAAGTGTCGTATAAAGGCCATTTTAGCGAGATGAGCAAAGCGGAATAAAAGGGAAAACGTTAAAACGGACATGAGTTCTCTCAATTCGGGACCGATGTGATGTGAGACGCCGTGTTCCGCTGTCGGATTCGCCGTGCTTCCACTGTGACATTCCACGCTGTCTGGGCAAGCTCGATGAAATGCGGGTCTCGTGGTCCTAAAGACAGTATGTTCTTCCATAGTCCTTGATTGAATTTGCTACGCTCTCGGAGTTGTTCGTCGTTGCACAGCGTTGCCATGATGTTAGCCATGGTGGGAGGAGCAGGAAATTCTCCTATCACCTCAGCGGGGAGGAGGCGGCAACATAGCAGGTGTGATCGTGTTTCAAGCCCAAGTCCGAAGAGGAAGAGGAGAGGGATGGAAGGAGCGTGTGGGACAAGCAGTGGGACTACGGGGAGTGTCACAAATTGCCCCTCGGCATTTTCAGCGCAATAGGGTACCGGAAAAGTAGAACCAGGTGGGCTGAGTGGAATTATTTTGGAGCGAAAACCACGGGTGAAGAGGTCGACACGAATGGGTACCAAGAGAGGCTGATAAGATGAGCCCCATTCGCTCTCTGGGATGTCAAAGACGGCGATGACATGCGAAGGAATGTGAGCATCCTGTTTGACGCGTATGTCTAAGGTTGTCGGAATCTCGGATGCCGGCTCTAACGTCGTCTTTGCGACATTGAAACGAGAACAAAGAAGGCTGTTGCAAATGTGTCAGCGAGTGTCAACTGATGCCTGTGACGGTGAACATACTCCAGGAGATCACAGTCTTCGGCGGAGATATATTGTTTTGAAGGTAGTAAATGCGGCCGGCTACAACTCATGTCTGAAACTTGCGAGGGAGGGTGATACCCAATGTCGAGGGTGCGTGCGTAATGAAAGACTATCAAAGAGGTTTTTGGATGATTTGTTGAAGCGTGGTGTGTTCGTCAGATTCCAGACTCTAGTATTTGAATAGGGTCAGTGAATATGGCCAAAAAATTTCAAGTACATGACATATTCCGCAGCCTAGGCGGACATAGTGAGAAACCCGAAGGCTTAAACATACCGTACGTGTTTTTGAGGGTTTAAAGCACTAGGATTTAGTCGCAGTGCAATACGATACGTGACGTGGAATGAAAGATCGTCAAAGGAGCAGTCAAAGGGAAAAGATCATGGCCACTAGCCAAAGAAGGAGCAAGACTTGTGAGAATCTGAGATGAGAGCGGGAAGAAAGTGCGAAATTAAGTTGCTCACTTGACGCTCGTCCCGTTTTAGTGCGACCGATATAATCACTGACAAGCCACGAGGCTGATATGTTGTGCTTTGCAGCTGGACGTAAATTCGGGTCAACCGAATTAGGCTGGTGCTGTGTAGCAACGTTGATATTTTAGAACCATCAGGGATAATATGACTCGGACAATGTAAACTGACCGAGAGAATCGACCGGTCGACTCTGAAACGTCTTCTAATGGACCAATGGATGAAGCTTCGATGAAGTACTTAATGGAAGAAGGTACTATCCAAATAAAGTAATAATTTCTGTCATAGTATTTTTGCTAAGTTTTTTTGTCGTAATATAAAATATTGACATTACATAAGTTGAGGAACATTGTAAGGTTGTTCTGACCTCCAGCCAGATGCGCTGGCTTTTCTGAAGCTGTGACGTGTCAATTTCTCATGGAAAACACAGCCGCGGTGCCGGGCTTCTGTTCCGGTGTCACGCATTTTGTAGTATGTAAATCATAGGGGCTGTGTTCCGACTCGCACAACTGACTTGACTCATAGAATTGTCCTTGCTCCATTTGTTCATCGATGATCATCATAATTATGTAGTACGTTGCATAGGACTTAGTGCACGAGTCACACTCAATATCGAGGTGACACACAATGTTCAAGACGTGGTGAGGTAGCTCAGTTTCGGATAACTATTCTGAACACTTTAAGTTGCCGTCGTAAAATCAAGGGTACCTATTTCGTCAAATTGCGCAAGTGCACCCCAGAAGCTACGCCCTATGGTTCCGAATAGTAGATACCACATTGGCTGCCTGGAGCGCATCCTGGAATTTTCCTACAAGAACCTCGATGGTGCCAATTTCGTCAAATTGCGCAAGCGAGCTTTTCTTTCCATGATAAGTCCTGCGATTACTTTGGCTGTTCCAGGCGCATTGCAAATTCCCTTCGAAGCCCACCGGTAAACAAACTCGTGAAAAAATTAATTGCGGGGTGCTTCACTTACCCAGCAGGTGTGACCGGTTGCAATATATAGACCTTTCGCAATCTTCTCTGCTTCCCCGATGATGGGGCCCCCACCAGTACGTACCACTGGCAAAAAGCATGCTTGACGCTTATCGACTGCTCCCTCCCTCAGCTCCTGGGAGATGCTGCCAACTTGGTTTGTTATGCTTTGACAAGCCGCTAGATCGATTTCAACGTCATCTACGTTGCCAGGCAATGTAGAGTCATCTCCTGGACCACAGACATACACTTCGTTGCCCGGGCGAGCATATATCTCAGGAGAGGCGCTGAGAGAATGCGGAAGTAATATTTCTGTAAATAATACGTAGGGTGATATCGTAACACCGGCCTTGGGATGGATGGTAACACTGTGAGCGCGGGTGGCTGCAATTGGAAGGGAAGGTATGATGGATGGCGACCATGCTCCAGCCGATAACACCACATGCGTTGCAGGGAGTGTTTTAATACAATTGGAGTCGGACCGATCACGATAAGTGACGCCCGTGACACGACGGTTGACCTGCTCAACGGAGATAGCAGTTCCCTCTACCAATTGAACTCCTTTCTCCTTCGCGAGGTCGAGCATACTTGTGGTGAATAAATAGGGATGAACCTGTGCTGTCCCGTCCGGACCAGACATTGGGCTGTATGACGTGGTTAATTCCTCCTTGACCCAAGTTAAGTCGTCAGGCAGCCCTTTGGCCGCTCTGCTTTCCGGTGCCACAGTTGGGTCGAAACCGAGTGTCTTCTCCAAACTCTTGCGTTTACCTCCCTTGCCAACGCCAGATCCACTCTCGCCAAATGCCTCCCCCTCCCCCTCCCAACTGCCGCAACCAACGAATCTCCAGCCCCACCTTTCAGCACCGTTGTGCTCTTCAGCGAGCTTAACGTGCTCTGGAAATGAGATATCTACGATTTCACGTGGATATGCCCATTTGGCAACCAATCCACCAGCCTTTCCAGAAGCTCCTTGCGCTACCCCGTTTGCCGAGGCTTCGAGAACTATGATATTTGTTGTCGAGGTAGAATATGATGGGTGCCTGGACAGGTAGTAAGCAACGCTGCACCCTGTCGAAGCCGATTAGAGAGATTTGAATAAGCGGCTGTGGAACTAGTAGTACTACGCACCAATGATTCCACCGCCGATAATAACAATGTTACGTTGTTCTACCTTATCCATTGGCGTCCTTCTGATAGTGATGAGAAATGAGGTAAGTTCAGGTCGGCCTAGATGTATGGTGTGGACTTGGAGTGAACATTGACAATTTGATGCGGTTCCAACCTGCCAGTAAAGACATAATTTCTAATAGTGCTTACAAGTTAACACGAAAGGTCGGGTTTGTCGGATATGGTTCCAATTTGTTCCCACGCATCGATATCTCCCTCTTCGTCTACTACTTGTATGACTGTTGTATTCCATAGCTTTGGGCCCCTGTAGACGCTTGAGGCGTGCAGAACGACGAGGACGTCACGGTGGTGGTCGCATGATTTTCGAAGTCCGAAACGATGCCGAGCTTGCCGCATGCACTATCTGTTCCTGCACGAGTTTAGGCGAGCTTTTAATTTCTTACTCTGAGTCCCATACTCTGTCTTCACCCGAGTAACTAATGATGATTCGGAGGTAGTCTTGCACAAGAAGTGCATTTGGACTCCCCCACACGACTCTCGTCAACGTGACATACTCAAGATCCTCAGGCTGGTCCATTCGGCCAAGCTTCCCCGGATCTTGGTCTGAGCGATAGGACGACCTGATAGCATTTTTCCATTTGGAGATACCACCGTCTCGACTAATTTCATCAGCTCGCTCCAGGCTGGTTCTCACCTGGTTGTACCGCCTTTGACGAGTCGTCGACTTGCTGCAAATTCAATGCAGGTATTTGTTCGCGCATCCAGGTTCTTCCAGTTTTCCTCAACGACTAGGGCACCAAATATTGAAGTCGCTTCTTCCATATCTGATCCGCTTTCAACAGGCTCTGACAAGGATTCGGCCACTCGTCTTTGAAATAGTACCCGACCGCTCCAGTGGCCCCACACCACGCACCACTGCCGGTGCGCTTTTCCAGGCTCAGCGGCAGAGGCAAAATCCTTCGTTCAGAGAATGAGCGCTGGGAGACTCCTTCCATCACGCCATAAACTTTATCACCCCTTCAGTTAATAACCTTGAGTGTCATCAGTCGGAGTTCAGCAGACTCAGCATACCATATCTCTCTCACTTACGCATCCTTCATCGATATCATTTACTTACTATCATTTGATTGATTTAGACCTATTCCTATCTGCAGCAATATATGTCCTCTCACATGCTCCATTTTCGTGATTTCTGAATCCCATCCTCTGCAGATCGTCGTGGTGGATATAGCTTTATGGGACGGTAGTTCTCACTCTCACCGATGAAACGTTCGGAGACGTGGTTTGGTCATAATGACCGAAACAAACTCCGAGTCGTCCCTAAACATTTCTCCTAGCCGTTTGATTTAGAATCAGGGAGCCACGTTTCCGCTTGATCCTGCTGTCTTGCTTGAAAGCATATTTATTGTGCATCGTACACTAAGCTCGCTTCGCCCTCTCCATGACGGCGTTGCCTTGTTGGACGGCGAAGAAGTGACTTTACAGACAGGACTTCTCATATGTCTAACGCGAACGAAAGATCTTTAGTACATGGTATATCACAACCGCGACTCTCAGCATATGCCCAGTGAAACGGTACGACTTATAATGAATGAGCGGTGGTCATGAGATGCAATAAACCGCGAACCACAGCGCGATTTACATTTTTCGAGGTGTTGTTGCTTTCAGGCATACACCATCACCGGGAATACAGGCATGACAAACGTATATAGCAGCTATATCGCTCTAATGTAAATATTTATAACAATCGAATATGCTCCATTCCTCACGTCCAACTGTCGTCTGAATCCTTCTCCCATCCAAATCGTCAGCGCCAGTTGACGTTGACTTCCGAAGCGCCCATAGTTGTTGCGATGCGTCATTCAGTGCTGATAGCGCTGATACTATAGCAGTACCGGGATTGTGGCAATTCCCATAGTAATAGTCATACCATTTGAAGTCGAATAGAGTTGGAAATACCTCAGCTAGGAAATACGGTATGCGTGCAACCTCCGACACCTTGGAGTACCCGAGATGGAGGTCGTGAAGGGCGGTTTGCGTAGGCCAAAGCTCCTCTGTCCCGTCCGGTGCTCGAGGAATTGTCGTCGATTGCGTAGCATCGACCGTCAGATGTAAGGTCTGCAGCGATCTGCACCTTGACGCCAGTGACATCATGGCGGTGAAGGTGACGGAATATATGGCACGTCTCTTCCAGGAGGTGAGCTTCAATTCCCGAATACTCGGCCAGGCAACTGGGACATCATAGAGTAACCCATCGTCAAGGTTGAAATTTCCAACGCCGATGAATTTAACAGACAACAGCCTGTTGAACTTGAACAAGGGCCGGAATATTTCGGAGGAGAGTGGGATGATGACCCGAGAATCAGGCATTTCCGATTCGTCGACCACGTGGACCCGTTCCAAACATCCAACAGTTTGGCATGAAGTGGACAAGGATTCTATGAACGCGGTCATTTCGGCCGGGCTAGCAGCTCCGCTGTATCTGATATCGATGTGTGATAGTTGTGGGGTGGTGACTTGACGAAGGAAGTGCGTGCACTGTGGCAAGGAACCACCAGAGAGATGGAGGGTTTTGAGACTAGGCAATTTAAGGGGTATACCGCCCGCATCGCAAGAGGTTCCGAACAACTTGAGCTTGAGACTTTGAAGACACCGTGCTTGCTGGATATTGGCTATCGTCTGCCTCGTCAAGCACACATCGATTCCGAAGATGGCCAGTCCAATTAACTTTGGCAGCTTTCCAAAGCTCGGGGGGACTGTCAAAGCCATATTACCACCGTCTGCCGATACTATCAGTTGGCGCAGACCGTGCGCTTCTGCGTGAAGAGTAGCAAGTAATTGCTCTGATTCATGCGGTGGGATGCCAGTTACATCAAACCGGAGCGCTTGCAATCCAGGCGAAATGAACTGCCGAAGCAGCCAGGATTTCGAGCTATCATCTTCCGGAAAATAGAACACGGCATCGAAATTCAATTCGCAAAGGTTTGGGAAGAGTGTGGCGGGACGGGACCAAAAAAAAAGCCTTTGCAGGACATCATGACTGACATCTAGGCCCGAGATAAAAATTTCACCGCGAGGTAGCTTCAGCGCGTCAGTGAAGCCATTAGGGCCAACAAGCCGGCGCACTCTTGATGCGTTCACTCTGAGGCGCTCCCACTCGATGGGAGTTGGATCTCTGGAAAAATGCTACAAATCGAAGCACGGTGAGCATTGTCCTGTCAAAACTCGAATATTGTACTTCACTTACAAGGATAGCACCCAGCCCGTTCTCCCTGACCTCCCAGGTGTCTTGCGGTAGACACGCGATGAGGGGTACCAGACTTGACTGTTCAGACCAGAGAATATTGAGGGCGGAATCTGCCAGTCTGGAGCATGTCATTGCCACATTCACCAAGTCCGTCCCAGAGGATTTGACGTGTTGTAACACGGCATAAATGATATCGTCGAATTCAAAGATACGATGCATGATTGGAAGTTGTTGTTGGTGCTCAAGTACAATACCTCTTCTATATAGCCAATCCCACATGAATCTACGGATACACAGGTCTTCCGGTGTTTTTGTTTCGGATGAGCATGTCCACTTATGGAGGTCATGGCGCCATTGGCTCGATCGGCAGCTCCCTTGTGAACAGTATGAGTCATAGGACATTGTTCCGCCGACACTATAGCTGTGGTCCACCACTGTCGCTAAACGACATCTATTGGCTAGATGTAGAGTGTTTACAACACGGTGTTCCCTGCAGAATAACCGGAGTAAAATAAACGCAATGGTCATCCACGTCAAAACGTGCAAGCCTTACCAAGTATGTAGAGTAACTTTAGGATGAGAGCGCCGATAGCAACCACATGCTGAGCACTTTGTCTCAGCCAGCGCGTGTTGATTGTCCTCGGCATTGCCAGCCAAAGAGGTTTATGGAGGTCTAAGCAGAGATTCAATGTATTGACAGATGGTCAAAGCTCAGACCATCGAGATAGCTCACATGAAGAGAACATGACTCGTAATAAAACTTCAGTCACGACCAGCTGATTAGTAACAAGAGCACAAAAGAGATAACTGGGACGCCCTTTGTTGGGGAATGGGCCTCAAGAACATAGCTCGTTTGATGTGAGATTGCTTTCTTTATTAACCCATGGGTGAGGAACATTGAACGTTGAGCCCACATTTAATACTAATAAAGAACGTAAACATGTCAAGCCAGGCACGCACTCACCGCAAAGAGCTGAACAAGCCGGGGACTGCTCTGAATTTCGTCCACAGACCTGATACTAGTAATTGTTGCAAAGCAATACAGGTGTGAACCATAAGATAGAGACGCTCCCATGAGTGTGGGGTGCAAGACTCGAAGGAGTGTAATACCAGTAACGAGACTGATCCGAGTGAACCGTGACACACGGAGGGATGAACGATGAACGATGTTGTGTAAATTTGCCGACACGATAAACGATAAACGATGTTTTATTTGCTGACTACACGAAACAAAGTTCCTAGCAGTTACATAATAACGGTTGTACTCCCGTAGCCCGTAGCGGGAATTATCATCGACTCTCTCATGAAACTGACAGTTCACAGCTACGTTTATGATGAAGGGCCAATGTTATCGCACTCTGCTGCGACGCTGGAGCTCGGACGCGACCTAGTTCATGCAGCCTCATCTAGTCTCCGATGGAGAGAACCGTCTGTCTCCTTTAACAAACGACTGTTCGGTAGGCCGTTTACAAACCAGTAGCCTGCTCTCTTATTAACTGTCAGCAGCACTGAAACACGACCGACTATATCAATTCAGCGTGAGCCCACCGCAGGTTGGTATACCGGCGCCTCAAACACATGTTCTTAAGGACTGGGGGGTTCCTCCGACTGACGAAGAAGCATTGGCAATTGAAACCCTTGAGGAGTTTACACATCTCAAGTGGGAAGTCCCCTATGCTCGTATTGCCCGAAAGCGCCCTGCACTGCAGGATTCACGCTCAGACATCCATGATCCACAATCGCGACAGACCGCGCGCTCTTCAACATATGAAGTGCTTCTTCAACGACCCACGACGCGACCCAGATACCATACCGCCTCTATTTCAAACTTGATACCCCAGGTCTTGAGAATTTGTTCAGTTTACCTTCACTCCGGCTTACGATTTGCAGCCTCATTATGTCCCAGGTCCGCATGTTGGTTTTCGGCCGTTGGACAGCGAGCACCTCAGGCCTTACAGAAAAACTCGGCCATCGCTGATCGCACCGTTTGATCTTGCCTCGGCTAAGCTTTTCTTGAATAGTATTTACAAGAGGGCGGCATGGCTTATTCCTCTGCGTGGCATCCTACCATGGGACGGTGCTACCTGTGCCACCATCCTGGAACCTCCGCAAGTTCCACAGGGAGATGATATTTCTCTGCTCCCCTCTGGACCTGCACCGCTATGCGACGGAATCTCAGGAATTACTTGGACTCATAATTCGATCGTGCACTTCTGGCATTTCCTAATATCCATTCAGCAAGCTGAAAATCTTGGGTCCATCTCGATTGTCTTCCATAGCGCACTGTCGGATACCGCATCTACACTTGACAGTGCACTCAGCTTAACGTTAGGAAGTGGCAATCGGCTTGTTCAACCTGCACAATCGAGGAGATCCGCTGATCTTTCCGGTAGCTTTTCGGATGAGGACCGTCAACTGGAAGCAACGGACTTTATCAAGGTGTATCATGATACCAAGTACTCGTTTTACCTCCGAAATATTCTGGACGCCTACAGGTACATTCCCGAAGAAAACTTGGAGAGAAGAAACCAAGTAACGGGATTGACGACGAAGATCAGAGTACTGAGATTAGCACGACTCGTAATTGTCGATGACCGATCCAGAGCTGTCTTATTGTCCTGATAGCTGTGCTGAAGAGGTCATTGTCACTCCTTGCTATCCAATCCCATGCAAAGATGTTGCTTGCCATATCATAGTCAAGTGATGATGATGCAACCGATTCACATCTACTGGCATTCATACTTGGATCCTTACAGTACGTTTTCCGTGTCCAGTGTTGATCACGAAGTGCTGATATCCTTGCTACAGGTCTGTACCGCATACGGTTACGTGCCACTCTGCAGAGGTCTGCCGGACAACAGCCTTCAATCGGCATGACATGTTGGGCCAGGGCTATGAAAAATGGTCAAGGGGTTGATCTTGTATGCAACCGAAGTCTCTCACAGTTCTCATCGTTCACCGTGTCATCAAATGACACCTGTCATCAACGTTTTTCTCATGCGGTGTCAGTCCTATACATCCTGATCTGAGACCCTGTACCCTCGGATCTGTGGCGAATACTCGATGGATTGGGTGAATAGGTCTACCTGAATCCAGATGTTAATGGCTTCTTACCGTTACTTTTGGACCCCAAACATCATTATCGACTGGCTTTTTTTTACTCTGTCTCACTCACGTACGCCGTCCCATCAATACCACGATGGATGGTACAATGACGTGGATATTTGATGGGATTGAGGGGTAAAAAAATACGCATCGGTCAACATCATACTGTAGTCTACTTTCTATGGCGTTATACACAACTACTCCTCCTTGCTTGTTATGTAGCCTATAACACCTGGATCTTACTATCAACGGACAGGGTCTTGACCCTGCTGATACATTTGCTGAAACTGAAATAGTCAACAAAAATCAATTTTGCTATTGGTTTCCTAGTATGATCCCAGTAGTGAAGCAACAATATCATATCAGTCTGCCTGCCCAAACTTTTTCTCTTTTCAATTCGACTTCCGAATACCATTTTATAAGTACCCCAGTAATTTTCATACTCCCCGCAAGTTTCCCTCTAGCAATGCCAATCGCATGGAACATCTCCCGCTCTACACATTACCGCCGGTTGATACCTGTATGCGCTCCTGGAAAGAAATTGAAGCCATGGAGGTTCCTTCGTCGGAGCTGGCCACAAGCTTGGCGTGAAATTTTCTAACGTTAAAGATAAGGCGTGGTCCCAGCACAAACATTTGCATGACCAAGAAAATTTGACGAAGACCACCATACGTCTCGGCTTCCACAAATGAGGCCTACATAAATGATGAACAATAGCAATAGTCGTCAGTGACAGATCGGCGTACCAGGAGGCTCAGACAAGAAACAGTAAAAAAACTAGCACGTGCAGAACTTCAGCGAGAAAGGCGACCGCAATGAAATTAATAGCTCACCCTGCAAAGTAAATTAGGTGAGTTTGTATCAACACCGTGAAGCTATCCTTGATGATTCCTCTTCCCGCCGGCATTTGTCGCAGTTCACGGAAATGTTTCACCGCAATCCAAACTGCAAGACACAATGCGAGAATCTCCCATGCAGCGGTGAGTGTCCAAATCATTGCTATCAGAAGCATGACGTCTTCCTCCAACACAATAATGCACTGATAAGTGCCGAAGAGAACGGTTTCCCCTGGAATGTGTCCAATGAGCCTCGTGTATCAAAGTCATTCGTCCATGATTACCCCCTGAAATATGACGTAGTGCCACTATGGCGATCACCACGCAGGCAATGGTGATAGCCATAAATATGACAACAAGAAAGGTAAGCATCTTGTTCGATCGCTGATACATTGCATGTAACCGAGTGATCATGATGACTTGCACAATGTTTGAGTCACTGCGACGATATGATACCGAAGTAGCTCACCGCTCACCGCGGAATTTATGACCACAATCATTAGAAGCCGTGTGAGGAAGAAAATTTTGCCTGAAAACCCTAGTTAGTGTGCGTCTTGAAGGGAAAAACGATCCAACAGAACTCACAGCTATTGGAATTATTGCATTCAATCAACACACTGGTGGAGAATCTCACTCACCCCTACCGTCCAATCAGTTGAATGGGAGTGGCGGGTGTCAGAGCAGAATACTTACTGTATTTGTCACCGAGACTGATGGAATATTTTCTATATGCCACCGGTCAGAAGAAACAAGGGCAGCGCATGCGAGGACATACGCAGCAGGTTTATGCTAATTGTGAGAAGATATGGCTCGTCAGCGCAGCACCAACTCGTTGAATTTCACGTACACAATGTATGGTATTTCAATATAGCGCACCTAGAACATTTAAGTCAGCTCAACGTGTCAATTGCACTTATAACATAAGCTACAGACGATGAGATATAAAATAGTCATGAGGGACCAGCGTTGCTTCTGCGTTGAATTAATCATTGTGACCTTCTGATATAGGTTTCTGCTTACCCAGATCAGTTCAACCTATAACGCCGTTCTAAGCAAGATGGCTGCTCCGTTGATGGACTGAACCCACCTCTTGCCCAAATGTAAGGACTGGAAAGATCATAAAAATATAAGTGGTCCTTCAGGCGGATTCGACACTCTCTGTCTCACCCCAGTCATATATCGCAATGGCAGAGAAGGAAACTGCAGGATCACAGCAGACGTTTAATCACCGGCATCATCAAAATGGCACTCCACGAACCTATCCAATAGCTCAAGAAAAAATTCGAACTGATGAGCGAGAACGGACTTGAATTAACATCGTCTGAGACTACGGTCATATTCGAGGGATGGGTATTAGTGGCGGATGTAAACTGATGATGTTCGTGTCATATATACCATCGTTAGGTCCAGCGCCTTCATCGCTAAGGCAGTGGACATGATAGGAACGTACTATGAATATCCGTTTCTGCATTGATTGACTGGAGTGCACTGATCCGTGTCATATAGATATCAATATATCAAACGGGGTAACTGTGGCGCACCTATGGTGCGCCATCGCTGCAAGTGCGGGTAATGCATCCCTCTGGTGTCTGCATCAATAGTAAGCCATTACCGAGATGCTATTTATGTTCTTACATTATGTGCCAGTCACCTTACCACTGCGAACGGTCACTAGTAGGCCATCCATAGTCTGCCGACAGGACAGGTGATATCGTCCCACAGCTTATCATGCCCAGCTTTGAACTCCATCACCGCAGCACCTTCCCTCCCACGCACATCGCCTCATAACTGTCTAGTGCTATTACTAACCACATAATCCGCAGCAACTGGCAGTCGCCACTACCAACTCCTTCAAGTTCCTGCTAGGCCGCTCACCTTCGTCACCGGCTTGACGTACTCGAAAAATTGGCGCATTTTCATACATTCCCACCACTTCTTGGCAGTATGCAGGATCGTTTATAATCGATGATCCATGTAGAGTTGATGTAGAGTGGGGAGTATGGAAGGAAACTGGTCCTCAATTGATCTGGCGACTTTCGAGCTTTGAACTTCGACATGCAACAGCGTAATTATGCGGGTCGAATACGAGGACTGCGGATAATCCCAACCTTGGCACCGATTGCACTCCTTCAGGTCAAGCTGGCGAGGCAGAACACCTGGAGTTCACCATGGGCCAACTCTGTACATCAGTGAATTGATGATTCCTTGATATTGTAGCCGTGAGAACTATAGAAGGATACAATTCTGTTCCTGCTAAATAATATCATATATACTGCGAGAAATTTGACTTGTAGATACATGGCCATTGAGATCCGTAAATGGAGAGTGACGTGAGCAATCCACGACGATGTCGTCAGAATGTGCCATTGCAGTAGATGGGGGGCGATAGTTCGCTTGTGCCAATTATTTCGAGCATTGTCGATTTGCCTTATTTATATGTTGAATTACGACACTATTCAAGACATTATCGTGATAAGTAGCTTTAGCACTGCTCATCCAACTTATATTCCTATTAGAGTCCAACACAAAGTCGTGACATGGCGCCATCGCAACATGTGAGGTATGGTAGCACATTCCTCTCAACGTCGTTTACTGTTTTCTTTTTTCTTCTAAATTAAGATGTTATCTGAGGTCATCCATGACCTTCTCGCGGGAAGTGGCTTTGGCGTTGCCCCACTGGTGTACAATGCTATTTAAGTTCACCACAAAGTCGTGAAACGGCACCATCGCAACACACAAGGTATGGTAGCGCATTCTTCTCAACGTTGCTGACTATTCTCGTTCTCCCTCCTTTTAGTATGCTTTTCTCCTGGTAAATATGGCTATATATACTGCGATAAACTTCACTAAACGTCATCCATATGATCTGATATAAGATTGAATGAAATATATTGTTTTGACTGACGTTCGACCAATAGACATGCAATATGCACGAGTCTGCTGTCGTGAAGTAAGTTGAGCGAGCAGGATCCTTGGAAGGAGCCAGTCCAAAGGTATCCTCCCCGTTGATCTGAGTATTAGAAGGGTTATCACGGTCATCGTAGTGATCGTCATCTGCATTGTCTTTGCTCGGTTTACGCTAGACCGTTGGATTGACAAGGAGTCCAACGTACTACAGACAAAACTATGAGAAACTGTAAGGTTCGCGCAGGCACAAAGACGAACATAACTACCTGGTCCCAGAGCTGGCCGACCCCAGAAGTGACCAGCAGCCGAGTAAAGAAAACTAATAAGAGATCTATTGCTACCAAAAGATGATACAGCTACAATATCTCGAGTGTCCTGACGTCCATCATATTGTGAACAGACACCACGTCTTTGACTTGTGCAATGATATCATCATCAGATGCTATCCTCCTGTATTCTCCACCATGCTGCGCTAGCAGGAGTGCGCTGAACGGCTGTCCAAGGCGAATAATCAATCGCATTGCACGCTCGCTCAATTCTGAATTAATCGGGCCCTCTTCTCCAGGCGACTCAGGCAGAGCGAAGTCATCGTCATCCATGCTCTCTGTATTGTCTGCGTAATCACTGGCAAGCAGCTCAAAAAGGCGACGATCCCATGGGTGGACGAGTAGGAATGACCGTCGAGCGGGTCTTCCTTTTGAGAACTGAAGCAACCTGTCCTCCGTGGTGATCTTCAGGTCATGAAGCCCGTTTGCTTTGACTCTATACGTGAAGTAGGTCTCCTTGGGTTCAATGGATCTCCGCCTGACCTCTGTGACAGGGAATGCGATGCACGGCAGATGCAGCCGACGGTGAGCAAAATGTGGAGCGCTCAGCCGGTCAAGCGAGCTGTATAATCCCAAAGCTAACTCGACAACCGCAGTGTCTTGTAGCGACGAGACCGATCTCTGCATCTCGTCTTCAGATATAGATGGCAGCGTGTATGGTGGGGCTTCGTATGAAGCGATGTCGGCAGGCAGACAGCTGTTGAATTGAGATGATGTTCCGACCCAGTCCAGGACAGTAATGTCCCCAGACTCTGCGATGATCTCCTGTAAGAGCCGCCCGAGTGCCTTTTGCTTCTTCTCGCCATACATGATAGGGAGCTGAACACCAAAAATGCCAAATAACGAGTACGCGATGTCTTCCTCCACCGTGGTGACACGCGTCGACGCCCATTGCAATTTCTCGCGGGCGTTTATCATTCCTGGACGGAAGGCGACAAGGGTTTGTGCATCTATCCCGGTAGCATCTTCCAACTCCTGCATGATCGCAACAGACTGCTTATGGTTGGAAGAGCGGTCATTGAGATAAGGGGTCCAGTCAGATTGATAGAAACGGATGACTTTCGGGGCGAGAAATTCTGGTAGGGTCCATCCACGCGTATTCCATGCGCTCCTTGCCAGTGCGCCTGGCTTCGATGATGGTGGAACATCCGACAGGTAGACCATTGTCAGCGCTGATGTACGATACCAGAGAAACATAGAGTTGAGCGATTTTTGGAGGTCGACGTTGTTAGCCTGGTCGATACAACATGAATCAATCCACCCCCAGAGATACCCTGCAGCACGAGCTGTTTTGCAAAAAGACTGCAACTTCACGATCCCACCAACTGGATTCAACTCATCAACTACCTTATTTTGGATGTCGTCGAGCAGCGGTTCCTTTCCTTCCCACCGATGCGATAGCGTAACACAACGGAAGTACGTTGCCACGACATCTTTGATCCGCTCCTTTCGGGCATCTACGTGCGCCAATGATGACAAGAGCTCCTTGTATTCCGTGCTCGTTTTGAATGTGTTAATCTGTACCTCTCGATTGCATAAGCGCCCAGTAAACGTGTTGAGTAGACGATGCGGGGCGTCATCGAGTTGAGCTTCGATGGTCTTCTGAATAGCTTCTTCTGCTTCAGATAGACTAATATACTGTTGGCGTAGCTCTGGAGAAAGAGTTAAGGATGTTTGAGGATGTGTTTATCTGGCGTACTTCGTGTTTGCGTGCCAGGGGTATTTTCCAACTTCGAGAGCAAAGTTTGGAATGCGCCAATCGCTTCATCGTAACGTTGTGCGCCATGAAGTGCTGCATGCACTAACTGGTATCCAATGGGAGACGAAGGGGTCATTTTAATAACCTACGTATTCACACAATGAGTATGGACTATGAAATAATAAATGAGATTAGACCGTTTGTGCATCCATAAGCGCGTCGTCCCATAGCATTTTTCCCGACCTCGCCTTGCTGCGGTTCGCAAAGACAACACCAGTTGCCAAATCGAGGTCGATCGCCGCAGAGTAAAGCTCGATAGCCCTGTCGTACCTACCCGCAGCGAGGGCATTATTCCCGTCCGCGGCATAGTGTAGGCTGCATTTTTTCTTAAACGCTAAGTGAGATGAGGTTGAAATTTATCCCCGGTTGACATCACGAAGACTTGCCAGTGGACCAATCAAGGCAGCGTGCTTTCGTAGCCTCATCAGCCGTATCCATCATATATCGGCATGCTTCGACGGCTTCTAGAAGTCTCCCTGACTGAAGAAGCGCATGGCACTAGTTCTGGTGTGCAGTTCGCCACAAGGACTTGAGGTCCCATCCGAATAGCTAGAAAAAGTATAGTCAGCGTAGATAAATGTGTCGAGTTGCACTGCAATCAACATCAACCTACCATCACGAAAACATCATATTTAGAATGGATGTCCGACATAGACGAAAAACTAATAGTGCTGACAGCAGCAGCGAAGTGGTCAGCCGCTTCGTTGTGACGTACGTCGTCTAATGCGTTCATTCCCAGTTGGACGTGTAGATAAGCCTGAAGTGTGAGGTTCGGAAAATCAGTAACGATACATGACTCTGGAGTTGACTGTGTCAGGAGTACTCACTTCTACAATACCACAGGCAAGAGAGTTTGTATTGGGACGAGTTTTAGCTAGCTCTTGGACACGCCGAACTGCCTCGTCATGTAGATTTGCATTGAAAAGGGCGATGGCCTAACAGCTGTTGCGTAAGTAGCGAGTATATGAAATACAATCGACGTACCTTAATCAACAGCAGAAAACGAGTTTTATTCAAGTCTGCGTCCACGTACATGAACGCAAGGTCAAATGCTTCCATCGCGTCCTGGAACTGTCGTCTTCCACAGTGGGCGATGCCCTTGGAGATATAGCCCATCAAGGATGGCTGAATACTGATGCTCTATGTCACCGTATAAGTGAGTCTGTCAAAAAACCACGACGAAACGCTCACTTTGAGAGCGTCATCAAGTGCGCAGACCCAGTTTGAATTTCGCGCTTTAACGAACGAACGGTTCGCGCAAGAGTTGTAGTCGTTGCTATCAGCACAAATATCTTGAGTAAGCAGCCTAGCGGCAATAATCAAGTCTCCGCTTATGCATGCATCGCGGGCTGTCGTGTTAATGGTGAGGATCTGCATCACACACGGTCGGATTACGGAGTGAAATAGAAGGCTTAAAAGAACCTTGCAAGCCTGCCAGTCACCGAGAATGTCGTTGAGGAAAGATATTACCCGCTTTGAGATCATTGTCATGTTGTCCCTTCCTCGACTCAGTATGTACTTGCCATCTGTGAAAAAGGTTACACAATACACCGGACTATGGTGCTTGAATATGATAATCGTTTGTCGATCCGAAAGCCGCCAAACACGAACCTGATGAAATTCAATTTGAAAAGCTGCACAGATGTCACACTTTGATGGAGACCACGCGCAAGTCACACCACGTGACCACGTGACCACTTGACTTGGCGCTGCATTTTTAGGGCCCAGGTTCTGAGGTACTGTGCTAATTAGTCCTCATGCAGAAAGCATACTCGGTGGCGAAAGTGGGGCATCCGGAGGTTATGGACGAGACAACGCACAAACCTAAGATGGGCGGTCTAATGGATCCTCGCATGGGAACCATCGACCGCAATGTCAAGTGCCAGACATGTGGAGAGGGAATGTCAGAATGTCCTGGTCATTTTGGCCATATCGAGTTGGCGAGTACTCGGTGGCGAAAGTGGAGCATCCGGAGGTTATGGACGAGACAACGCACAAACCTAAGATGGGCGGTCTAATGGATCCTCGCATGGGAACCATCGACAGCAATGTCAAGTGCCAGACATGTGGAGAGGGAATGTCAGAATGTCCTGGTCATTTTGGCCATATCGAGTTGGCGAGGCCGGTCTTTCACCCAGTTGTGTTGATGAAGTCATCTATAATATAGGGAGCCTCTGAATTTCAGAGGGCCTCATTGAATGCAGGGTAAGCTTGAAACTTTGCGATGGCGCTCCCTTCATATTTGGATATTTGTGGTGGTTCACCGGCGTCCTTCAAAGAATTTATCAATGAGAACAACGGAGGGGTTACCTGCATGTGTCCAAGTCAGCCATTTCGTGCACCTGCAGTTTAGTAAGAAATCACCTCCAACCAGGCACTTCACTCGCTAGTCGGTCAGCATACACGAGGGCCTTAACACCAGTGAGCGCGGATACATCCGGCGGGCCAGCCGGTTCTCAAATGTCTTAGTACGATGGAGAACTTCTTGCCGTCGTTCGGCATTGAGGAATCGATGAGGGATGACTGACTCTATAATCGACCCATAGGAGAATACAGAGCAGTACAAAGCTGTGACATAGTGAAGGTAAGTGTGTACCACTGCAACGCTCTTCTGCAGTAAAGCTGAGCCAGTTAGAATCATGCTAAACTGAATGCAACATAACCATACCATGAACAATCTCTGGCGACCAAGTTCGGCTGGGACGGTCGATCAAAGTAGAACGGCACAGGTCATAAGGAGGAGAATTGGCAGGGACTTTAACGAAACAGACCAAATGCAACAAGCACCAGGAGGCGAAGAGGAATATATCGCGCTGCTCGTTTGTTTCTATTTTGATTGACGAATTTTGATTGGCTGATCAGCGGCTTTAGGTAATAGTTAAGCACTATGTTTGCCATTTTAAGTATCGCAGAACATACTTTTACATCACGAGCAGGGCCTGGCCTGAGGGTTCAATTCAATCAGTAACTTCACGTGTTCGTCCTCGAGCCGTAGTAGTGCAATTTAAAATGGCCGAAATCTTAATAACTCAGCTTTCTACTCCCATCTCCCACCGCACACCACCTCTAGTCACTGCCAGATGTTACCGCGCTGGGATGATCAGCAATGGGACTCATCCGAGTCAGCAGGCGATATCAGTGGGCAGTCAATCACGGTGAGTTCTTGCCTGCGATTAGTTCGTTGATCACTGCCATCGTCCGATTGCCGTGCGCACCATGACTCACATCGATAACATTCACAGTGGTCGGGAAATCAGCAAGTTCCCGAATCGCACTCACTGCTGCAGGCCCACTTACAGTGGCCAGAAAATCAGCAAATTCAAGAATCGTACTCACTGCAGGCCCACTCACAGTGGCCCGGAAATTTGCAACTTCAAGAATCGCACTCGCTACCAGCCCATCCGAGTCACAACTCTGACTCAGGGTTTGTAGCACACGACGACGAGTCGCGTCCCGGGCCATCATCATGGCCGCAACTGCAGCCTGGAGATGCACCACTAGCGTATGATGAGTCGCGTCCCGGGCCATCGTCGTGGCCGCAACTGCAGCCTGGAGATGTACCACTAGCGTATGACGAGTCGCGTCCCGGGCCATCGTCGTGGCCGCAACCGCAGCCTGGACATGCACCACTACCGCACAGTCGGTCATTCCTTCCTCCTCTGCCTGTTCGAATTCCCCGTCCACAGCTCCACCCAAGTCTCTTTCGTCCCGTTCTTGGTCACTACGAGCCCCCCCCACTGATCTTCGACGAGGTCTGGCCAGAGCAGCCGCCTCATGCTATTCCAACACACCCAACACACCCAACACACCTCACCGATCCTCACTCCGCAGCGACATCGGACCCTGAGATATACGGAAATCTACCGCCCTCGGTTCCGAGTCAACTGCCGGCCCCAGCCAGCATTGACACCAACACGTCCTCCCACCATGACGCCATCATCGACAAAAATCGTCACTCCCGGCTCTTGAATGAGTCACACGAGTCCTGGCCCACTCCCGGACGGTCCCAGGGCCGGCGCCAAAAACTGACTGGCATTGATCGAGCCGAACGTGCGCGGGTGACGTCGAAGGCACAGCCAATACAGATAATTCCATGGGGTAAATCCGCCGTGATATCTGCGTGTCAAGAAGAGATGAAACGAGCTCTTCTGAAAGACACGTTGTTGCCTACGAAAGTGACCATCACTTCGTTAGCGAACTCTTCGTGGAACACTGTCATGCGAAGACAAACCAGAGGTACGTAGTCTAAACGTGTAGTGAAAGGTGATTCTGACTGAACGAATTCAAACTTAGACGACCTTCGGATCTGGGCCACCGAGTCACGTTCCAAAGTTAGCAAGCTCGCGCCTGTAGTGGACGAAATTCATGAAGCTTTGAAGCGGGCCGTAAGGATATTCGCTTACTACGAATTTGATCTCAAGTTCGATTACGCTGCTGCCCTGGACGAGTCTCATGTCGCTGAGCGTCAAACGCGAGTTGAAGGTCTAATCGCGAATGATGCGTTTCTACACGCTACACAACATGTAAGTCATGCTTTACGTCAATTTAACCTGAATATATAGTGTCCTTCCATGTAGGTCGAAGGTGTAGCCACTTCGGTCCCATTTTCCCATCCAGCGGTCATAGCGTTCGCTGCGTACCTACTGTATGACAGTGAATTTCGGTACCACCAGTATATCGGCGAAGATTGGAACCTGCTACCTCTGCTAACGATGATAACTACCCTCTACCGCTGGGCCCTTTCCGAACGCCGGACTGGGACATATATTAGAAGTGAGTTCTCGCCGGACGGCAACAGATGCCACCACGATAGATTTGTTTCGCTGTTCAAGGCTTTGACCCCGGCAAAATTAGCGGTACTGAAAACCTTGCTTGCTAATCGGATCGTTACTTGTGCAACCAACTAATTTGTACTATTACGGATTGATTATGGAGGCTTGGGATTTAGGAACCGTCAATGTACTACATACAGCTTTGATGCAACGTACAGACTATTATCCGTTAAGGTCGTCGCCCTACAGTGTTCCCCCATCCTCATAGATATCCGTTCAAGATCCCCCTCAAGATTCCATATCACTTCGCACAGAAAATGCATTTCTCCCTCGCCGTTGTTGCTGCTTCGACAGTATCTATGTTTGTCGGTGCATGTTTGACCGAGAATCAGCCTTGCGATCTAATCCTGACAGTCTGAATGATATTCGTAAGCATAGACCAGCGGCCAGGAACAATGAACAGACGTACTTTGGCATACAACGAGTCTATGACCTTGCTAACTTGTTCCAGGGTCCCAATTGCTGCACCATACGTGTTCTGAAAAAAGGATGAGCATGAATGAGATGAGTGAGAAGAGAGGACACACGTCAGCTTCTAGCTCATCGAATATGATCAGGCATCCTCGTCCCTGATCCAGCACGCCGTGGAACACCTTGTCCAAGATCGTCTAAGATAGCCTAAAACACGATATTAGCTACTTTTCACAGAGACAATTCAATACGCACTTGGCCTCAACGTCCTGCCGTCCTTGCCCGACCTTTTTGGCAACGTAGCCAATCTCTACCACCGAGTACGGCTCAACGATACGCAGCAAATTCTGCTGGAGAAGGGTGTCGTAAAGCGCTGCGAGATGTGAGCGAATAGTAGGGTCGGACGAGAGTTCTCTGTAGCAATGACAAGTCAACAACAAGTTGTGTAAATGGAGTATAATATACTTTGTTTGTAATCCGGAAGGGCCTTCTCGAAATCTGACAAGTTCCGATTCTGATGCGCAAGCGCTATGGCACGCATGCTCTCGATCTCGCGAAGCTGAGCATATTTCACCGCGAGATTGATAGAGAGAAGTGATGTTACATCTTCGGGCTGGAACACACATCAAAATGACTGACGAGTCGAGATCAGTGACAACACACCATATTCAACATGACCTTGCACAAAAGCATGTACTTGAGTGCGTTCAGCGCTGCTGGGTCATCCTGCGATGACATGTTCTCGAAAGTCTCATAGAAATATGAGTATGCAGTAGCGTAATCTTTGTCCTCGGCATGGAGAACACCAGATTGGAGGTCTAACGCTGCTTGAAGATGAGGAGGACAATATAGAGTTTGCAGCAGTCCTGGCGGAAGTAAGGACAGCCTTTGCATTTCACGGACGTAAGGGCACATAATGAGAATATCGGGATGGCACTCGAAGGACTAACCTTGGACTTCGACAGGTTTCCAATGCCACGGTAGACGCGACTCTCGAGCAGGTGTACTTCGGCAAAAATCATCTTGTCATCTAACCTTTTCAACTCTGTCAAGAGTGCGTCGATTCGCGTTGAGGCTAACTTGTAAAAGAATATGATTGGGATTCGGAACAAAGACGCGATAGCTTGAGAGCAGCCGCTCAGAGGTACCCACGTCCATGCAATGAAACAATCCTCGAGCCAAGCATGATTGACTATTGGTAGTTCTCCTTCGCGCCTAAAACACAGCGTGCAGTTGCGTGGTCAATACATAAGGGACATGATGGGTGCTGCTCACGCATTCGTTGAGACCAGGAATACCTCCTCTTGGAACTGGGTACCACAGCAAACAATCATGCGGGTCATTCAGTGTGCCGGTCGCATCGACGTGAAACATCCAAGTCAAGTTTCTGATCAAAATCAGACGAGATGGACGGGCCACCTATAGCATAGCTATCGTATGTTTTCCCGCTGACGACTTCAAGTTAAACAGAGGACGTACTGTGAAGCGTGCCTTCCCAGAGCGGTGCCGCGTGACGAAAACATCGCATTCATCGACAAGTGTGGCTTGTGCCTCCTCGTCTGTGCTGGCGTCCTAGGCGTGCGAGATAAGATGAGAGAGTTGTCACCGAGGCTTGGTTATCAAGAAAATGCCCTTGAGCGCTCGATGTCCAACCAATACAGATGCAAGTGATCTTGAAACCGATTGAGACGTCCGAACCTGAGGCGCTGGCTGTGTTCGTACTGCGGAAGATGGTATTGCGGGTGTCGGAGGTGTCGGAGCCGGGTGGGTGTATTGGTGATAGGTTCAAACTCGAGAGCGTTAGGGAACACAAGCTCGACATCATTTGCGAAGTCTAGAGAGGTTTGATATTCCTTGCGCTTCAAGTGTTTCTAGCGATGTCGTGAACACATACTCCAGAGTCAAAGTATGTGCGACTTACAAAAACGGTCTCTATGCACATTGGGCGTTTGATTTGTGTGTAATACATCGATAGTCCTTCTTTGACGGCATCTCCATGAAAACGTTAGAGAACACACGATGTCTGTCACTTGAATTAGAAGTAAGTTGTAGACGAAGAAAGGTGAACTCACGTCTCTTCGTCAGCTTTATCGACAACCTTCTGCAATCTAGCTCTCAAGAGTCGAGTCAAGTTAGGTTGTTTGTTCTTCTTCTCGCCGTCTCCACCGTCAGCAGGCTTGTCCTCATCGTCTCCGTCGCTATTCTTCTTGACTTTCTTTCTTGTCATTTTCGTATACTCCTTATTTACAAATTTCTGCCCAAGGTTGAACATAGTGTGAACATAGGACTAGGGCAGCGTCCAACGAAAACAAGTTCAGATATAAAAATGCGACAGTCACTTAGATATCGCAGTGACTAGTCATGGCCGCCACCGTGTTGGATAATCTTCATAATGGAAATTGACGATAATCAGTATACAACATCAAGACCATCAGTCTCCTGATTCCAAACATTGCAAAAGGTGCAAGCCGTCGATGGGCGTGTTGAGCAGCTGGGGAAGGCTCAGAAGGGAGCGCCGTGATTGAGACTCTTGGTACCTGCTGGTGGTTGACCTGATTGCGTCGCACTGTTAGCCTGGTTGCTGTTCGTACGTTGCATAGCTGCAGCCGCTTCCGCACTAGTTTGAGGGACAATGACAAAGGCATGTCTCTGCAGTGTATTTTAATGGAACAAAATTGGAGGGACAATGAGTCACTCACAACTTCATCTTGAGCAAGGGGTACATCGACGGTGCGCGTGGAACGTCATCCGGAAAACAACTTGAAGTTGAAATTCCAGTGTCGGGACTGGCGTTCGATTGGTTGGGATGGATTCACGGGTCGTGTGCCGAAATGTATGGAACTAAGCAAACGACGCCAACGAACAAGGGACGATTGGCTTGCGGGAAGAGCTGCATAACGGGACGCGTGATCTGATTCGTTGCCAAAGAAATCATTGCCTTGTATCTTGGTGTCAGGCGAGAAAGGTCAAGCACAAGAAAGTACACTGACATATCTTGCCAGTCCTATTTTTGGGGCCTACTGATTAGACGCAAGACGGGGTCAAAAGTCTGACGAGACATATGAGAGAAGGTGGGGTTGCTCACGATTGGTGAGCGCACAACTCTCGGTTGGGTTGGGCTTCCTTAGTGAAAAGTGAGATGTAGTGTGAAAGAGAAGCAGAGAAGAGTTGCCTTGAGCTTTGCATCTGCAGCCTGGATGGCCAAAACCGTCAGGAAGGGAAATTGGACAACAAAGCGCATACCTACCAGAAAGTTTTTGAGCGCCGCCTCCAGGTTCCATACATAATTTTTTTTGTCTAGTCCAGCACTGGCAATGTATTTTCCATCGCGGGATATGGCAACAGCCAAGAGTTGATCATCATGCAAGAGTGGATCTCCGACTGCCTGATTGGTCTTGACATCCCAGATGCGAATGGCGGACGTTCTGGCTTTGGTTTCTTCCATGATGTGGTCCGAGTGTTGTGGTCGACGAAGTAGGACCGACCAAGTGGTGAGATGTGCCATTCTCATCCAGGAACAGCAAGAGTTCCAGGATCATCTACGTTCAATGGTGAGTTCGTCGCTCCGTGTAGCAATTTCATCCCTCACCTAGTCGCACTCCTGGTAAAGGCCGGTTCCACGAGATAATCACAAGCGTGTCATCTTGATATCCTATTTCACCATCCGCCGTCATATACTGACGCCACACAGGAGGAAGCGCTGCATTCCCGCCTGATTCTGATTGAGTAGGCTGGTAGGAATGCTCACCTTCCCAAAGTGCGTCCCGGCGGTGCTGTGCACCATATGGTGGTAAATATTTCGCGCTCGTCCGATATATCGATGAGTGCAATGGCGCTTCACCCCGTCTCGTTGACGTGCTCGACTCGGCCTCTTTGTGTGGCATGACCTTGATCGATATAAGACTCGGATACTGAGCTGCACAAACAGACTGGAGAGAGAAACACTGCGCAAAGTCGGTAATCGAGGAGAGGGAGAGATACGGGTTGAAGGTGATTAAGAGACCTGCTATTTGGGTCAGTTTTGCATGCTGTGGTTGCAGGCGCTTTGCTGACACCGCATGTCAATGGCTGTGTCACCATCGGATTAAGTGCTTACCTTGGTCCGGTTCAAATTTCGAGGCAATTTGATGTCAGCGATTGGAATGATATGATATTTGTTTGAGCGGGTGCATATGTACGCTGCATAGTACGTAGCAGGACTCCCAAGCAAATCACCACCAGTAGTGACAAGTGATTGCCTGACCGACGGGAACATATATATAGAAGTTCCTTGTTGGCTGCCCAATATTGTTGTACTAATCAACAACCCCTGGGCGTTGATAGTGCCCAAACCAGAGTTTTTTCGTCTCAGTAAGCAGAGTTTTGAACGTTTGACATCAAAGCCGAAGTGATGTTCAGAACTTCAGATGAACGACAATCAACTTCACCGGCTTTCCCACGAATTGCAGTCAACCGTGACTTTGATTTATTGACCAGGAGAACCCTGATTAGTATGCTACTAGTACGCGGCATCAACCTGAACAGCTCTCACCTGTCTGCGTAACCTGCTGCACGACTTCACTCACAGCCGAACTGTTACCGCGCATTTATGCACTAGTGAAAACCTCCAACACGCTCGCTTGGCTTGCCTTCCACGCAACAAGACGTTTTTCCAGCGCCTCCCATTGCTCTCGCTCAAACGTGCGCGCTGACGAACGGTAAGCGTGTAAAGACTGAGTGGTCTGCGAGAGCTTTCCCGAAAGAAGATCGACTATTTGGAAGATTATTTGAGATAATTATAAACGACAGGATGTCAAAAAGACGTACCATCGATCGCCCACTTCTCTGCTTGACTCAATTCAATCTGCGGGATTGACGCGACCACTGAATATGGCAGGTCATGCCCGGCGTGTGCAAAACCCAGTGACGCAAATGTCAGAAGACGGATATTCTGCTCAAGCTGTGCTCGGTCGAGTTCTGCGGCTGTAGAAATTAGGACACTCGCAGGCTAACCCAGTTGGCTGGTAGCCTGGCACTCCGCCCCCATTCCATGAGGAAACTGGTAGTATCGACCCAGCGACGATGGTTAAGCCTCTTTTGAAGTTGGAGCTCAGTAAAATGAACAGGAGGCGAGGACTTGCAGATGGCCTTCGGTTAGTTGTTCCTTTCGCAAGAGTGGCCTCAAAGTGGGAATGAGGCTAGTGACATTGATTCTGCCACAAGACCTAGAAAGTATGACAGACGCAGTGTGCCACTGTCCAGCTGGACAGTTCATTTCGTGTGTACGATCACCGGCATGAACTTTTTGGCGTCGAGCCAGATTTGACTGTTCTTCTGATTGTACTTTTTGGCGTTTGAAAAACAGAAGTCGCAATCTTGTCTGATATCATCGAGAGAGTTGTATAAGCCGTCATCTATTTTCTGCTTGATATCGGCCAAGCAAATTGGTTGTTGAATGTAGACATAATAATCAGGATAATGGCGCTTTGAGGTCAAGCGCATGAACGCTGGAGACCATATGTAACATCTGTGTGATGGACGGAAGAAACGTTAGCGAGATCAGAAAGGAAAATGGCTTGAGGCAGCTGTAATTGCGTCTAAGCTCAAGTTGGGTTGTTACTCACTCTTTATTGACCACGTCTTTGAACATCTGCCACAACTTTGTTCCCTGCTCTTTCAAACCAGCTACACCAGAACTGCTACCTTCTCCAGTATCCATCTGAATGTCTCCATTTGTCGCGGTTCCTGTGGCGGCTTGGCCAGATGATGCTCCAACTTGCTTTTGTCGCTTTCTTCGAGAGCCGTCCGCGTCATCATAATTCGACAATTGTCCAATATCTCTCTTCATCATCGTCATACAGTTGTGGTCGTCGGTTCTGGCCCAAAAAACCTGGATACCGAAGGAAATAACGGCGAACTTCAGCTTGTATAGTCTCGGACGCTCAACGAGGATGAAAATGAACCTTGGAGTCACGTGATTGACTGCCGGCGTTGGCTTACTAACCGGGACCCTGCCAAACATCATGATTATGCACGATCCAGATGGATAAAGATGTTCAGTCATTACACTAATATCCAACGGCCGAGTGGACTGTTGTCCATGAAGAGGCTGGGAGTCCGTGTAAGCTGTGCGTATAACATTCACAAGAGGAGTCCCCCCCTGCAGATCTAAATCATGGTTGAAACAGTTACACTCTCTGATGGTGAGTTTTCGTCACCATAGGTCCACGTAGTATTGTATCAACACAAATCATTTAGGCCACACCATGTCCGCTATTGGGCTTCAAGGTGTCTCCTTGAACGATGAATGCACGGAAGCGTTGCCCTTCAAAATGGTTACCGGTGGGTATTCACACATCAGTCAAAGTTGCAAAACTCAGTTGGATCATTAGGATAATCGATGGGGCTCGGCACTACGAGAATGCAGTTCAAGTTGGTGTTGGTGTAGGGCAAAGTGGCGTTAAGCGCGAAGACGTCTTTATCAGTGAGGAAAAGCTCCATCGTTGTCCAGGTCGTGACTCGTGCGCGGTGCTCTCGACAATCAAGTCATCCAGGAGCTCTACAAAGGTAACCATATACTGTATCTGCTTGCGTCATGATGTTTGATGTGTCGTAGTACTCCAAAGATCCTGTTCAAATTCTTGTTAGGTGGTCTTTTGCAACGAGGGTGAGTGGCACAATCGGCATGTGTCAATATTCTTAATTGGTACCACCTAGATTTGCGCCTTTACCCAAATCCTCACAGCCAGAACGTGTCATATCCAACGGCCGTATTTGGTTGGGAAATCGAACCTACGGACATGGCAAAGCTTGACGCGTTGGACCACGGGAAGGAGGGCGCAATTACCTGGAATCCAGTCGAGGTCGATCAAGGAGTCAGGTTAGCCACCTCAGGGCTTCCCCCTTGATTTAGGTAGCGATGTACTAGTACGAACGAAGAACCCGATTGCTTTGTCCGCGAACATGTAATATAGTAACGCTCAAGCACAACAGAAAAGTACAACAACCACTACACTAACAACGATAGAAGTCAACAGGAGGTCAACAAGAGGGAAGATCTATGTCTAACGGACGAAAATACATTGCAACTCCCTCGTAGTAATTAAATATTATTGCCAAAAGTCATGAGTCTCCGGCGAATGTCTGATAGGCGTTGTTTTCTTGTCGAGAGCGATGCTCGTTTCTGAGCAACGGAAGGGTCTTCGCTGACCAACTCGTTCATACGCTCAGAGAAATTGGACCCAGATGCAACATTTGTCAGCAAGCTTGTAAGAAGGCTCTGCGACAGTTGTTCCGCCAGGGCATGGTGGAGAGTATGCTCGATCGTCAGAGGAATCCGGGGTAGCTGTAGTGGTCCACGGCTTCTGGAATTCAAACATTTATCGAAAGAGAGAGGAATCACTGGATTTTCAAGATACTACCGAACGTACCGCTAGCCCAGGAGTGACTCGAAGGTACAATGGTAGTCGCACGAATCACTGAAGTCGGACATAGCTCAAAACGAGAGGTCATCATCACACTCGTCCTCGACTTCCTCTCCGAGGTCATCAAACCCATCTTCAGACTCTTGTTCATCATCCTCCCCCTCGTCCTCTGACTGCTCATCAACAAGGTCAGCATCCATCGATTCTTCTTCTTCCTCTTCTTCGTGGCCCTCACGATCGCTTCCATCTTCATCAACATCCATAGCCTCCACCTCCACCGGCGCTGCTGAGGGTAGGTGAAGACAGTCTCTAACAATCTTCCGCAGAGCTACTGGGTGTCCTACGCCCATATCGGTGTAGCGCAAAAACATATCACGGTCGACAAAACTAGCACTAACAGATGAGAGTCATTCAGCTACAAGAAGACACATTACACTCACATGCCAACACAGTACACTTCCCAGTCGTCTAATTCCCCGTTAGGGCGAGCTAAAGATTTTCCGTGGCGAAGGGAGCTGATACCCCGCCCTGAAGCGAATGCAGGAATTAAATGGGCTCCTCGAATTATTTGACTTGGATCAAGGAATCCGAATGCGTCATAGTCTGACTCGTCCACAAACGCCACTTTGGGAAGGCGAGCGCGCTGTATCCCAGACCGATGGGACATTAATGGGGCAAGCCATCTGACGTGGAGGACCTCAAGATGATGTTTCTCGATTCGACCACCCCCTTGGAGCCATGTATCTACATGATAGATACCCAGTACGCGAGCGTACCAGTATGGGTGCCTAGGTGAGGTTTCTCCAGAAAGTACCATGACATCTGAGTGTGATCTAGGATTGATCGTGTCGTATTCGCGTCGCATGTCATAGGTCGTATAATGTACCTGCATCGTCTGGACCGAGTAGACCGTATTATTAGGAATTATAACCGAGTTACGTTCCTCATCCGTGAATGTGCGATCGCAATGAGTGACGTCTAACTTATTTAACCTGTACAAGATGTGATCCTTCAGTTTCGGGATAAAGTTCTGGAAGCCGTCATAAGCATTCAACTTCAAAGGTAAAAGTGCGAATGGTTACCTTGATAGCTGGGTCACCATCATTGTCCCGGAGGAATGGGAACAACGAGACTGGATCATTTTGATTAGTTGCAATAGAATGATGATCCTTGGACAAAGATGGAGCAGGAGAATCGATCGGAGATTTATTACTTGGGAGGGAGGTACCTGCTGCTTCTGCGACTCGCCGTAATACACACGCCTGCGCTCGTGCTTCGCTAGCTGGGCTGGAGTGTCCAGCTTGCTCGTCAGCGGATAAAATGCCTTCAAGGCTCTGTGCGCCAGCTCTCCCTAGCCGGTGAGATAACTTCAGATACTTGAGGGCTAGGAAAGAGATGATGCTTACGATCTGAGTGGTGAACGAATCCGTAGTCCCGAAGAGCTTGATAGTTCGCACGTAATCACCCATTGCATGAAACTTATAAGTGCTTAAGTTGAATTTTTTTACTCTTGGCACACTAGAATCTGAGGGAGCATTATTGGATTCGGCGATCCTCCGTTGGCGGGCTGCCTTCTCTTTCGGTAGTTCCACGGTGATAAAGGCAGCGCAGGTAGAGTCACGGAACCTCCGCAATTGTTTAGAGAGAATCTTGAATGTTTCCTCTAGGAAACTTAGGGTCGAGTCTGAATGAATTCGTAGTTTGGCGAGTGCGTGCCACTGAGCAAATCTGTATAAAAGAGACTGCACAATCATGTCGTGGCTAGCGGGAAACAACCCTTCGAACACAGGTATGGCACACTGAAGAGAGGTCGTCAGCAAGCCAAGTAAAGAATAGTTTGGTGAAGCAGGAACAACCTGCAAGATATCTTCGAAGTCCCGAGCAGCCATTCTCTTCATCTCGGACGTGTTGTTCATAAATGATCGGATTACTCCATTGCCGAAAGTCGGAACCTGACGAAATCTACGGGCGATAACATTTGCTGTTATCAGATGGTAGAAAAACTATACAAACTCCACCTACCTGGAGTCCAAGGTTGCGACTAACTGATCCCCAAGTGGTAGCGCATAGAGGATCCTGACGAGGTGAGTGAATAGTGCTTTCCAGGTACCTAACTCGCACTCGTGCATGAAGTCCACGACCAGCATGCGAAACGGGTCAAGGCCCAGCGGTCCCAGCTTCTCAACAAACATATTCTGCGAGTTACTTGTCTGAGCCGGGATGACAGAGCGGTAGGTACCTAATACTCACCAGAACGGGTACCCACGAACCATCTCCAAGAGTCTGTACAACCTTCGTACCGTCTACAGTATTTCCTAAATTATAGATGTATTCTCGTGCCTTGACAATGTTGGTCTCAGCGTAGACCCGGAGATTTTCCACACGACTTCTCATGTCCTTGAGGAGACCTAGAAAAGAAAACATATTTTTCGGTGTGAGGCAACGGGGGCAGGGACACGAGCCCATGTCCTTAATGGTAGCAATTAAAACCCTGAGACTTGTTCAGCAATACATCTAGCTGGTTCGGAACGACAGAACATACTTTTCGGGGTAATCAGCTGAGTATGTGAATAAACGAGGAAATATTCTGCGAAGCACTCCATCGGCACATTTTAGTACAATGCCATGCCGGTATGCATGAAGAAAGTCTTCATCCAGTAAGGTATTCCAGCATCCGTGAAACAACTCGCGTCGACAGTGGGTCTGAAGAGCAGCCATGCCACTTTTCGATATCCGAGGTAAGCTACTCAGAACGTCTTTGATCCTATCAGGTAACTGACGCCCGGATATGAACCTGACGTTTCACGATACAGTAGAAAACTCACCGATGGTAAAAACCCCACGAGGTGACATGCACCGGATTGTGGTGCAGAACGCGCGTACTTCGTCAAATTTGCAAAATACATATAAAGGGGCCAGGCCTTCGCAGTTCCGAAATTTGCCAGGTGCGTAGCATCCGAGAAAAACATGAGGCCAGCAATTACCCGTTCCAGTGAACATCCGGGCTCCTTTGGAAGCTTTTTCAGCTCATCTTGGGCATCCAGCCAAGAGTCAGAAGTATATAATTCGTCGAAAATTCGCTCTTGCTGGTTGCTAAGCGGATCCTTCCATAAACGCTTGAACGGTAAAAGATGAAACGCGTTCGCTTGAATGTCCGTGAAGGCTGACCGAATTACTTCGACGAGAGGGCGAAAATGTAATCCAGGAACGGGAAAAGGTATCGCATCATCTTCCTTCGATTTCGTAGGAATTTTGATGGTGACGTTTGCCTGGATCCAGTCATCCGGAAATTCGATCTTCCCCCCCCTGGGGTCGTTGTCCAATTCTCTTAAACTCTTCCTCACCGAGAAGTCCTCTAAGTGTGTTATGTTAAAATCGTCCGCCAGCATTACCTCCTTGACGAGCCGTGTGACTTCAGTCTCAGATTTCTGATGGCTCCCGGAATTCATCCAAGACATGAGTCTATAAATTGACATGTTAGAAAAAGGGTAGGGAGGTGGGAGGATGCCAGGTGCATCAGGCTCTTCCGTGACTCTTGGACATGTTGCGGAAAGTAGTGAGGACGGGACAAATTGATCTGGCTCGAAAGATGGGCGACGGGGGTACAGTCGGCAAAGTCCAAGAGAATTGAAGCTCGTCTGCAGCGTGTCTCGCAATGTCAACAAGACCCTTCGGATTCTAGATTGGGGCGGGTCTGCATTCTGAGCGGGTGGGACATCGATGTTATGCGAGTAATTAGCATCCTCATCAGAAAGAGGAACATCCTGATAAGGTCTAGGTATTCGCCTCAGAGGGCGCGAAGGTTCCTCTGATATGCAAAAAAACACAATTAGTGAATGATCACTCGACTCAAACTCTTGGACATACCCAAAGCATCATGAGACACGCATTCAAAATTATGATCAATATCAGACTGCTGACGCTGGTCCGAAGAGTCGTCCAGGCGTCCAAGACTCGAGGCCGCCGTGGCTGCGCCAGGAAACATGATGCCAGCCTGAGTCCTACGATGGTTGCCTGACGGTTGGCATGGAACAATGGGTTTGGGGCGCTTATTCTCCACGCGCCAGATGGGCGATAATTCCTGGAGGTATGCGAGAATTGTGTTGTCAAAACTGTTTGACACTGTAGTGGGAAAAGACTGCTCACCAAGGAACTGGAGCCTGGTTTTGTCGTAGGCAGACTCGGAATAAATCTGGCTGCCTGTTTCGCCCTTTCACGTCTTTTCTGACTGGCTAAAGATCTAGATTTCTGGTAGTGTTGACATGTCGCACGATGCCTACTCAACCCCCGAGATGCCTCATAGGTTCCTTTCTCCCAGAAGCAGCCTGGAGCATTGCAGGATGTTGTGACCATCAGTTCAAGTTGTTTTAAAATGAAGAGCAAAGACAGAACATGAAAGCATAGAAGTTTTGCACGCATTCGACTCTTCACCGTCACCGTGACGGTGGTTGACTTGCGGCGGCTGGACACTGCTCGGGAGTGACAACTTGTGTTGGCTATTTCGGAAGGTTGGCATCTTAGCAATTCACCCATTACGTACCAGTAGACAGCACCGTTTGCCATAGTACTTGCGCGTTTGGGCGTTAACGGGGCCACATAAGACAGGTTATGATATGTCAGGTTCTGGTAGTAGTACGGATGTGAATCACGGTAGCGAATCCTGGGTAGATGACTCGAAGTACAAGAGTTGGATACTAATTCAACACTTCGGTGATAATAAACCGAATTGTTTATGCATAAATAAAGTTATCAGTTGTGAACTAGGCCAGGACCAATGATGATGTCCTTTCATCGAGAGAAACGTCATGTTATACACTGTGACGGACGGTTATGTTGAAGTCAAGAATTGAGTGTGAAGAATCATTGTTGGAATGCAAACAAACACATGCAGCCTGTGGGGTGACTGTCATCGAGTCTATACCGTAGTTTGATGATCGCACTAACCTCAGCTAGCAAAGAGAACGGTCTCTGCACCTCCTGACTCAGGCCGCAGCGGCCGCCGAGTAGTAGCCTTGCCAGTCCCGGAAGTATTCCCCAAGTGATGCTGAGCAGCCGTCTTCAGTCACCTCCTCTGAGGGTGGCCCTTTCTTGAGCGCCACTGACTCGAGTGGCTGCTTCTTAACCGCCTCCTCTTCAGACATCTGCTCCTCAATCAACTCCTCTTCCTCTGTGGACAGATCATCCGGGTCATCCGGATCATCCGCATCCGAGATATCCTCTGTGGACAGCTGCAACTTCCGCCCAGCACTGATCTCCTGCAGTTGCCCAAGTTGCGCCTCTGCAATATCGAAGGCGGTGAAATCACGAGTGTATGCAGCAATGACAAAGTCCGCGTCGTCTTCGAGCTGCTGCCTGCTACGCTTGACCAAGAGCCTTTCGAAAAAGGAAGCTTCTGCCATGCTGTCGATATAATCGGCAGTAGAATTCTTGAGAATATGTTGAAGAAGCATTGCGTGCCTTTCAGTTGACTCGAGCTCCCAAGCTGTCGAAAGAGCGCGTAAGCGCTTGCACTCGACATCAGCTTTCTTGGCGACCACGGCGTGATAGACGGTCTCGTCTGGCATACGCATCATGCCTCTCTTGAATATCTCCTTGCCCTGGGAGCATGAGTATCAATATGGCATGATCTGTAGTATATATAATGTTCTATACCTTCTTGACATCTATGAAACTCAAATCAGCCTCATCACGCTTCCGAAGGTACTTTTCCGTGAAGCGGTGTTCGAGTGCAGTAGGAATATGGTCCCCTAGCTGATAGGGCTTGAACCTTGATCTAGAACATCTCGCATAGCACGACATATTGCGGACTACAGGGGGAAGGTGCGGTGTTGCAAAAAGGTCGTCATTTTCGAATGTCGCTAGCGACTGTCGATTGGAGGGTATGGGTTCCATTATCCTCTCGTTGTGAGGATGCTTGACTTTAGTATTATCATGCTGCACAGATTGGCTGTCACCTCCACACAGATCCGAAACTGCAGGACGATAATCAATGCTGGATTCATGGAGAGAGATAGGAATAGTAGGGTGGGACATGCTCGATGTGCTTGCCATCCTCAGGCTGTCGTGGTGATTTTGAGGCAAGGATGAGTGTGAGAGCCAGCGGAGTTGAGTTTCAAGTCAGTTAGTGACACACTTACTACAGTTAGTAATCGAATTGCTGCCCTCAAAGTTCACGAAAGGGATCAGTAAACAATCCCAGCCTTTCGGTCACGGTGTCACTAGGCACCATACCTTCGTCTTTCCGACGCCGTGGCATCGACACCACAAAACCCTTCACCCAACGCGCCTATATTTGCTACGCCGCGTATCGGCGGGAATATTTGCGATAAGAACAAACACACAACAACTGTCATGTTCTGTGCTGGTGATGATAATCTTGATTCAATCGATCATCATGATTGCAGAGGCAGGATGGGACAAACCCTGACAAAGTTCACGGTAAAACATGCATACTAGATGCATCAATCAGAAGAGTCAGAGAGAGATGATGAGATATTGTTGGAATGTGGACACGAGAACTGGTGAGCCTGGAGCTTCAGAGACTCCGAGGAGTCAGACTCGAGGCGTCCGAAGACTCGGAGTTAGGAGAATCCGAATTATGTCAAATCGCTCAACTCTATGTTTCTCTGGTATCGTACATCAGCGCTGACAATGGTCTACCTGTCGGATGTTCCACCATCATCGAAGCCAGGCGCACTGGCAAGGAGCGCATGGAATACGCGTGGATGGACCCTACCGGAATTTCTCGCCCCGAAAGTCATCCGTTTCTATCAATCTGACTGGACCCCTTATCTCAACGACCGCTCTTCCAACCATAAGCAGTCTGTTGCGATCATGCAGGAGTTGGAAGATGCTACCGGGATAGATGCACAAACCCTTGTCGCCTTCCGTCCAGGAATGATAAACGCCTGCGAGAAATTGCAATGGGCGTCGACGCGTGTCACCACGGTGGAGGAAGACATCGCGTACTCGTTATTTGGCATTTTTGGCGTTCAGCTCCCTATCATGTATGGCGAGAAGAAGCAAAAGGCACTCGGGCGGCTCTTACAGGAGATCATCGCAGAGTCTGGGGACATTACTGTCCTGGACTGGGTCGGAACATCATCTCAATTCAACAGCTGTCTGCCTGCCGACATCGCTTCATACGAAGCCCCACCATACACGCTGCCATCTATATCTGAAGACGAGATGCAGAGATCGGTCTCGTCGCTACAAGACACTGCGGTTGTCGAGTTAGCTTTGGGATTATACAGCTCGCTTGACCGGCTGAGCGCTCCACATTTTGCTCACCGTCGGCTGCATCTGCCGTGCATCGCATTCCCTGTCACAGAGGTCAGGCGGAGATCCATTGAACCCAAGGAGACCTACTTCACGTATAGAGTCAAAGCAAACGGGCTTCATGACCTGAAGATCACCACGGAGGACAGGATCCATCATCATGCAGTGATACTCAGAACTCTCAGGCCTTAAGTACAGGTTTCAAGGCCAAGAAATTGGCCCGCCAAGCAACCTTGTGATGCTCGAGGGGTGAATTTTATGTCGAAATACTAAAGGTGAAAAAAACATCGAAGTGCCATCCCCGATCAGCAACGATACACCAATTACCTACAAAGATAACGCTCGAGCCAGGTGAACCACAAGTCCCATGCACCAATGGTGAAAGCAACGGGATTGGGGATGCGTGCGAACAAGCGTTACCGGTGGAACAGCGGATGCGTTCAATATTCAATACTTGTCCCGCTTGGACTTTTAACGACATCTGTTTGGAATATTTAACGTTCGTCATAAATTAATCGAATAAATCACCTTGCTTGCAAGGTCATATGCCATCTGACAAAATCTGACGGACTAACTGCCAATAATAAACAATAATAAATATCAATAAATGTTGAATGTGGCTGTATGTCATGACATTACCGATGCAGTTTACAGTTTTTGAACCATGTCGCAACAGCTCAATTCTGCCCTGGATAAATTAACAATGAAAGAGATCATAGCTGCAGTAGGTGACGACAACTTGAGAAAAATCCAACACCATACAGGCAAGCAAGGTCAGATTCGGCAATGCCGAACCCTAGTTTTCAAATTGTACTAGTAATGAAAGCAAGCACCTTCCAGAGGATGTGCCAGTTTTCAAGCTCGTCCAAAACCAGGCTGGATGCAGGCCCGGGACCTTGATCAACCGTGCAGCCAAGTGAGGACTCAGATGACGTGGAAGTGAGAACACCATCATGATCAGTGAAAAGTTCACAAGTCCGAGATATACAGCTCTCCTCCACACTTCGGAAGTTCGTGGGAGTCGGGGAAGTCATCCGAGTCAGACTTTGAATTAATTGACGAAATGATCATATATAGCCATGTTAATACGTTTCAAAACTGTGTATCATAGGTAGATGCGTAAGTAGTGACTAAGTAGGGCTTTTTCGTAACCTTCCAGTGATTTCGTATGGCATTGAAGTTACAATATACTATTAGATTAGCGATCACGTCATTAGCAATCGAAAGTGGGTGTTAAAAGCAAGGAGAACAGCCAGAAAGCAATGAAGACTTGGAAGTGTGTGCATCGGAGTACTAGGTAAATGCTGGTACACCTTCGGAAACATAGAAACAAAAGAGTTAAACCAGAGACGGTGACGGTGAACCAGCCGTGGCTTCCCTCGTTAAGTCCATACTACTGTAACTAGATAGAGTCAGTGAGTGAATACAAGCGACATAGAAAATAAGTGAGTGACGCACCCTGAGGCTACTCGAGATTGTCAGCCTGCACTCGCCGTGCCCTCTTTTTCCCTTTCTCCTTCCTTCTCGCCCTCGCACGTTCTTCCTTCATGCGAGCTTTACAGACATGAGTGTGAAAAGTATATGCAGCGCCCTCTGACATGCCAACCTTCTCCACGTAAAACCTAATACCAAAATGCGCTGCAGTCGGCAGATAAAATATTCCACGTCTCTTTAGCTTATCCACATACTGCAGAAAATTCAGAGCAGGGTAGCAAAGATCAATTTTCCTAAGGATATCGTCAATATCATCTTGCGGTGTTCCGTCTTCATCGGTTTCTTCGTCACTCTCCATGTAGAGTGCATATGTCCTCTCGAGAGTTGGAGGAACCATAGGGTCTCCCCTTTGCCGTTCGGAATTAGAGGCCCACGTGTTATCGATGGCAGACTCGGATGAGAGGTGGACGTGATTGTGAATAATGGGCGAAATAAGTTCGGTGGGCATATGTTGAAGCAACGACGCAGTTCGTTCCTTACGTGCCTTGCGAATCTCGTCGAAATGGGGTGTATTTGGTAGAGTAACGCAGGGGTTATCTGAGTCTTGAGCATCGTACTAAAATTCATGAGTCTCATGGTGTGGTACGTTCTGAGGCAAAATGAATAAATAAAGCACGTACTAGGTATTTAGCCCATTCCTGCAGGTCTCGGGTACACAGCGGATAATGAGGGGCGTTTGACTGCGACTTATCTACCCAACAGAATATATCGTTCGAGTCCCCCAGTCGATGCTCGGGGCACAACAATTTTCTCTTGATGTTCTCAAGTTCTTTCGTGTATGGCAAAAGTGACAGGTCGGACGTCCGAGAGCTCTGCTCGCCTGCAGAACATGTGCTTGCCTCTTTTTTTGCCGGCTTCCCTTTTATCACAGGCATCTGTGACAAGTTATTGTTATATCGAACAAGCAACGCGTGATCATCGAAAAAACTTACGGTGTTGACGATTTCGATGGCAAGTTTCTTCCTTTTCCTGCCAGACATCTGCTCAAAACGTGCAGCTTTGAAAGCGCTGTTGAGATCTTGAGAAGTTAAAAGCCGATGTGGGGGGTCCGTGCGGCGGGCTGTAGATAACCGCCAACCCAAGTGCGGATACGTCTTTGGAACGTTCATCGCGGCCTTCGTAGAATCCAGTATATCCATGGGGTGGTCGGATTCGGAATGAAAACGGTCCACGTATGTCGTAGATATGTTCCGATCTGTCGTGTTCAAAGGAATGCGAAACTCGACTATATTACGATTTGAGTAATGGCGTGCTATTTTACCATGTGAGACGATGAAATTACCTTTCTCCGAGTCAAGAGACCGCTCATCGTGATCTTCTGCTTGTCGTCCTTCCAGAGCTTCTGATGAATCAGAAGATAATAGCTGAACGGCTCGTCGGGCCGCAGAGGAAATGGAATCGATGGGATTGTTTATATTCCGCGCCTGATCAAGAAAATGACTGGCATGGCTAGCCTGACTTGATTCGGGGGATGATGTGTCGGACTCCATCATCATGCACTCAATGACTGTGACAGATTGGACTTACTTTACTTCTCTGAGTCACTCGACTTTATACAATTGGCAGTGTTCAGATCCTAGGCTAAGGATTAAGATTTAAGATGCGGAAGCGAGTTCAAAGTTACGAACGATAAAGTTGATCGACAAACAGGTAACACGCTTGAAAACTATTGCAGCATCTATCCAGATATGGTATTTCAGGTGGTGTGTAGATTGAGACATAGATACGTATTATAAATTTAATCGGCTGAACGTTGATGAAACCAGGGGATACATTCCATAAATTTCCAAATACAGCAATACGGTACGCAGTCATATATAGTATAGAATGGGAAGCAAACAACGGGACGTCACGGTTGTCACGGGCATGCTCGGCTGATGTTAGTACCCTTTCAACGACGATCTGTTGCGTGTGCTGTATATTTGCTGACTTCGAGTACCAGTGCGTGACGGTGCACGCGTTCCAACGTTGATCGCAGCCCTGCGGAGGACAATGTTTACCAACGGTTGTAGAAGTGATTGTCGACTAGACTCAGAGGTCGTACGACTCGGAGCATTGGCCGCATTCCCGATTTCTTTCCAGTTACCAAGTGAGTTTCTGAATATCTGTAATTTCTTAATCAAATCATCACTGCGGCCAAATCCAGCTGGGCTCGACACTTGAGGTTGACAGACTCCAGGCGAAGGAATCTTGTGATAAGTTCTGATGATTCCAGGCCGTCACCGTGACGGCGACTCAGAGGGGTACGGACTCTGAACATGCACGCGTTCAACGACGGTAAGGAGGCTACTACTTGTCATTATGGGAAGCTGAAAATGATACCATCGTCGTTCAAGTTCTCCTGAAACGAATGCACGTCGGTCAGGTCCATAGTACTACCAATGCAAGCGACGTACAGTGTCGTGATGTCAGGCTGTACAGCCGATGCAGTCGTACACCTTATAGTATGTATAACTTCGATTGTATGTCCGTTGACACTGTTCCTTATACTATCCCAAAAAAGGCTTGACATAACGGAGAAATTTTGTTTTCTGCGTTACCATGTAAGGTCAAAGTCCACTTGCCTATTTGAGTTTAAGTCTTATATCAGGTCATTAGCGTAGACGACAAGCATATAAGACGACCTCTGACCGCGAAGTTCTCCCTCATTCGCATTTCACTCTCTTCCACCTCTCAGTATGGCTCTATCCGGGGACGATTCTGCGGGAGACCTTCCTGTTCCTCCTAGAGAAGTATCACTTTGTGTCCCGACATCTCCTCATGCTAGGGCAAAGCGGAGAATTACCGCCCTCATGGAGGAGGTCGAAGCTTTGAAGCAGGACAAGGCGGTAAAACATAGGTCTGCACGTTCTGAACTTCTGAAACTCAACTTAATATACCTAATTGTAGGAAGACAACTTACTATGTTTCACAGGGACGAGCTATCCGTCGTATGGTTGCCCTCTACAGTCCCATAGAGGACCTAGTCGCCGAAAATGATCGGCGTTGTGAAGACAGAGACAGCGGTTCTACTCTTGAGTAAGTACTCATCATGTCTGTCTTGACGTTCTTGTTCAAAATCAGGAATAGACAAGACCGCCTTCAACGCGGCTACATCGAACTCGCCAAATCATTACCGTGGTTTCACGAGAGGCTAGCAACTCTTGATCATGAGGAGTCGGAGGATATGCTCAGAAAGGTGATTCCAACATTAATGTGTCACATCCGGTTCTTATTTTCGATGTAGCTCAAGCGAGGTGCAGACTCAGCTCATGGCGACGACACAGGAACGCTCAAAGACCTCATTGCTTCATGGATCAATATTCTGTGTTGTCCGACTCCGCTCATCAGGACCGACGACAAGCACCATCGAGGTTTCGTCAACGATGCGTGTGGTCAACTACTCTGCCCAGCGGAATGGCGCTGGGAGGATCCAGTGTATGTGATGATCCTTGTCACTCGCATGTCGCTGACGTTTTATTTAGCGTCAAGGCTGGCATTCGCGACCGTACGACTTCTTTCATCGTGTCTGAAAACTCGTGGCCAACATTTATGTATGAGAACTATGAAGCTGACGCTAAGAATTTGGAGCGCGGGCTCATGAAGTCGAAGTTATTGGTTATGGTGGGCGACCTAATTCTTGCAACTGATTCACAGCTAATTGTATTGAAGGGGTTCAAGGCCATCTTCACATCCCCCTCCTCTGCCAATGAAGTGGATGGCGATGGCGATGGCGCCGATATCATTGAGAATTGCAGACGCGCCCGGAGACGGTCGGATCAAGCCAAAGTCAAGACATGCGTTGCCTCTATCATAGGCATGAGAAAAGTAACACCTCGCGCGATTGCGTATACTGCTTGCCAGGTAAGCAGCATCAATACTTTATTCTAATTGTGAAACTGAAATCTTCAGATTCGATTCGCACTTTCCAATATCACTTCCTGGCGTACTGTAGACGGGGATTTCGACTATCAGATCTTCTGGAACAATATCGTAGACTTTTTTGAAGCCCCCCCGGGTGCAGCTGCGCGATCCAGGGTGAATCAACTTCTTGAGTGGTGGACTAGGTAAGCTATCAGCGTCAGTGATTCGTTCGGATAGCTGAATTAGTCCTGTGCAGGAAAGTTTTTGGAAGAAACCATCGAGAGGACTTGACGCCGGACGTCGTTTCCAAAATGTCTGTCAATGCTCTCGCTGCCCAGAGACAGCAGATGGAGGACGCCGCATTCGACTCCGACTAGTTGCTTTCCATTTTTCCTGCTCGTCCTACTTCTTGTGTCATACTCTCGCTATAGCCTTATATATCACCCATAATTATGATATGTCGTGTCTTCGTATCAGATGAATTTGATTTTGTCAATATGCGTCAATTTATTCCCTGGTCCTATCTGAGTCAATGAAAATGTCTGGTACTGCTCGGAAGTCCCTTGAAGAGTGCTTCGATAAATTTTCACATGTATGATCAGAATTGCGAGTGAACAGGATACTTGAGCTCAGATGCCAGACAATGAAATGCTAACTCCCTCTATTCTCAGGTCTCTAGGAGGGTTTGTTTCTCTAATTGATAGCAATCTATTGTCGCGATTCATGAGAATGATCTGGTCTCAGTTGGTGGATCCGCCCGCTTGTGATTAATAGGCTGAATCCAAGAAATAAAGCAACACTGTGGTGGGCTCTGTATTATATAGCATTCACGCTAATAGGGTCTCTAGAAGGGTTGTTTTCTCTAATCGTCAGCAATTCATTATCGCGATTCATGAGAATAATCTGCTTTCAGTTGGTAGATCAGCCTGATTGTGATTGATAGGCTAGTTCCGAAAAATGCAGTGATGCTGTGGTGAGCTCTGTATTGTCTAGCGTTCACGCTAATAGCGCCATTCAGGTTCAATGGTATGGATCCAAGAGACACAGCGGCATTATGATGATGTTTGTATTTTTGGTCTTCCTGCCACCGACAGGAAAGAAAGTTCGCTGTGGTTGGCCTCCGCATTATCTAGCATTCACGCTAATAGCACCGTTCAAGTCCGATGATGCGAATTCAAGAGATGCAGTGGTATCGTGATGATGTCTGTATTTTCCGCTCTTCGCGCTAATGACAGGACAGAAAGTTTTTACTTCGGAGAACTTACTGCAAATACATAGAATAGTAAGTGAAATACTGAGCCGACTCATGGCCCACTGCCGTCAAGTACTGAGTCAAAGAACTATAATATAAACATGTAGTGCCTGCGCAAGGCTACGACATCTTGTGACGTTATCCAAAGTGGGATACAACTCTCAGTCATTCGATATCTAAAGAGAATACCATCAAAAGTGCAAGCAGCATATAAATAAATTGTTACTCGCGCGGTGAGCATATCGTCACCCTCTGGAAGGTATTTGCTTTCATTACACCTTGACAAATTGTCCCATTAATGACGAAAGTCAAAACTTTCAAGCAGATGTCGTCAAAAGTCAAAGCGGAACAAAAGTTGATCTGTCGCTCACGTGTTGAACGCATCCGCTACTCCGTAAAGGCAACGCTTTTTCGCACGGATCCCCAATCGACATCTAGCAGCCAACAATTTAATAACTTAAACGTTGCTTTCACCATGCGACTTGCGGTTCGCTTGGCTCGAGCGTTATCTTGGCAGGTAATTGATGTATCGTTGCTGATTGGGGAACACTTTGTTTTTTTTTTTCACCTCCAGATTTTTCCTGTAATGTTTCGAGTCTAGCACAAAATTCAACCCTCAAGCAAATTAACTGCAAGATTGCCTGCGGACCAAACGACATATACCCGCACTACTAATAACATCATCGCAGTGCCTTTCACCTTCACAGATCGCAACCTCCTTTCTTTTCCCTCTCAGTATCTGTCTATATTAAACTTTGTGAACCTGGGCCCGTTTATGTTTTCTTAGACCCATTCAAATGAAAGAGATTACTTAGCCAATATCGCTCCTCAGCTGGTGTGCTTTCAAATTGTTGATTCCTCGATAATGTCAAATATTCCCATGTGGAAGCGGTCGGCAGATATACGAAGATTGTTGTGATGCTGTATTATATATTGATTTAAATAACCTTCTCATTTGTTCATCGGTTCTCTGATGTGGCTCAAATGTTGGAATGTCGTGCCAACAAACAATAAATGCCTGACCTTACTGATCACAACGAGCAAGGAGGGTCACGGTCAAACCCAACCCACTTTTGTGTATGACGAGCTCTTACTGTCAATTCTATAAGCATCGTGATTTTATTGGCTCAACTCGCCTCGGCGTGTCCAATAGGTCTTCCGGAGAGTACCAAGCTCTGGGGTTCCCCACCCCACCACATATGACTGCAAGGCTCCATCCAAAGCCATTTTCTAACTCGTTCTGCTAGCGAGTTCCGAAAACATACACTTTAAATGTCGTTGGTTTGATTGCGGCTTGGTTCACGAATGGAGAGACTGATGGAATCATGGACATGCACAGCCATGATAATTCTGAAGATCTGCTCGTCATGCTAGGAAGTAAGCCAGTGATAGCCCGGCCCGCCACTTCCAAGCACCGAATTTGAACGCTTTATGACAGTCGACTCAAGCGCTGCCACGCATCTCACTCGCAATGCACTAGACGGTGACTATCCGCACTCGGCAAGTGCACCAGGTCATGTGTGAACTCCCTCGATCGCGCTGGTAACCGGTAAGTACAGTATGTACTTACCCTAACAGTACTTGGTGTCAAGTTTGTCTTCTATTCATACTAGCACTACAGTTATTTCTTGTCGAAGCGACGAGGCTGGATATACATACTGTATGGCGCGAACTTCGATAGTTCTTGTATGTATGAAAGTCCGGCTACCAACGTATCAAACTAGTTCGGCAAGATAAAATAAAGCATATCAAATCGTGATGCGAAATGTCCATGGTGATAAAACATACAATAGTGATTTCTTCCTACACACCAGGATACCAAAAAACTGCAGAATTGTGACCTAGAGGTCATCATTATCGGTTGTCTGGCCCAGGTCAATCTGCACCTCTGACTCCATGTAAAAGCTGGGGAAGATAGATACAACGTCCTCTAGATACCAGAAGCAATCGCGAGGATGCTTGCTGACGTATGGAGTACCTTGGTCGATAGGACTGGTGGAACACTCCACATCTTCACAGCGAGCCATTTGCACCCATGTACCACACAAGCCAAGGCCGACATGGAAGCAATCTACGGATGCTGGATCGATGAGTATAGTCAAGTTGTCACGACACGGATTGAATGCCTCAGAAGGGGAGTGGGCACCAGACATATCAATGTTGTCCGCGAACGGGTCCTCGATGACGGCTCCGCGACTAGAAGACGTAATGATAGGTCTCGTGATATCAAGAAGTTCATCTGTTGGGGTGCGAATCCAAGGTTCCAACACGACACGAGCGAAGCGACTTCCTAACTCCTGCTCAATCGCTGTAGAAGGAGTATCTGGAACTGAGTTGATAGCTTCTGGCAGCAATATTTCTTTGACTTTGCGCGTGGAGAACTCGACGACACCAGCTGTATGCGTCAAGGGCAATTGAGTTGGGCCGAGGAAGGTAAGCAGTGAATCAACTTTGACATCAGTCCACGATACCGTAGTGTTCTGCCCTGTAGTAATGGCTGCAGCCCAAGGGTCATTCGCTGGAGGAGGGGAAATGTTCATGCCATCACCGGGCCCGAAGGTGTCATCCAAGACCTCCTTCGCCATCAACGAGTCAAGGACAACATCTGAGGATACGATTTCAGTGTGATCAGCTTTGAGCGCCTCCTCAAATGTGCCAACCGCCGACGAAGCAGGAGTATTAGTATCATCCTCGGAGTCAAGAGTGGTGGAGATGTACATGCTGAGGCTTCCTCTGTATCCCCAGCACTCCTTGCACGCAGCATCGAACATGCCCGGCAAAACTCGTGCAACCCTAGCCGTCAAAGGAAGCTCCCTGATAGCGAGCTCGGCAACAACTACCGCACGGTTTAAGTTTTCGGTGTGAGTCTCGAAACCAGCGAAAACTCGGTTCCGCTGCATGAAACGGAGGAAAAAGTGGAGTACTGTGGGTGCAATGAAAAGGTTGCGTTCCGACCTGCGTGACCCATGAATACCAGAACAACAAGTACGGAAGTAGATAAACTTGCCAGATTAAACCTTTATCTCGCATGTATGAAGACATGAAGACCTTGATGGACTTCTCCATGTCTTCAAGGAAAGTTTCAAGTAAACGAGCCATGATATCTTTCTCCCCTTCCTTTGGCTCTAGCTGTTTGCCTGGATGGGCGACCTGTTCCAGTGGATCTTGTATAATGTCGAGGTTTATTTGTTTTGCTTTTGGGACATCATCGTTATCCGAGGCGTCACCATCCCCTTCACAAGTCATGTCTGTATTTCCCTTAGACTTCTTGACTTTGCGGTAGATCGGCAAGCTAGACAGAAGGCCGATGTACAAACGAAACTGCAGAAATAAATCAGAACACTCAAACAACACGAGAAAGTCTATACATGATCCCATAATGATCTGACTCCAGAAGATATCGGCGGCCAAGTACGACCGATCCGGAAATCATCCGCAGCTTGGTGAACCCGATCGATGAGGTTGTTCCGCCTGGATGACGGAGATTAGTTATTTCACATGTGAACGAGAAGAGAGGACAAGTACAGTTCTATTGGCTCGCTCGTGGTGCGCGAACTTTCACCCTCTTCCCATTCCTCCCACCAAGGTACAATTCTTCCTGTAGCGTCCGCGCTCTGTCCTGCATTTCTGCGTCGTCTTCTGTCTTTATTTCTCTGGATGACCTCTTCATCGGAGAGAACCTTCACGGTAGGTAAGCCACCAAGAGCGTCAACTTCGATTTCTTCTCCAGTCTCTGTTCTAAGGCGTTTGTAGCCGTACGGCGTAAAATCTTTGAAAGGAATTATGGTGACACCGTGCGGTGCTGCTGGAAACGGGGGGAAAGTTGGAGGCAAGTCCTTAGGACCAGACTTTTTGTGGAAAGATACGGATTGTTTCTTGGACTCTGGGTTGATCGCCATTGTGAGAATCTTGGTTCAAGAACAAAGGTCTTTTGTTGCATTGGGTATTTACATAGATTTTTGATTTATACGAGTCCGCGAGTGCATCTAAGTAATAATACAATTTCAATCTCAGCGAATGCTGTAGTTCATATTACATAATAATAGATGTTCGACTTGACTCGGAGTCAGTCTGGTTACTGGTAGTGCCTGTCAGTATTATGTACATGGTGGCACCGTGGGGTGGGTATTGTTTGTTCATCGCCTGCTTATATGCCCCGAGTCATGGTATTGGCGCTGGGCGTCGCTCTATGCTCTAGTTCGTGCCTCGGTCTTTGAAGTCCCGAAATCGAAGTTGTGGGCGGTGAGTCATTTCAAGTCCACGTTCTCCTTCAAGTTAGGAGGGCCCTAGACTAGTATACGGAGTAACGGGACGTGAAACTGGGGCCGATCACGAGTGTCCATATTCCCTAGCGATATGACCCTTCGCTTATCCTTGGCAAAAAATGATCCACTTCAGACCACTTTCTCTTGCCCAGAGCGTGCCATACACTACACCTCTGACACAGTGACACGTAATCGACCCTTCCTTCAGGGTGGAAGTAAAGCTACCACGACGATTTGGAAAAATGTCGTTGGAGAATCTATCCACGTGGGCATCATTGAGTGGCCAGCTAACCCTAATGACCGGCCCACAGTGGTGGTGGGGTCTAGGACAATCGAGATGATAAAGATGGGACTATTTACATCGTAAGAAACTTACCTAGCGAAATTAAATGTTCATCGCTAATGAATTTCCAAACAGTCCGGAAAAGTTTCAGGGAATTCACAGCGAGTGGTATGAGTGGCAAATCCGTCAGTCTCGCGCGCAAGTGAGTATCTATGCTGTTGTACAGCATGTAAGCATCAGCTGGTTACTGATTAATTCCATATGGACAGCTCGTGCCATTAGAGGTCGCTCGCTCACAGGCATGCATCGCCACTTTTGTAACCACGGTTACACAGGCTCTGTTCAGAAAAAAGAAGTCTGCTGCGCTTCTCATATCACCGGAAGCAGTACACATCTTGGATGATATTGTTGTCACCTTTATTTACTTCGAGAATCAGTGGCGGGAGAGAGAGCGAGCAAGATCTCGGGGATGGGACGCAGGTTATGCTGCTGGTGCTCTCTAATGGATGTTGCATTAACCAGATCTGTATATACATACATAGGTCAATGCGAGATAACAAGGAGAAGGGGTGGGCGGTGCCCCACTCAACCTTCGCAACAATTCAATCCTCAACCTTCTTCAACATGACAATTCCTGAAAATACACAAGCGACGTGAAAGAGAAATATTAACGCGAAATAACAAGACAGCGTGACATCCAGTACATAAAGTCAACAGTTTCAGACCCGGGACTGAGATGACTCTGTAGCTTCAACGAGACAGTCCTTTGTGCGCAGGTCAGGTGCTGAATACACAAAAATCATTAAGCAATGAGAACACATCTGTGCAAGTTTCTCTCCTTTGGATAACATAAGGAGGCAGGACTGCAAGCCCTTCAAGCACCGCTGCCTTTCAAGCCAGGAGAGGAGGTGGCGATCCCAGAAGACCTTGAATGCACAGTTCAGCTTGTTGTCCGTTATACTAAGAGCTCGCGAGAGACGGAAGACCTCGCCAGCCGCATAAGATTATCCGCAGTAGGCTGAGGGAAATCAGGATGGCGATTTCGCAACCTTCGTGTGTTCGCGCGCGAAAAAGAAAGTTCCCGCGAGCCTTGTTTCGGTTTCCGACTCCTCTGTCATTTTCAGACTCTTCATCCTCTCAGCCACAGTGAATGCCACGGCAGACTTCCCGACGCCTGCCGTGCCATGTAGCCAAATGATCTGGCTCATTCCCAAATGGACGGGACACACTGATTGGGTGCGATTAGTGTACTGGATGAACGAGTGGCCATGTGAGCGAATCCAATTATGGGACGGTAAGAGCGTGGAATATCAAGAGCGGATAGTCAGTACTTGGTACAATCAAAACCGGGCACAGGTGGAGTGATTTACTTACTCGAAACATCAAAAATCGCGACGTGAGGATTTGAAGATGTAAGTCTTAACTGCGACCCCACAAGAAGAACATGGCGTGAAATGCAAGTTTGAAGGGGAATGAAAGATCGATACGAAAGTAAGACAGAGAGACATTAAGAATGAGACTCCCGGCTGACACGATGGACCTTTGAAACGTTGGGAGGAATTCGACGATGTATACAGTATACAGCGTTCTTTGAAGTATCGTAGCGAGCGGTCGAAGATATATGATACGGCTGTGCACATGGATGATAAGAACAGAAAAAAATTATCATGATGCGAGGCTGCACCTTGTGTGAAGACGTGATATAGTGAAATGATACAATTATGATTGGCTCGTCCTGGTCCGGCTTTTGCATAGATACATCAATGTGTGGATCATCGTCCGTCTTATTATGTGAAAACAGTATCTGCGCGTATGGTACATTGTAAATTTAAAAGAGAGTAACTTCGTTCATGAACATGAGACCTGCATACCTTATAGTCTGAGTCGTTTCGACCAAAGCGGAGGTTGCTACACGGAGCTCCACTCGATCTTGAATCTTGATGGCATCTACCCCACTGTGATCGTTCACTAGCACTTTTAATATGCTCCAAGTCTCCAGCTGCGGCGGTGCTGCACCCAAGTCTTCATCTTCGTAGAATCGTACCTGCGCCTCAATAACCAGTTAATGAACATACTGTCAGGCTGCTCGACCGACGACCACGGCGACGATCATGACAAGAAAAAGATCACGACGTTTTGCAATGTGTTCTGTCAAGGTTTACACGATGGTTGATAGTACTAGTAAACACGAGGTCACTGGGACATGTCTGGGAGACACACAGATGGTCTGAACTTACCTGAAGTGCATCATACTGATAACGACCTTCCACACTCGAGGATTGGCTGCCATGCGTTTCATGAACTTCGCAAGCCTGTGCTGGTCCCTGGATCATCAATTCAAGATCACCGTGATCAGCGCTCAGCTGTACTTGGTATTGTCAACACAAATTACACAATGCCCAATACCCTATGGCGTGGGAAAAATCCCAATAAGATATCATGTCGGTGAAGAGTACGAGGCATTCGTTCGAACGGTATTTGCAAGAGAAGAATAACAGTCTACAGACATCCCTTATTGTAATCCATCGTAGTAAACATTCGAAGGTGAACGGATGATATTTGCTTGTATGATATAGAATGTATATGTAGCTATAGGAGATTTCCGAAAAATTAACATATTGCGCCTCTCGTCTGCTTCTCTCACAACACGCTCCGTAGGTTCCAGCCTGTGACTCGTAGCCTTGTTTCCAAGAAAGATCAGTCTAGACGCACCATTTTGATCAGACGGTGAGCCGATTTATTTCGGAATGATAACTTAAATTACACATCTGGTGATTCTGGTCCCACCTACGTAAGGGTCGTGTTCTTTTCACTATCTAGGATCATTTGGGGGTCCAAGTTTATCCCTCATGTACAGCTTCAGGTTGCCAGCAGGTGTCGATTTTGGGTGTGCTATTTGCGCCTCAACCAGTTTGGAAATTCAGGCAGAGCGCTGGCTCTACGATATAAGGACTCCAACATCCTTGCAGAATTGCCTCAAGCTCGAGGCCGCATTCCTTTATACCATTGACATAGCTCAAGTCTAAGTTCCCCAGCCTTTCATATAACAACTTCGTCATCACAAGTTCAACAGACCATGTTGGACTTATTCTCCAAAGATCGAATAGTCAACGAGGCAGGCCTCAGAGCCGCCTTGCGTCATCTGGACGCAATGTCAAGTTCAGGAGCAACCGCATTACAAGCTACGGTCGAACATATGTTGTCGTCACCCCATATTTTTGCATATATCATATCTGGTATCTCATAGACTTTCTTCGAGCGTCATCAACTCTGACTCTGTAACAGTTTGGGATCGTCGCGAGGCAATGATCTCACAGATCATGACAGACTTTCCAACGAAATCTCAAGAATATCCGGCATCCATCGCGAGAAAGATGTTGGACAATCTGTCTATGAACTTTTTAGCTTTTCCGGCCGAGTCTCTAGCGATGGATGTCTCTAGGGACATCACCCGCCACAGATGCTTCATCGAGGGCGCTTTACCTGCACTCTTCGCATTGAACACTATGGAATTTTTTGGTGTAGAGTCGTTTGAAGACGAGATCGATCTTCTCGACGAATCTGATGATGGGTTCGTCAAGAAGAAAGTCCCTCAGAAAATGCGCAAGCGTAATCGCCCGAAAGCTCATACGTCTATCGACACATCGCTCTTCGTGAGGCTTGGTGTGGTTGTCCCTCTCACAAGCGAGGCTGCCGCATCATTGTCTACTCAGATTCTTGCAAAGCTGAAAAACGCCCTCTCGGTGAGTATATTCGCTTTTTTTGACGTTTCCCCTGACAGTTCTCCGTAAGTTCTACTTCTCGCTTCTGCGGAGGACGGAATTGGCAGGCGACATCAAAGCCTTACTCTTTCCAGTCGTGAGAGAGTATGCCAAATATGTTGCGCCTGAAGTTTCGTCAACCGAGGATGTTGAGAGCCCAACAGACCGACTCAATGCATACCAAATGGTGCAGCCTATGAAGGCTGCGCTTTACTTCGACAACGCGGACGGGTTCGGAGAGTGGCAAATCCTGATATCTACGGAGGCCTACAAACATTTGCGTGAATTCCGTAGAACAGATAAGAAGACATTCAAGATCATCTTCAAGAAGATCAAGTCGGTCTTCTGAAGAATTTTACTGCAATGATCTTATCGTTTCCACAGACAACTATCGAATGGCCATTTTTCAGATGATAATCACAGGCGACTTAACGGGCCGGATGCAGGCATACCCATCTATGATGCCAAGATGACAAAGGACCTACAACTAGTGGTAAGTGTATTTTCACGTACGTCGTTTAGAGCTTGAGGCGACCGACCTTTTCTAACAGTACCAAATTGATTGTGTCCCTGACCAAGATGGAAAGGTACGTCGTTTTTACATAACATTGGGCATGATACTGAGACTGATCTTGACAGTCCGAAAGACAAGGTAAACTATCAAGTGCAATTACATCTTTGCGCCATTAACACTCATATGAACTCCAGTAATCAAGATATACGGCATTTATATGGATGCTCAGCTTGACGGAATATGGGATGCCTTGGGTAGTCATCTCGCACGCAAGGGTAGAGAATATCGTAGAAGGTGAGGACATTCCTTCAACTCTTGATGCATTTCAGTGAATCGTTGCTTGTGCAGGTGTATCTTTCGGAACAGGCCAGTCCTATCTAAAGACAACGCGATTCTACCTGCGTCATTCCCACTAGCTGAACCTGAGCCAGAATGCTCAGGAGGCCCACTTAATCTTAGTAACAAGGACATGGACCACGTTGAGTAGTTTCAGTTGTCATTTGTGCGGTCATTGATCCCTGTCATAGCTTCACTCTTTGCTTGTGTATGTATTTTCGCCATCCTTATACAAATTGGTTTCCATCTAACAATTTTCTAGTTTGGAGAAATATGTCACATTCTCGCAAGTAAGCTTATAAATACGGTTTATGGGCACGCGAATATTGACTCGATAACCTCTTGTTTTAGGCGTTCTTGCATAGTGAGTGATCATGTAGTTGGCTCGCCACTTATTCTCATCTTTGCAAAAGGTCTCATCGCAGACCAAGATGTACAGCACGTCTTTATGCTCACGTAAGTTCTGCCCCAATGAACCGAATTTACTGATCGATATTGGTTCAGTCCCCAAGAACAAAAGATTGTCGAGTGTACTACGTCATGTTACGTCTTGGGTCGCAGCGGCACGGGGTAAGTGTCCTGCCCCTAACATGTCTCACTTATTTATCATACTCAACTAGCAAAACCACGACGATGCTGTTTAAGATTCTCGGCATTCAGCGAGCTTGGGAGATGAGTGCCATCGACATGCCGAAGCCACGCCAAATCTTTGTCACCAAATCCAGAGTACTCGCTACGAAAGTAGAAGAGTATTTCACGAAGCTTCTCGAATCTCTGGCGTTAGCAGGCTATACCCTGGAGGAACTTGCAAAAATGAAGGCACGAAGTGTCCAGGAGGGCCTTGTTGATCTCGACGATGTGCCCGAATCACGGATGAATATACCGATGAAATACAGCGAACTTGAGGATAAGCACTTTCCTCTTTTTCTCACTTTCGATCGAGTGCGTCCCAATCTGTCGTCTTAATTCTCAAGCTAATCGAAACTTTATGTAGCTGGCGAAAATGATCGCGGCAGATATCTTGAGCAGGAAAGACAGTGCAGGAGTTTTCTTCAATGTTGACGATGCTGACGCGCATGACTGTTTCGTCACCTATGACGTGTTCGCAAATCAATACTGGCCTCATTTTCCACAGAATCTCAGCAAGAATCTCAGTAGCGTCCTTTTCTCTTATGACGACAATAGAGTACTGACACTGCCCCATTAGATCCGTGGTTGGTTTTCAGCGAATTCATGGGTGAGTACTATTTGTATTACATTGACACCGACACTTTTTTAATATACATACAGGGATCGTCAAAGGCTCCGAACACGCGCTGACCTGTCCTGAAGGAGTTCTCGATCGCCCAAACTATCTCCGTCTTCCTCATCGTTCTAACCCAAATTTTGCGAATCAGAGGGGAATTCTGTACGACATGTTCGAGCATTATACGAAAATAAAGAGGCAGCGACGTCATCATGATGTTGCGGACCGGTATGACCTATTCCCCTTCTCACCCATGTCATGTCACGATATATCCACAAATAGCACGCATGCAATACTCAAGGTCTTGCGGAGCAAAGAATTCCCTGGCAAACAGATCGATTATCTGTATGTATCATCACCACCAATGCATCTTGCGCCTGACCACCTGCACTAGGTATGTCGACGAAGCACAAGACAACCTTCTGATCGACGCACTCTGTAAGTAGCTACTCCATCTTTCGTTGACATAAATACATTTAGAACTTTCTGTTATAGTTTTGAGGCAACTATGCAGGAATCCAGACGGTATGTTCTGGGCTGGGGACACCGCACAGACGATTTCTGCAGGGAGTTCCTTTAGGTTCGATGACCTGAAAGCGTTTCTCTACCGTGTGGAGGTGAGCAGACAGTGACTTAGCTCGGGCCTGAATTGATACCTTAGAGCAGCAGCAGCAAAATATATCGGCCAATTCCGCTGGGGCACGTCTTCGTCAGCCTGCGATGTTTCAATTGGCGATCAACTACAGATCGCACGGTGGTATCATCAACTGCGCACGTTCTGTGATCGAACTCATCACAAAGTTTTGGCCCAACACAATTGATACACTTCGACCAGAAATGGGGGTGGTTGACGGGCTGAAGCCCGTATTTTTTACAGGTTGGGATAAAGCCACCGTTCATCATGAGCAGTTCTTGTTTGGGACGAAGTAAGTGGACCTGGACAATAGCCCACCTCTTTTCCTGAAGATTTTTCTAGGGGTGGTCACATTGAGTTCGGAGCCGAGCAATGTAAAGCAATTATTTAAAGTTTACATTCATACACTGATAAGATATCTAGGCATTCTTGTGCGTGACGATGCGGCACGTCAGAGGTTACGCGACCAAGTTGGTGAGGTTGGACTGATCATGTGAGTCGTGTTAAGACCACCTTTACTCCGTGTTTTCATGTTTACATATGTACTCAGGACGCTTTATGAGAGCAAAGGCCTGGAATTTAATGATGTGAGAAAGCTAAGTTTGCTATTTGATGGATGTCTGACTGTGGTCAGGTGCTTTTGTACAACTTTTTCGAGGATTCTGCTGTAGATCTGTCACGATGGCGCGTAGTTCTCAATGGGGTAGATGGTCAAGGATATGCACCGAACTTCGATCGAGACGAAGCGCGATACGCTGGGGTTTGCAGCGAGGTGGGCACACTGATCCTTGAAATAGACTCTGGCTTACTTTATTAGCTCAAAATTCTTTATGTGGGAATCACTCGAGCAAGGAAGAACATATGGATCGTTGACAAATCTGACAGATCAGAGCCGATGCGTGTACGTTGAGAGCAGCATGTTGGCGTAACTCGATCTCATAACCATTTCTCTTCAGATATTCTGGACGTCTCGCAACCAGGTCCGGAATTGTACCCCCGGCACGGAAGTCCCTCATCTAGCCGTCTCCTCGACTCCAGAAGAATGGGCCTCCTTCGGGCGCTCACTATTCTCGCACAAGCGCTACTCGCAGGCTATCCACTGCTTCGAACGTGCCAACCTTCATCGTGAAGTGAAGGTCTGTGAAGCATATCAACTCCGAGAAGCCGCACGTTCTAGTGTCGGAGTGGCCTTACTCAGCAACCAAAAAAGAGCTTTTAACGTGGCTGCCGATGCCTTTACTGATTGTGGGGCGACCGCGACAGGAAATCAGAAGCTCCAATACTATCGTAACTCAGCGGATTGCTACGTTCGAGCAGGAGATGATCTTAAAGCTGCTGAGGCCTATCTCAGTGCTCGAGAGTTCGAGCAAGCGGCGAAGAGGTATAGCAAGGTTGGACGGTTTGACAAGACCCTTCATGTCCTTAATGACCATGGCATGGATATACCTGAAGAGACCACGGCGGAGTTATGGACTGTGTGCAGACTCTTTTACTGCAGCAGGACCACTCGGTAAGTCTTAGACTCTCCACAATGTTTTTATTTAACGGCAATTGCGCAGGCCCCCCTTGCCCCTCTTCTCGACATTTGAGGAGGAACTCGAATTTATGGAGGACTATGATCTCGATTACGTTCGTGCCTCACTGCTTGAATCTCACTCGAGGTATTATGAGGCCGCAGAACTCCACTTGTCAGAGAATAGGCCCTTGGAAGCTGTCCGGGCATTCATCAAGGACGAAAGCAACGTCGATTCTACCATTCGTGCGGCCGATACTATGTTGGAATACTTCTGGCGCAAATGCTCCTTTAGGATCACTGTGAAATCCATTGCTGACGAGCCACTGCAGCATTTCATAGCTCTTGCTGATCAACTAGAGGCGAACAAACTAACGCCGGCCACACGTGATCTAGTACGTATTAGCAGTCTCAGAGTAACCGCTGGACTGATCGACATTCAGATATCGATGTTTCAAAACATCTTGCGCGGAAATCATGAGCCGTTGAGAAATCTTGCGCTTAACTTCCATAAACAGAATAACAAGCTAGCAGCTCTCATTTGCCTGGATCATATATTCTCTCGGACCACAGATATTCGAGCTTTCACGGTCGATGAAATGCAACAGTTTCTTCAACAATTTCACACCTATGCGCGACTGCTCTATCTGATTTTGACCTTCCCTGACCCCATGAAGCATAGGGATCTTCAGAGACTATTCTCCATCGTGCGGTTATCCGGTGACCAGTTTCTCATACCAGATGGAACGTTCCTCCACAACAACTTAATGGAAGTCCGCCAGGGGATCACTTGGATATCGGAACATTCGTCTGGGTACACAACTTCTCGTAGAGTCGTCACTCAGCTGCTACAACAATCCATTCGAACGATCTTGAAAGACAAAATAACGGAGATCAATGCTATGTGTTGCAAATCTCCCGTTTTCTCGCAATGCCTGCAATTCTTGATATCCGGAGCATGTCGAAGAGATAACTGTCCCAAAGAGCATGTTGCAGTATCGAAATCGGATCGCCAGTATCACGACAACCGTATTGCTATCCACATCTGGCAGATCCTGATCTTGCAATTCATGCATTCCGCTCACCCACACATTGAGCGACGCAAAAGGTACGCCTGGAGGTAGCTTATGATCCAGTGCTCATACTGATCACTTTATTAGCATGCAGAATTGGCTCAAGCATCTTTACGAGATTAATAATCCACCCTTCTTCATTCAAGGTTCCCCCGCGGATCTCGACATGAACCTGATGCCTCTTCGTCGAGATGGCATGAAAGTCGGGAAGCTCTGGATCCGTGAATCCTTCTACTCGCTCGACCCATTGCATACTCAGGCTGAATTTTTGACGGTGTTGATGGGAATGACCAGTCTCAGTTTTGCTTTTGACAAGGACGACGCACCTGTCTACATCTCTCGAGCAAAGTGTACGATCTCCGGACCGTTCGAACTCGTTCGCAAGTGGGACAAACGCTACATGGCTCATGACCTGCTCAATTCTTACCAAGGAGCTGCCCACAGCAGCATCTCATCGGGGATTCTGTATATTCTGTAAGCGCGTTCTTCTTGTCTCTACATGCAATGAACTAAGTGCAATTCAGGCATGTCCTCGATAATCGTTTATATGTCAACCTCTCGGTGTTGTGCGACTGTATTGAGGACATCTGCAGTGCTTTTGTGATCAACTATCGAATGGGCCCGGACTTCAATGAGTTTCCTCTTCATAACGTCGTCCTTCCGTGTAACTGGCTACTATTTCCCCACAAATTCACTGCGAAGAAAAAAACCAACCTACTTTTGATGAACAAGCTTCTGGATGAGATAGCGAGGCTAGTCGAAGCATTGCGCGTAGAAGCAAGCATGGGTGAGTCTCTCGACTTTTCGGAGATCCGAGACTACAATTAAGCAGATTTTCTCTGGCTGAATCATACGAGATTTACGCCCATTCTCCGCAATTTTTTCATTTCCCGGATGTGAGTCCAATTTAGTATCCGTCGGCGATGTACATATTGATCATGTGTATTGCAGCTGCAGGGTTCTCTGCCTCAGTAGGTCTATTGTCTCTTTTCAATACTCATCCGCTGCTGAATTGTACTCATTAGTTGCTCATAACATCAGCAATCGCACCTTGAGAAACAAAGTAGACGATATCATTCTTTCTCTGCACAGAAACGACCCTCCTTCGAATGTGCATCCAGTTCATTATCGGAAACTCGTGGATGACGTGGTCAGGTGCATAATACCCTTGCCAGGATGTACGCCACTTCCAGACGGTTATCTGCGAGCTCTCCTGGCTTTCGACGACAATAAAGGAGTAGGAAACCTGGTACATCTTGTCCACAAAACGATGAACCAATATACTCGAGTCAATACTAGTATAGGCCGACGGCTCGCATACGAGAAGACTATCGAGATCCCCCATCTCCTTTCATCGTGTGCAGCGATCGCGCAGTCTACCCTGAGAGTAGAGGCCCCTGCCCCCGTACGTCGCTTAGGACATCCCAAAGACCAACCAGAGGTTATGCAGTATGATGAGAAAGAGATAAAGGAACCGCGACCCCAAGAGTTCGAAGGAGAAGAAGAAAGGGCGGAAGGTGTCACGGCGAATGCTGATACCGAGACCCGTGATGCGTCGGAGACTTTGGATGAAGCGGTGACATTTATTGCACCTGACCTTGACGAGTCGCTACGCACAAACGGACCATCGGTGGAGGAAGAAGAGGCGGCTTGCAAAATTCAGAACGCATACCGTCGTTACGTCAGACGCCGCTCGAGTCGTGCAGTCAATGCCGAAATCGATGCAATATTCATGGCATGCCTGAAGCAGACGCAGTCCCCTGAATGGCGTCCTAGTTATTACAGCCTGCTCTTCCTTGGACCGTTGCCTCACCTCCTGGTGTGCTTGGAACGAGGCATTGCTCTGACTCACGCTGCCAAAACGAAGACGAAAGTCCTTTTCAAAAAGGAGTCTCATGAAAAGCTCGAGGAGTTGGGCCAGCAGATAAGCGAGATAGCGTCCGTCCTCACTTACTCGGCAACATCAATAGCTAACAACGTCCTGTTTACAGAGCGCTCCTCAAGAAGGGATTCAGATTACGCAAGCAGCTGGAACCTTCCTCATCCGCTCATCGTGCCCGTGACATTGATGCACTCAGATCTGGAGTTCTAGAGGTCGAGGAATTCATGCAGGGGGTCCCCAGCAGCATGAAAGATATGCGATCCGACTTTCAAATTGCCTATAAGGGCATTGTCGCAAAGAAGGTTCATGCAGGAGAGAAAGAGAAGCCCACTCTCAACGTTTAGGGTATGAACGTTTGTTGATTTTATTCACGTTGTGGAGTCGAGATCGTCTATCATATTGTACAGTACGTATTTCCGTAAATCAATGCATGTGTGCGCGAGAACGATCAAAAACGGGCACAGCTGGGGTGATCTAAAGGCTGTGACTTTATGGTTCGTTAGAGTAGTTCTCCAGCAATCTCACATCTCCTGAATGTACTCTGCACCTCTGTTGCTCGTCCTCAAACCTTTTGGTCTAGAACATAATTATACGTATTTTCACTGCTACCTCTTATTCTGCCTTATAGTACCTGCATTTTGAGTTACAATTCAGGTGCTATCCGGAAAGCTCCCTTATGATTGGCTGGCAGACCCTTTTCATATCATGGCTGCCAGACACAAGGGTATGCAACCCATGGCAGCAGACAGTTCGGTTGACAGGCGCCACGTACCCCTTCTTCAAGAATGCTGGTCAAGGTCATCTGACAGACCAACTGTTGACCACATTCTCAGTTATGTTCAAAGTGCATTGCCACCGTAGTGATTGCAGGCAGTTATTCTTGGACAATCGCTTCACGCCACATTATCTTTTCGTATTTTTATTTAGGTAGTACTAGTCCCGCACGAGGTCTTTTATATATCGTTACCATACAAACACCAGTAGTCTTCTTGAAAATATGTAGCTGCGTATCTTTTACTTACATACTAGATCCCGGTATCGCAATGGCAACGTATGCTTTTCCAGTGATATCAGCCGCTCTAGTATCTGAATCAAAACTCGTTCCGAGAAATGTTTAATGAAGCGATGCTCACAAATCAAAACTCATCCCTCTTGACCCGTTGCTTCTTCTCAAGTAAAACCACATTAAACACCCCTTGCTCTTTCTTCAAAAAGTCCTGTACAACTGCAGCCCGTTCTCTGTCTTCCAGCCTGTATACGTGTTCGTTTGACATCAATCCAGTGCCCACAGCTTGGACGTAGATGAGGCCTTGCAGCTCGGGATGTATACTTGGGAGGCGTGCAGGATCGGTAAAGAAAGGTGATGTGTCGGTTAAGGTTAGAGCTAAATCGATGGACGCTGGATGCACTTGATTGATTGATAGCATGATGTCGTTGTTTCGGCGGCGAAAACCGCAGGCTTTGAAGTATCTGGGGACATGTTACGCTTAGACAAGCAAGTACTGCGGAATAAGGAGGTGGCGATCCCAGAAGCCCTTAAATGCACAGTTCAGCTTGTTGTCCGTTATACTAAGAGCTCGCGAGAGATGGAAGACCTCGCCAGCCGCATAAGATTATCCGCAGTAGGCCGAGGGAAATCAGGATGGCGATTTCGCAACCCTGTGAAGGAATGCTGCAAGAATGTACAGATGTCATTGTCCACATCTTCACCGTCTAATGAAATGGTGCCAGGAACGCCCTCCCCAGAAGTGTTCACCGGTATCTCGTACACCAGCGTGCGCATCTCTTCTTTTTGAATGGCTTTACGGATATGCTCTTCCAAGCGACTGGTGAGCAGAATGTGGATCACGGGTAGTTCAGGATCACAAAGAACTTCTCCGAGGAGGGAGATCAGATCAGCGATGATTTCAGGTTGGCATTCATCGAGGGCATCAACAACAAACACCGGAGGCGGACACTCGCGCAGACCTGGATTGCAGGTGCCAGAGAGGGCGGCGAAATAACGCCATCATCTGGTCGCGAAGAGACTTGCTGGAGTCTAGAACCGCGGGATTCTCGCGGATAGCTTTGTTCACGTCCTTCTGAACGCTAGGAAAATTGCTCACAAGCTGGTAAGCAAGGGTCGCAAAGAAATGTCCGGTCGTGGTGCGTTTCGTGTGTTTGCGCGCGAAAAAGAATGTTCCCGAGAGCCTTGTTTCGGTTTCCGACTCCTCTGTCATTTTCAGACTCTTCATCCTCTCGGCCACAGTGAATGCCACGGCAGACTTCCCGACGCCTGCTGTGCCATGTAGCCAAATGATCTGGTTCATCTCTCGCTTGTCCAACAATCCGTAGATCAATTCGAGAAGGTTCACTCGGGTCTCTTTCAAGCATTTTGGATGGGACTGGCGTTCAGGGGGGTTATATTCAGCACCCAGGACAGCGACCTGGGACAGCTTTTCCCAAGTTCCTTCGGCCATTGCTAGAAGCTCGTCAGTAACTGTCCGTCGGGTCAGAGAGCGAGAAAGGTGACAATGGAAGGAGATATTGGCATCAATCTCACAACAGAGGTTGACGATAGAATGCGACACAAAATGGGAGTTGGAATAGGTGGAAGTAGTACTAGTTCAGTTCAGCGGTGTGATTAGAAAATGTAATGGCGATGGCTATCTCGGAGGGGACAACATACGACGTTAATTGAGGAGTCAATTTCTAAAATGTAACTTCGTTTTGAATCAAAGAGGTTTGAGTGGTGATGGCCGGTGATGTTGAGACGATCGAGCAACAAAGATATCACAGGATGCTTGCGCACTAGAATGGACGATTGATTGCGATTATATTCGAAGTCGATAGATGGCTCATGGCTGAACTTTGCAGTCAACTTGAAAAGATAAGCGGATGCTTGTCTCGCTGCCTGCAAGGTCCGACCAGCTGGAAGGCACGAGGTTGCGACAAGTTGCACAGGAAGTTTAGGGTAAGTACTAACCAAAATTCCGGATATTCCAGGATCGAAATATTCTGATACGCGTACCGTCGACCATATCAAGGAGTCCAAATGCATCATCGCATGAACGTTTGCTGTATTATAAGCAATTGCCAAATTGTTGAACGTTGAACACCCGCGCAGCTGCCGTGAGCTTGAAATTCTTGAATGCGTTCTACTGCATGATATCGCATTCCCACACCGATATATCCTTGAAGCGTCCTGCACCCGGTGTGTTCGCACTGTATTGATTGAAGGGTTTAAATCATCAACTAGATCCTAGATGTCAAGAGCAGACTTCGTCTTTCGCACTTAGTGGTGGTGTGGAGGGCTTTGTCGCAAACGGATTCCCATCACGTGCGAGAATGCTGTGATCCCTTCCGCACATAGCCGTCCAGCGGTAGTCGTTCCTCAAATGCCCGATATCTAATTACTGACATCTGGTTGTGACTATATGTAACCCGAGTGGGATGCAGCTCTACTTTACAATGGACCGCGTAGATCTTGCAATGAAACCGTCGATCTTATCCATTGTTGGACGGTCCGTAGGAGAAACCGACAAGCAATGCTGGACGAATTCCACATGTTCCTCATGCATCTCCGACCCGCAACGGACTGGATTCACGCCATTGTGTCGCGCAGAAAGTACGCGCAGAACATCGTCCAGCCACCAGTATGGTAACTTTTCGGAGAGCACCTAAAAGGCATCAGCTGAAGTGGTGAAGTAAGAGTAATACATCAACTTAGCATACATGAAGCATGATGCATCCGAAAGAATAGATATCGGACGCATGTCCGAGCTCCTGATCGTCGTCGTCGATCAGTTCCGGGGCCGTCCAGCGCAAAGCACCGCAATGATAGGACTGAAAGAGTTCGCCGCACATGGATACGACTGAAGACAATCCATAGTCCGCGAGACGGACATTGTGGCGCTCATCAATGAGGACATTATTCTACATCCGCTGTCAGCAGGCTCCACCGGAATGACTTGGAAGATACTGACACTACTGAGATTGCCATGTATTATGGAATTGCTGTGAACTGTTGATGAAACCGGTGAGGTGTACTTAATTGGCGGAATATCTTCGTACTTACGAAATTGAAGCCCAGCTGCGACATGAGATAGCTGGATCCGGGTTGAGGAATGAGCAGAAAATTTGTTTGACGAGCTGAGAAACGCACAAGCAAAAATTTTGTAGCGATTGGGAGGTTTTGATTCTTGACGCTCAGGTAGCTGGTCAACGACCCGTTCTCCATCCAAGGCAAAACCAAACATGGAAGGCTAGAACCGAAGCCAGTAGTAGTACCGTAGATAGGTAATAGATTTTCATGGTGGAGAGACATCCAGCCTTGCACTTCTTTCAGGATGATCTAGTATGTCTAGGGATCAGCGCTGAAATGTTTTTCGGCATTGCTGAGGCTGACTTTTTGAGCCTCCCTAATGCTCTCTTCATCGTCATCTCGTACCTTAATGGACTTGACAGCGACCTGAGCAATTATCAATACTATTAAGGATATAAATAGAAATTTGCTTGACCTTCTCCTTTTTGAAAGTCTTGTTCCGCAAGACACACTGAAAAGTATTGCCAAGCCCCCCCGAAGGTACGGCAAAGTCTTGCACTATCGTCAGCGAACGGGCCTCGATGATCGGGCCTCGTGTTTGAATCTGTTTCAAAACTTTTATTATGTTTTTTATTGCGGAATATAGTACAATTCTTACCGATTGCACGCTTTTACGGCGGAACAAATTCAAACTGAACTTGCGCGCAGGGCCTTTCCCTTTGTCAGGAATATCAGGTATAGAACTGAGCAACATAGACGGTATTTGTTCATTTGCATCAATAATGTGACTTGTCCCGGAAGCATGTGTCAAATGAAATGTGTTGGCAGTAACCTGAATGACCAGGAGTAAGTATTTGCATAGGAGCCTGGACAGAGAGAATACATACTTTGTACTTGAGAGACGCCGTAGCTTCATCTCGATTGGAGCATTGGGTCGATCGATTCACGGCCGAGACTTTTTGATTTTGATCTCCAGAATCGCATTAGCTAACTGTCGAAGGCACATTTTGATCAATACCTTCCAACTGTAATTCTTTTCTGAGAAATTTCAGAATGTCATTTGCGGATGGTCGAGCACGAGGTCGTGAGAAACATTGTTGTATTAGTCGCCAATGTGCATCTGAAATCGGACTGTGGGTAGGCCTCTGTTGTGTACGTCCATTTGCGACTCTGATGACGATAGTTCTCCAGTGTTTGACATCAAACCAGGGTTCGTTTCCCGAAAGGACCTACGATGACAAAATGTTGCTATCAGCATTTCGAATAGTTACGCACACATTAGAGTCATACTTTGAGCGCTAGACAGCCAAATGAGTAGACATCACTTCGAATGTCTGGTCGGATAGATGCATCAGACTCCCCCAAAATCAGAAGCTCGGGAGCGCTGTAGCGAATTGCTCCTGGTTGTGCACAAGACCGTTCAAGATATGAAAAACCCGTGATATCCCCGAGCATGGACGATAAGCCAAAGTCTGTGAGGACAGCCCTTTTTTCGTCATTCAAGAGTACGTTGTTCTGCGAGTAAGGTAGTAAGATACTGTCAAAACTCTCCAAGATAACCCGTCTTACTGGAGTTAAGTCACCGTGAACCACCGGGATGCCATGCACTACATCAAACATGAATATATATATGAGCAAGACGTAGACACACAATGCATTGAATACACACGATAACGGAGACCCGACGCAATGTCTTGAAGCTGAATATCAAACTATTGGTAAGATAGGTGGGTATGTTGTCAAGCAGAAAAGCTCACTAGGCGGAGGCGATCAGACAGAGAGATATCTTCGTATTTCTGGAGATAAGCTGCTAGCGAACCATTTTCGTACCAAGGGGAGACCATAGATATAGAGGGGCTAAAACCTCTTGCTATGCCTAGTAGTGGCAAGATATTCGCATGGACAAGTCTCTTCCACGTTCCAAGTTCACGTCGCAGCGCCTTTAAATGTAGTAAGCAAATGAGTCGGCAGTGTAATTTTGCAAATTACCTTTTCCTGTGATGCACCGGCCTCTCCAGATTGGAACCTGATTGCTTTGACTGCAACCTGGAAACATGAGATGTATGCTGGTCGTCGGTGCGAGTAATCGTACCATGTCATGTGTTGCACCAGTTTGTAGCGTGCAGCGCCAGATGTCACCAAACCCTCCTCCAGCTGAACAAAAAAAACAGGTGCGTGTGATACGCTCTGTGAGGTCAACAAGATCGCTGATCGACTGCCTGGACATTGCGAGGGTGGGATTTGATGAGGTGGGGGTAGAAAGGACCAGCGTCAAGATACACACCAAACCTGCCAGAGGTTCTATAATTTGCATAAGGCAGTTTAAATAGATGTTACGCACCTCGTGTTCACTGGATTACGAATCTTGAAGGGAACTATACCTGGTATGGCGGCTTTCTCAATTTTCATGTTTGACAGACCTGTTCTGCTAGCCGCCCATGTTGGTATGCCCCACTTTGATTTCTAGCGTATTGCCCACTAACGAAAAGAGTGAAAAAATCCACCAGAAAGACGTTCATGCGTAGATACTGTGCTATCAAAATCAGTCATTTGTATCAGGACAGTGGAAGATGAAACTGGGTTCGATCGAGTGCCTTGCCGAGTTGAATTTTCTGAGATGGCTGACACTAAACTCTACACTCCGCGGGGCAGAAGATAAAATCGCTGTGATCATGCAGCGGGGCCCCACGTTGGGCAGTGTAAAAAGTTAATCTCCTTCCGAACTGGGAACGGGGGGAAATTTATATGATCAAACTAATTAAGTAAGTACACTGATTAGCCAAACATCAATAAATACACCGTGCAGTTATCTCTTAAGATCTGGATGTGAGCCACCTCTCTGCGGACGATCACGTTTGTTACCAAATCCTTCGGGGTCTGGAGGACTCCACACAGGCCCACATAGGTCTCCTGATCTCAGATGCCGCTACTCCATGTTCTTTTACGTGTTTGGCAAAGCTTGCTCACAACTTCCAGGACCAACTTGAAGATTCAGAAGCACCATTCGTAAGCCTTAGCTACCGTCTTCTTGATCCTATCATAGATCGCTTAATACGAGAAATGCTTCGCATTCCAGGCGCAACCTCACTTCGAGAACTCAAAAATTAAGATTAATTGGCAAAACTCCATTGGCAAATGTATATCAGGCTGTATATTCTACCGCTGTGACCTCTAAACTGGTTCGTGCTGGACAATCAACGCCATCTAGCGTATACTTATGCAAAACAGGTTGCTGTGAAGTCATTGAGGATAGAAATTCTCGGAAACACAGAAGTTCAGGTTTGTAATTAATGTCTAAGGTGATTCATAGGTTATTCACGTTGATATTTTCTAGGAGATATTAATCCGAGCTAATGTCTGGATGACGTTGCAACACGACAATATTCTTATTCCTATAGGATTCACTGATGGATTTGGACCGCTTCCATCAATCGTTTACGATTGGATGCCGGGCGGGACATTGACCTCATACCTCGAAAAAAACTCTGACAGTGTAGGTGTTCTGGCAAGGTTTAACCTGGCAAGTCTTGTCCACTCTTTCTGCTTGCATACGTCTAATTTAGTAAAGTAGATCAAGCAAATAGCGGCTGGACTCTGTTACCGTGAGCACTACAGAATTCCACTTCTGACGTACATCCCGACTCGGGTTTCTGAAAAATCAATGTAGTGCACTACAAGAACATCATTCATGGCAATCTACATGGTGTGAGCCACCTTTATTTCTCACTGTAATTCTGTATCTCATTGCGATGCATTTAGAACAACGTCTTGATCGATGTCGTGGGTGTTGCATATCTTGCAGATTACGACGTTACTCTAGCACACCGAGGGCAACATATTCCCCCATCTGTGAGATGGGCAGCGCCAGAACGCTTTGACAGTAAAAACGTGGTCGTTCCCACGACCAAGAGTGATGTTTACTCTATTGGAACCATCATCTACCAGGTCCGTTGCGCTTATGATATTAGATGCATCGCTTGAAAATCTTGCAGATTCTTACTGGCCGTGAACCTTATCATGAGTTCAGATCAGGAAACAAGGTTTCTATCCAAATATTGAACGGAAACAAACCTTCACGATCGCATGATGCTCATATCACAGACCATCACTGGTCGTTCATGGAAAAATGCTGGTCAGTCCCAGAAAATCGCCCATCTGCCGCTGAAGTGCTACACTTCTCTCAAACGGAAGTCGAGCTTCTCACCACATAGGCCTAGTGAGGAACTCACATCCACCTGCTCATTCCTTCGCTTGAAACTATTACACCCGTTTCTTAATACTGATTGCTCTCATTATTATGGACTTCATGGGGTCATGGCCACCGGCGTTGTTTTTCTGGCAACACGAGGCCCCGTTATTATTATTCTGGATGACATACATATCGCACTTTTAAAAAACAAGTTTCAATCTATTGTAATATTTGTATGTATATTACACGACTTTTTACGTATATGTAGCTTCGAGATACTGGCACGGTACACCAAGTCATTGACTTCTACTCTCCTCTCATTACCTACTTGACACTCTTGTATACGTTAATGTTGTGCTGTTGATCAGTATGACACTGCTGCTTGTGAGACCGGCAAGTCGACTAGTCAGGTGTGGCTAGCAACGGCTACCAGTACAACTAGGAACCTTCTATTTCAGCGCTTCAGTGGTCCTTATTTCCGAACCTAGCCAAAGCCGGCCCTAGTACTTCATCGTTGATGAATAAGACCTCATGGCCATGATGCACGACGCTGGAACATACGGCCTGCAAACACATAGCGCATTCACGGATGTGGTAAGCCAGACCGTCCTGGTCTTAGCGCGAAACCGAGCATTTAAGACGGGGCCACCTTCGAAAGGTAGATGACGGATGCGCTGCAATAACATGTCGATAGATGGTGTGCACGGGTGATAACCAAGAGACTTGATCGAAAGGGCAGACCACAGGATACGACAACAATCGAGCGAGTTACATGCGTAACAGCCCGGAAGGGAACAAAGGACCATAGCGACCTCAGCTCCATACACACAGATAAAATAGACGGACACAACCAGAAGGAAGGACCACATCCGAAAGAGTTTATTTGACAGCCACACAGGGCAAGGCAGTTCACGCCGAGCACACATGAAGAAAGTCCATCCAATGACATAGCACCCGACTCGGCGCGTAAACGACAGAAGTACAACAGAAGGAGACTGACAGAATCAGGACAGGTACGCTTCTTCGAAACAAAGGCTGAAGGAAGTCGGGGAGCCTCTATGACGAAAGACGCAGGCAAATCAGGAATGGATGTGGAATGATGGTCTTCAAGAAAGAAAAACCACGCAAGATCACCGCTGACCACGGTAACATACAGAGCGTTGATATCGGCCACCTGAGAAGACCGATGGTAAACGGTGAGGCATGTAACACAGCGAATGAAAATGCACCTTGTTAAATAAGTGAAGGAACATCAAATGGAGAGGATCTGTTTCCGCCCAGGCATCAAGTACTACATGCAGGATTCGATAAGGAGCCTCCGGATGGATAACACAAGCCGCCGATGTGAAACCTGGGGGGGTGTATGTTTGACCAGGCCCTTTGAAGCTTCTCACATAGGTCTATCCGAAGTTTAGCAGGCCGAAAATCGAGACTAATTTGAGGCTTTCGGAAGGCCAATGTCTGTCCGAAGTTAGTAGATTTTAGAGTTCATGAACTCTCTACCATGTAAGGAAAAAACCGTTCGCGAGCCAAGTCGGTGCCCACTTCATCCACTTTTGCGATGTGAGCTTGAGCTAGCACGCGAAAATGTCACACTAGGGACTTTGAGAAGTCGAGGACCAAAGACAGACATCCAGGAAAATAAGGTAATGGGATCAATCCGTGTGCGGAGAAAAATAGGTCCTAACGTGGGAGTCGCGGAATAAGATTCTGAATTTCTGACACATGGCTGAGCCGCGAGCGCCTCAAATCTCCAACTTACATAATTACACTGCATTTTGGTTTCAGCCAATGAAACATCGTTGGTCGTTTACACAGCCGCAATATATATATGTAAGTACAGCATTCACCTAATGGCCTACAGATTCCCCATGACCCAGCCTTTTTTAGTCGCTTTCGAACTTAAGGCCCATGAATCTAGTTTCGGCGCCTGCTTATCTCGTCCGTATCGCATCCCAGCATTCTGACGAAGTTGTGACTCACGACAGAGGTGCACAGCGATGTTAAATATCTTTTGTCTGAAGGTGAGTGTACATCTAAGCTGGCAAATCGACGATTCTCAATGTTTCTAATCATGAAACAAACTTTTCATTTCATCAGATTGGCGGGGTCACTAGACTGCAAATACTATGGCATTCTCTGTAAAAAAAACGTCTTGTCATGTTGGCCTGTTGGTCTAAAGATGGCACTGTATAGGTCCGATATGGTCCAGGACAAATCGACAGAGGTTCCTCGAGCATGTATTTTCAGATATGATAGGTTTCCTCATCTCATCGGCGATTTGAGCGATGTCTACCGATGTACCATGGTTTCAAAGTCCCATGGAAAAATAGAGGTACCTCCTCATTCTTTTATTCGTCACCGCCAATGAAGTTCACAACAGGTTGCCATCAAATCCTTGAGGATCCTTGATTCAAGCGAAGAAGCGATAAGAGTATTGCGCAAGGTACACGGCCACAGCTCACTCTATTCAGGCTAATAATGTTTCAGAGGATCTATGGCGAAGTGCGCGTGTGGACAACGTTGCATCATAAGAATGTACTTCGCCTTTTTGGGACGACCTCAGGATTTGGATCGCTCCCCGCATTCGTGACTCCTTGGATGGAGCGAGGATCATTGACGAACTATCTGTCTATTGAATTTTTTAATCTAATGGATGGTGACAAGTTCATACTCGTGGGTCGTATTGCCAAGTGATTCAAGCTGATCGCGTTGACAACTACTCCCTGTAGCTTGAACAGATTACGACAGCCATCCAGTATCGTTTGTGCTGGTTCATATTTTTCGCATACAGCTTTTGATAATTCCCACAGTTCACGACAGAAATGTCATTCATGGGAACCTCACTGGGGTAAGGTTGTAACTCTGGACGTGCGTTTGACAAGCTAAACAATTACAGCACAACATATTGATCGATTCCAAAGGAAACGCTCACGTAACAGACTTCGGACTGTCGGCGATCCTTGCAGAATGCGATAGCTCGTCCTGCGAAACTTACTACCCGGGTTCTATACGCTGGGCTGCGCCTGAATTGATAGATCTTGCAGATGAAGAAGCTGGAAAACCGACTACCCGCTCCGACGTTTACTCGCTCGGTTGCGTAATATTTCAGGTACGCTACCTCTTATTTTGCCTTGTAGTACCTGCATTTTGAGTTACAATTCAGGTGCTATCCGGAAAGCTCCCTTATGATTGGCTGGTAGACCCTTTTCATATCATGGCTGCCAGACACAAGGGTATGCAACCCATGGCAGCAGACAGTTCGGTTGACAGGCGCCACGTACCCCTTCTTCAAGAATGCTGGTCAAGGTCATCTGACAGACCAACTGTTGACCACATTCTCAGTTATGTTCAAAGTGCATTGCCACCGTAGTGATTGCAGGCAGTCATTCTTGGATAATCGCTTCACGCCACATTCTCTTTTCGTATATCCGTATTTTTATTTAGGTAGTACTAGTCCCGCACGAGGTCTTTTATATATCGTTACTATACAAACACCAGTAGTCTTCTTGAAAATATGTAGCTGCGTATCTTTTACTTACATAGATCCCGGTATCGCAATGGCAACGTATGCTTTTCCAGTGATATCAGCCGCTCTAGTATCCGAATCAAAACTCGTTCCGAGAAATGTTTAATGAAGCGATGCTCACAAATCAAAACTCGTCCCTCTTGACCCGTTGCTTCTTCTCAAGCAAAACCACATTAAACACCCCTTGCTCTTTCTTCAAAAAGTCCCGTACAACTGCAGCCCGTTCTCTGTCTTCCAGCCTGTATACGTGTTCGTTTGACATCAATCCAGTGCCCACAGCTTGGACGTAGGTGAGGCCTTGCAGCTCGGGATGTACACTTGGGAGGCGTGCAGGATCGGTAAAGAAAGGTGATGTGTCGGTTAAGGTTAGAGCTAAATCGATGGACGCTGGATGCACTTGATTGGTTGATAGCATGATGTCGTTGTTTCAGCGGCGAAAACCGCAAGCCTGAAGTATCTGGGGATGTTACGCTTAGACAAGCAAGTACTGCGGAATTGAGACTGACGACAACCTAGTAGATATTACTGTCTCAGACAAAGTTGGCCAGTCCAATGTGAAATGTGTAGTATATTGTTACTCAGAATCAAACCCGATGTTCAAGTGATGAACTGAGTGATACGGTGTAAAGCAAGATTCAATACAGAACCGGTATATATATAATTGACACGGTATCCACAAAATTACCGTGCTTCTTGATTCTTGCTTGGTTCTGGGAACGTGTTTGAGATTCGCAGGTCAGTCATGCTAATGTCTACGCTCTCATGGTCAGAGCACATGAATGATCTTGCATACGTACAGGATCACAAAGAGATTATTGACCCTCTTCACGCTTAGCTCTCAGATATCAGAAGCAACTGCTCGGAGTTGGCCAGAATGCTATTCCGAGGACCCCACCAGCTCAGGTATAATTTACAAAAAACCCAGTCAGGGAAGCATAATTCAATCCTTTGCGCAATTTATCCAGCTGAAAATTGAAGCCAACAGTGACGAAGAGGAGTCAAAATGGTCAATATCAATAATTTAACAATGCTTTGTGCGTGCCTACCTTCAACAGCTTCGCTTGTATGACTAAATTGCCGGTGGATTGGACTCATGGTGAGGCTCGTTCAACCAATGGTGCTTCGCGTAAGAGACAAATGTAACGACTATGAAATCGATGACATTTATTCCAGCGGGGAATATTTCGAGGAAAGCTCGTCTTGATCGTGATATGATACCAAGTTTCGCTTGTCTATATCGTGCTAGAGGAACGGGTGCATTGTCGGATACAAAGAGCTGGATTGCGGTTAGAGATAACGCGGGAATTGATTCGTCAACGACTTACCACCGGAGAACGAAACAGAATTTGCCATGTGTACGGCTTATCGTCTGGTCCATTAAAGGTCCAAGGTCTTTATAATCTTAAACCGACGTCGATGCATTAAATCTAGTGCCTTACCTGTCGACGTTTTCAATATCTTCCGCGCCCGAAACCATCACAATGTCTATCGGGATCTCGTTATCGTGTAACCTCAACCGGCTACTATCGACTTCGCCAACGACGCAAGATACCCGCCCGGTGCTCAAGCGTTGAGCGTGGTTTTCGAAGCGGCTTATCGTGGTTTGTCCCGGTGCCGTATTGACCTGGTACATGACTATGCCGTCCGGGGTCATGAGTAGGGTTTGTGTAGGGTCATTGTGTCGCAGGCAGAGTTCCATGAAGTGGTTACGAGTTGAAAATGTACTAGCATTGAGGAGACGCCGCTTCGTGTTAAAATAGTCACCTCTACCTTAACAGGACCCAGGGATCAGAAGTGGGATCCTTGGGCGAAGGCGGAGGGCTAGACCCAGGGTCCATCAATAGGCGCTTGTACGAGCTCCACAACCTGTGTATATGATAAGGCAATTGTCAAACCTTCGTGCCCGTCGTTGAGCAGCATGATCAATGAGCAAAACCAGGTGGTACAACTTGGGCGGTCCAAACTCCAACGGCGCGGTCTCGACAAGTCTCGACTCTCGAGTTAATATTCAAAAAAAATTAAACAAAGCTGACATAATCATAACCTCCCCACAATCTCCCTAGTTTAGCACATGCAGAGTCATCTCCTCGAGGCCTGAACACGGTTGTGATAGAACAACGATCTACCTCACGTCTCATGCATAAATACCCTTAGACCTTCAACTCGCAATGCTTAATTTACTACCCGCTACTCTTCGCTTCTTGCTTGGCTCAATACTTTGGCTCGACTTCTCTCAGCCACCTGCTGTCCTGCCAGCCCGGACCCCGCTGTCCTTCCAGCTGCGGCATGAGCATGCTCTAACTAATGATTCTCGGGTGATCTTCTCCAATGTGGATCCATCATTCGCCGCAGATTCGTTCGTTATGAGTACATCGAATATCCAAACGCACAGACCGCAGTCGGCGAAGGCATTTCACAGCGCTCGACTACGCTCTATTAGATATGACCAGAGCGAACAGGTATTGTGGGATACAGCCAACGTTCTCGGACCGAACGTTGAAGAGAGAGAGACGCTGCTTACACTTGCGAAGATGACCTCTAATGCATATACGTCATCCACTGCGTCAGATTGGTACACACCGGAGGGCTGGAATAAGGTGCGTTTACCTACCTTGATGATACATTTTACAATATATTAAAAAATAACAGTCTATACCGTTTGGTTGGGAACCTGATGCAGATGGCATTCGAGGGCATATCTTCGTTTCGGACGACAACTCAACAGTGGTGCTTTCGATCAAGGGTACTTCCGCTGGCTGGATTACAGGTGGTGGCGGCCCAACTGTACGAAAGGATAAACTGAATGATAACCTTTTGTTTTCTTGCTGCTGTGCAAGAGTTGGTCCGAGTTGGTCGACGGTTTGCGATTGCCACCAGGGTGGCTCTAAATGTGACCAGGAATGTCTGGAGAGGAGTTTGATGGGGGAGAACTTATATTATTCTGTTGGAGTGGTATGTGTCAGTTCAAAGCTTATTTTTTCGGTCTGATTCCGCTGCAGAATTTATATAATAACATCACATATTTGTATCCCCATGCCAATATCTGGCTCATAGGTACGCTTAAACGTTATATCTGCTGAGCACTTCTCATCATCCGAAAGGGCATTCTCTCGGTGGCTCCCTCGCCTCACTTATCGGTGTAACATTTGGAGCACCTGTCGTCGCATTTGAAGCGCCCTCCGAGAAATTAGCCGCGACGCGTTTGCACCTGCCTTCTCCAGTGAGTGCAAGTCTCCATCATAACCATTCTCAAATACTGATACCTCGGATGACAATACAGCCCTCGACACAACACATCACCCACGTCTTCCACACAGCTGACCCTATCCCAATGGGCACCTGTACCGGTATTTATTCGTCTTGTGGCCTCGCAGGCTACGCTATGGAGACAAGCTGCCATTTGGGAAAGGTCATCCGCTACGATACCGTCACGCAACTCGGATGGTCTGTTGATGTACGGACGCACTCGATCGTTCAAATCATCGATAGGTTGTTGAGTGAGGATTGGACTCAGGAAGGACAGGAGGGCAGGACGGTGCCTGAGGCGAAGGCGGATGGTGAAGACTGTGTTGTAAGTCTATTTAATTTTTGTTTTACTGCTAACGTTAATTGTGGTGCCAGGATTGCTTTAACTGGGAGTTTGGCAGCTTTAAGGGCGGGAGTTAATCTCGGTCATGGAAGCGGGAAACTTACGGTTACCATTGTATATGACGTATGACTAATTTGAGCTTGGGCTAGAAGCCTAGAACGTTCTGAACAGCCGTCCTGACACTTTGACAGAGGCCGTAGACCCCCGACTCCCAAGTTGGGTTTTACGCAACCATGCCCTCGTTTCTGTCAAAGGACATGTCGTGGGAATATGCTGGCTTCCGCCTTGTGGCCTCACGCGGAGAGGCGGAGTCGGGGTCACCGCCGCTACAATTATAGTAAGACTTATCAGCTGCACATGACGTAGATCATACAGCATGCAACCGCCATCTCCGCTGAGACACCCGTATTAATTTAACTGCAAATCGCCCACGTCCCTCAAATTTCAAACGTGAACAGCCAACGAACTCATTTCAAACCCAGTCTGTCCTACCGCGGAGCCGGACAGTGGTAAATGTATTTGTTTAAAGCGCTGTACTGACTAGAAATAAGGGATCCAAGAATATGTCTATGTCTCGTACACCAATGATTAGACGTGTCATAAGTGTACCGCCCTGAAACCCGTCGGAAGATATAAGTAGAAATAAGAACAAAATAGTACCTACTGGTACGTGGAGATACAGGATAAACCAAAACGAAAATATCTAATCCTCCATCTCGGCGGAGGACAAATAACCAACACACAGCCAATGAAACCAAACATTGTCCTCTATTCTAACAGGTGCACTGCACTTTCCTGCTTGTCAAGTGAAGGATTTTGACGGCCATGCAAATAGTTTTCTCGTGCACCGTGCCCCACTCCCGGGCCAGCGGCACGCGTGAGTGAAAATGATCTCAGACGACCAAATGCCTAGGGGTAAGCTGGGTCACAACTCGGCTGAATTATTAGGTGAACTATGAGACAGACCTTCCCAGCGACTTCGGCAACAGTTCTGAATAAGGAACTCCACTGCGCTATGTAACGCCCATACCATTGTCTTGGATTGAGAAGCGATGCGCTCTACATCCAACAAGTGATCAACATGAGTATGTCAATGATCGCCTTTATTGTGACTTGAAAACTTACATTGGCATCTCCAGACAGCGCCTGAAGATCCCAGATATACACATTATCGGTACCACTGGCGGCGAACAGTCTGCTGTTTCTTGCGAAAGCCGCGCACCTCAAGCCCGTAGGACGATACAATCGCCGACCAGCTGACTTGTTGGTTTTTGGATTCCATAGAGAGATGGTATTATCGAGAGAAGCGGCCGCCAATAAAAGCTTGTCTTGAGACAAGACGATGGCGCAGATAGGACCAGTACGTTTGCCTAGACGGGCGACCTTTCCTTCGGCTTTACCTCTTGCCTGTACGATTCCATCACTACATCCCAGGAAAATTCTATCACATGAAGTCCATGCAATGCAATGGACCTGCTGCGATAAATCGCATGCTTCTACAAAGCGGAGCGCCTCCCTTGTACTGACGTCCCAGAGAGTGATCATGTTGTTGTATCCGCTCGTCACGAGCGTTTTACCGTCAGGTGAATAGCATACTGCGTATACATGTCGGTGGTTAGTTCTGATAGGATGTCCAACGATACCGTCTTGGTTGATATCCCATATGAACGCCGTTCCGTCTTCAGACCCGCTGGCAATGTGGAATCCATCCGGACTCCAGCAGACAGACAGGATTGTGAGGCTGTGAGCTTGCCTCGATCTTCTGGTCATTTCCCTGGTGGTCACCTCCCACAAGCGTATCCTACCATCTTGGCTGCCGGTTACGACTTCCGTTTGCTTTTTTGGCGATATTGCCATGGCGTGGATGCCTCCACTTCCTTCATCTGTCCAGAGGTTACCCACTTTCTCACCTGTATCCGCCTGCCGAACTTGGATGGAACCATCTTCGGAGCAGGTGATGATGCATCGATCTTCATCTACAAAATCGATGCATGTGATTGTTGCGGACTCGGAGTGGATTCCCTGGTTATCGAGCTGGATATGAGGTTTGACCGAACAGAGCATGGTGTGATGATGTTACAAAAATAAATATTCGCTACGACAGGTGGGACGAGGTAAGTCGAAGGCCAAGGGATTTGGCAGATTCAGTGGATGGCAGTTTCGACCAGAAACTATGTACCACCTCGTTACGATTTCATGATCAGAGATGAAGGACTAGTGCTCACTAAATTAGAGAACGTGATTCGAGCTAGAGCAGCACAATCGACTTTAAATAGATGAGATGCTAAATATTGCAGATTCTTTGGATAGGCTACTGCCACGAATGAGATCTGCAGGCGGAAAAGTTAAGAGGCGGATACAATGGGACCTTTGGATTACTTATGTAGACTTGGCCCGAGTCGCACAGCAGCCGCCTACTAGCTGTGTGCCACAACAGGGGTTGACTTGACGTGTCCGGATTGTGCCCGCCGCTGCCCCGCCTCATCACGGCTACTATGAAATACCGTAGCCCGTTCAGAGGAGGACTTATTTATCCTGATTCCTAGGTTTCCAGCAGGGTCCATGCCAAGTTCAGGCACTTCGAGGAAAATGACATGCAGCGCTTACCAGCAAATTCAAATCAGCTATTTTTTGTTTCTTGTCCATACTGCCGCCTCCTAGGTATAGAGAAATCGTATTTCAGAAACGAATAGAAGCCGCCTTAGCCACAGAGGTATACATAGTAACATACTAATAAGGAAACTCCAAGAAAACCGATTCAGGCGGCACACGTAATAATTGATTTACTAATTTACGTACAAAAGTGTTATGTAATGAAAAAATATTAATTTGTATATCGTAATACCGCTGCGCAGCTCAGTTGACACTGACAATGACATCTTCAGGTTAGAATTGAGCGAGCAGGAGCTGAGCTGGGGTAAGTGGGCATAGCAATGCTGTGTACAAATCTGCACAGGCACCCCCGAAAAATCGACATCATCACTACTTCCGAGCGTATAAGTTATGCTGATCGCTAGCTGACCTTTGATAGCTGTTCATCCCCCTTTCTGCACATGCAACCACGATTGTTACAACTTTGCATGAAATGTGAGTGAGATGTACACGACATATGTCAAACATCCTCACATTTCTTTGAAGGAGTCCAGTGAATCCCGAACCAGACATACGGTCAGTACCCTGGAAAGCTGTGGTGTCGATTGCCTGACTTACGCCTAATTCAGTGCTACTGATCTTATCAATCCAATATTGAGCGCACCCGGGAGCTACAGTGATGTATACAAGTGCACATTGACGACCGGCAGCGAAAGCACTCTCGTTCGTAGTCGACTTCACCGTGGGATGAGCTCAGCCTCAATTTACCCTTACTTCGCAGGTCGCAGTAAAGTTCATCCGATTTGGCAGGCACAAAGAATATTACGATGTCAGTGTTTTCCAATTCCTCGGCACCGATACCTATTTTTAATGACGCCTCAGCGAATCTTGAGAGAGATACACTTGCGCAGGAGACTTCAATATCACGCAAACATCATTCAGTTGTTAGGTACCACTGGAGATTTCCAAGGTGGTAGCTTCCCTTCGCTTGTGTTCCCCTGGATGTTAAGTGGAGACCTCGATCGCTACATCGCGTACCACGGAACAGGAATCGAGGCATCACTCAAGTTGTCCTTGGTAAATTCACAGATAATTCAAACTTGTTAAGTAATAACATACTTCTCTAGGCTTGCGATATCGCCTCCGGAGTCGCTTATCGTCAGTAATATTCTATCGGAATAGGCCCTCATGCTAACTGCTTGACTGCTTGCAGTCCACGAGTCCCATGTGGTTCACGGTAACTTAGAGAGTGTTCGTTCTTGATATTCCTTCGCCATACAACTTTCCTCAACATTTCTCCAGAAAAATATTCTCATAGGCCCAGAAAATCGAGCATATCTGACCGGTTTCTCTTTGGCAACCGACCTTGATAAACCCTTCAAAACACCCGAGCCTGGTGGAGTGCGATTTGCTGCTCCTGAATGCTTCATCGACAAGAAAGTCAACAGTTCATTCAACAGAGATATATACTCAATCGGCTGTATCTTACTCCACGTGAGTGTATGCTTGCAAATCCTGACTAATCTGAAGCTTGCATTCAGGTGTTCTCGGGATGTTTGCCATGGCATGATTCAAGATCGAGTGACATTATCAACAGACTTCGACAGCGTCGTATGCCGCCACGTCCGGTGGGTGGCGGTATCAATGATTCCCTGTGGAACTTTATCACACGCTGCTGTTCCTTCATACCGCGCGATCGGCCATCCGCAACACAAATCCTCGAATTTCTCAAATATCAGTACAAGCCCAGCGAGGTCGATATCTCTTCAGATGACCTGACAGAGATGCTCTGCAACCGCCCCCCGTTTCATACTGTCTCAGGAGGTTTCGCGTACATAACAAAGTGTACGCTGAAGAGGGATTGGAACACTATACAGGTCGGTTGATCCTCCATAAAATAAGAGGATACATGAATGATCCATACCCAGGTAGCTGCCAAGTCAATTCGATCCCAACGCGATGTTCCAGATCAAAAGGTATGCTAGGTTCGGCGTTCCACCCTTGTGCTCTGAGTTGATTCGTGATGTCTGTCTTGCATCAGGAGTACTTGCGTGAACGCAAGCTATGGGAAAGACTTGTGCAAGAAAACATCCTACCTCTACTCGGAGTTACGCGATATTTTACCACGATTCCTGGCTGCGATGCATTGGTTTGCCCCTGGATGGAGAATGGCACACTCTCACAGTACATCGACAGGTATCCGGCATTGGAACTACGACAGAAATTAAAATTGGTATAATACAGTTGGCTAGCTATTGCAAAATTGATGTTCTAATCAAGTTACAGCTCTGCGACGTTGCCACTGGCCTTCATTATCGTGCGCGCTATGTATTTATTGTTTTCCTCGTCTTGATTGTAAAACATTACAGTTCATTCGCAAGACATTGTGCATGGAGATTTGACAATTGTGTGTGTAACACTCCATGTCGGCATCTGATACTAATGGGCGGACAGCATAACATCCTCGTGGATGTCAACGGACGCGCAGTGCTCGCTGATTTTGGCCTGTCTTTCCGAGTATCCGAACTCACTGGGAATTACACTGCCACTCAGGCTACACGGTGGATGGCACCAGAACTAGCAGTGGAAGACCCAAAACCGTCTATGTAAGAACAATCTCATGTCGCCTATGTATGGACCTCACCTGTTTCCTCCTTCTAGACACAGCGATATGTATCCCTTTGGTTCCATCATGAATTACGTATGCTTTATGTCAATCGTGATGTCTTCAGCCGTTTGATATCGATCACACCTTTTTAGGTCATCTCTGGTGAACTTCCCTTTGCGTCTGACCGAATGCCAGATACCGCCATTTATCGAGGAAAAGCGCCCTGCACAGTCCGAGGCAATGATGTATCTCCAGAGCATTGGAATTTTATCCAACGGTGCTGGGGACACATAGCCTCTTCTCGCCCATCCGCTGAAGAAGCTTGTAAACTCCTGCGAAGCGAACTTGATTCAAACTCTTAATCACAAAATAGATCTACATCTCTCTGAGTCGTTGGGACATTATGACATGCGCCCTTTCTCCTGTATCTAGGCTGTACATACAAATATTCTTTGAGGTAGATTTATACATAACCCGACGGTGTCCACTGCCAATGTGTCGACTCTCCACAGCCCTGCAAAGGAAAATGCCACTGATCAATGATCATAAGCCGCAGCGGTGCAGTCTTTCTTGAATAGGCTGGGTTTCTACACCGATACAACCTCCTGCCATAATGTGGTGCGATTGTCTTTAGTTGGCTCCAAACTGAGAATATTCAACACGGAAACCACACTCGGAACGCACTGCAAAGTAACTTTCAAGTCAATCTACCCGCTCGGGGTACTGGGGTATGCATCCCATGCGTAACAAGGCATTGACCAAGCGAGTACGTCGTATAAGAACAGCGCCTCGTGTGGCCGGTTCATTTGTCACCCCTGATTGCTGTTCGAATGTGGCAAGCGGAATGCCACTGGTTACTTGATGTTGCCCGTGGTGGTTTTGTCTTTCTTCTTGAATGTCACCCAGGTACACGTTCGTCAGAGGCCTTTCAATTTGTATTGAAGATACCCTCAATACCTGCAATTGATTCACTTCAATGGTGAATTAGCGGGCAAGAGATAGCACGACAAACCTGTTGCATACGTGATGCAGCAACTTTAATAGGCCGGGATATAGAGAATCGCCTGCTAACACTTGGAGTGGGACTATCTACGACTGCAGGACGCATGTCGTCCTGCAGTTCAGAGGTTATTCATGACCAGAGACATCTAGCGACTGCGCCACTTACAAAGAAACCTCGACCGTATATTGGTTTTGCACGATTCGAAGTGTCGAGGGATGGGGGTACTAGTGGTTGTCGGGCTTCACGTTGGCGGGTAGGGATTGGCGAGTTAGGCTGTATGCTTATGAGCCAGCACTCATGAACCATCCACACGAGTATTACATACGTCAAAGTTAAGAGAAGGTCTAGCAGTCGTGCCTCCGTCACGACCCTGAAAGTGACGCGGTGTCAGTACATTCGGATAGGTGGACGGGATCTTATGTGAGTACCCACATTCACATCCTCCGTTGGCATTGCATTAGAAAGAAGGTCTGCCACATCCCAAAGGTAGACTTCTCCATCGCAAGTACCAGTAGCTACTAAGGTCCCATTGGTTGCGAATGCTGCACATGTCACATCTGCGGAGTGCAGGAGTGGTTGACAAATTGTTCGCTTGGTACCGAGATCCCAAAAGAGGAGGGTACGGTCATGAGAGGCACTTGCAAGTACACGTTTGTTTGGAAGTGACAGTACGACGGCGCAGACAAGGTCGGAGTGACCTGGTCCCTCAAGCTCTGACGGTTGACCTTCTGGAAGTTCAAGTATCGTAATCTTCCCGTCTGTTAGGCCGGTGATGATCGCATGCCCATCTGTAGTCATAGCCCATGTTGCACTTGATACATGGTTGGGATTGTTGCAAATTTTGATGACTTCATCCAGCTGAATCTCCTGCGCTTTTTCGTTGATCGTCAATCTCGAGATTTCGCGGTCATAACCGCTCACGAGGAGTTGTGTGCCATCATGTGAGTAGCTGATTGCGTGTATGTGTCGGAGGCGGGTGTCATCAGTACTCGTGGGATTCTTTAGCGCTTTAGCCCCGATGATACTGGCCAGACTGCTACGCTGCCATCGTCAAAGCCACTAGCGATGTAAGCGCCACCATCATGTCGACTCCAGCATACGCAATTTGCTGCGGTACCATGACTGTGCTTCTTTGATTCGGCAACTTTCTTCGCCATTTTTCCATTCCACTTCCACACTCGTATTTTGCCATCTTTGCTGCCAGTCGCGACGCGCCCACCATCTGGTGATACGCTGATTGCACAAATTTGGCTTCCCTCTGTATCCTGCCAAGGATCACCCAGAAGTTTGCCAGTTTTCGCTTCTCTGACTTGGAGACGACCGTCGTGAAGACAGACGATGAAGTGTTGGTCTTTGAAGAGAAATGCAATGGCCAGTACTTGCTTGTCGTGATTGACCTTGATGACAAGTTTTTCTGGCACGAGCTTGTTGGCCCGAGAAGACATTCAGTTTGAACGTCAGGGAGTTCTAGATTCGGTCGGCGTGCACGGCGTGTGCTAGTGAGTGATCTGTGTTAGCTGATGATCGTAAATGGCTTAGGTGGGACTCACAACGAGATGAGAGTAAGGCGATGGTGCTGTTGTCAGGTGAGTCTTAATTGTAGCGTTTGGACCAAGTGCAGAAGAGCTTATACTGCGCAGGATATGTATGCAATGTAGGAATCGATGGTGCCGGTAGGCCCAATGAACCCTGTACCACAGCAAGTATAGCATTATTTTTATTTGGTACTTGTCAAAGGCTCGGCATCCTGCTTCACTGGCGAGCGCTCAGATTCCTGTCCGGGTCTGCTATCTGTGGCGTATGCATCCTACCTCTTGCTCATTTGGTGAGTTTTAGATGAAAGTTTTAATATAGCCCTTCCAGAACGTGCCATTCAGGAGTGCGTGTGACTGAGAAGTGCGTGCGCCTATGGATGTGGTATAAGTTCCTCGTTATCTTCCACATTCCTTCGCATTCCTTGCGTTGTATCAGATAGGTCTCCCTTCCAGGATTTAATACTCACACATCCGCACACCAGAAAATGTAGGTAACTCTGATAAGAGTATCATTGGACAAATCACTAGCTTATCATCTGATTTATAGGAATACCACTATGTTCGCCCAAATCTTGGGCGCCCCTGGCGTCCATATTTTATCCTGCAAAGAAGTCGCTGATTGCGAATGCTTTTAGTTCTGAGGATTATAATCTTACAAGTCGAATGTTACCCCTCAAAGGATCATGTGTGTCTGGACCATATACAGAGGTGAACCAATGCAATCTCAGAGATAGCGGGAAACTAGTAGGTTAGGTTCGTCTCGTACAACAATTTGTTTATTTGTGTACTTCAGGTAGCAGTCAAGTCGTACAAATCCATGTCCGGCGATTCACGCGAGAATCACTCGGAAGTCAGTGTACTCACTACTGGCATATGGCTCAGAGACTCAATGCGATTGCTTTCATCGACAAGAAAATTCATCCAGAATTACAGTTGCTGTCATCAAGCCTTCTTCATCACGTCAACATAGTTCCATTCCTAGGCTTTAAGAAGGACAAACCGTTCCATTCTCTGGTCATGCCGTGGATGCCAGACGGCACTCTCACGTCGTTCATTCGTACTCATAAAGCAGTCCTTGAAACAGCTGCCAAGGCAACTCTTGTGAGTTCTTGTTTTCAGATGGTGGGGTCGTACTCTAAGACCCTCCTTTTCAGTTGCACGACATCTCCTCTGGCCTTGAATACCGTACGTTGTCTTTTAAGTTATGAAACAACTGAAGCGAGCGGCCAGGTGCAAAGTTCATCTACACTTTGTGGTTCACGGAAACCTAGAGAGCGTAGGATTTTCATCATCGTGGTTTGGGAACATATACTGAATCTTCCTTGCAGGACAACGTACTCATTACTGAGCGACATAGTGCTTGTATTTCTGGCTTCCGCCAGTCAGTGAGACTTTCCTCAAGGGATGCCACATGCCCTCAGTCCCAGATGCCGCCTAAGCCCGCAATTCAGTTCGCTGGTCCAGAATGGTTCGTTCCGAAAGACGATCCAATATCCCAACATCTCCCCAAGACTCTTTTTAAAAGCGACACATACTCCTTCGGCTGTATCATGTTTTATGTAAGACTGAATACCGCCTTCCATCATCGAGCTAAGAACTTCTTCTTCCAGGTTTTCACAATACGCATGCCTTGGCATGATGCAACATCCGTAGAAATCTCTAATCAGCTCCGGAAGCGCGTGACACCATCGCGACCCAGGGGTTCGATAGTCGACGATAAGCAATGGGCGCTTATAGAACCATGTTTGTCACTTCTTCCACAAAAACGGCTATCCATATTGGATGTCTTGAAAACGATCAAGGAATACCTCGTATCGATTGGCACTCCCGACCTCACTGGACAGATCGAACAGCGGGGTAGTTATCCTGTGGGTAGCGGAGGCTATGCATCTGTCTTTGAAGCCATCTGGAAGAGAAAGACTGGGGGTCGAGTCGAGGTCACTTGTTTACATTGGCATATGTCACCAGCCTGATGAAAAATAGGTTGCCGTTAAGGTTATGCGTGTCCAGGCTCCACTGATAGATGAAGTGAAGAAGGTAGTCGCCAAAGTCTACTGACCGATATTCATGTGCTGAACTGTTGGTTCACAGATTTTGAAGCGTGAACTTGCGGCTTGGAGAAGGCTATCTCACACAAACATAGTTTCGCTGTTGGGCACTACGACAGGCTCCGGTCATCTCGAAGGCATGGTCTCCCCGTGGATGAAGAATGGATCACTCTATGTGTACTTGGGTAAAAGGAATGACGTACCTTTATCAAAGCGTCTTCTTTGGGTGCGCTTTCCTCTTCTTCTAAATGATCTCTGGCTACATTTAGCAGATGGATGACATCGCCGAAGGGCTGAAATATCGTATGTCTGAGTTCCAGCTGAACTTTAGAGATGTCTGAAACACCGACAGTCCATAAGCACCCTGTAGTTCACGGAGACCTCACACCAGTAAGCCTCACCTATCTATCCGGGAAGTTTTGATGATATCTTTTCTTCTAAAGTTCAATGTTCTGATCGACGACGACGAAAGGGCCGTCCTGACTGATTTTGGCCTCTCCATCATATTAGGCGGCTTTACTGAGTTGTCGGCCACATACAATGACGTAAAGATAGGGACACTGGGCTGGGCAGCCCCAGAGCTAGTCCCCGACTCCCCCGACAGTAGGGGACAGAATTCAGCCCTACCAAGCGACGTGTACTCTTTCGCATGCCTAATGTATCTGGTACGAAACCTGCCGTTAGTCTTGCTTGGTTCTCATTTTCCTCAGATTTTTACCGGATCCCACTTGTGGAATATGACAACGCCCAACGCCGGAATGAACATTATGCTTCGTGTGAGGAAGGGCGAAAGACCTCCTAGACCAGACGCTATTAGTGATACCCGGCATTGGAGCCTCATTGAGGAGTGTTGGCACCAAAAGCCAAGTTCACGTCCAGAGATCAGCCATGTCTTGCTGCGGTTGCGAAATATAACTCCTGTGCAAAGATGATGACCAGAGTTCCTATGCGATATTTCCCAATACTTTTATCTGTATCATGTACTCCTGCGATAGATCTGATGCAAGCTCCCATGTTTATGTTCAATCAGATTGGCTGGAGCTTATCGCCTCCCTGCATCATTTTCCCCCCATATTCATGCATGAGCAGCATGACTCCAGCTGGCACGAATGGCCCAAAGGAGGTGTCCGATGAGAAAAGGGTTGCACAGCTGCTGCGATAGCATTGGAATTTAGTACACGAGCATGTGCACAGTGTTTTTTTTCACAACGAAACAATACAGCAATCCACCGATCTGATTAACATGAGTTCAGACTTTTGATGTTGTGGGTCACTCTGTTGAGTGATGTGAGCGGTGGAAAGCCGGTGGCGGCCTGCAGCAGTGGCAGCAGCACAGGACCCATGAGAACCCCTTTGGAACCCAGGTCGGCTGAGGCCCAAATTTGTCCGGACACATTTTGAGGATTTTTGTCCGGATGCCGTCCTGGGTCCACCTGAGGGGTGAATTTTGTCCGGACTCTGACCCAGGTTATATAGTAGTCGACTTGCTCATTCGAACTTCAAGCGTCCAATGAAAGCTGTAAAAAGCAAGATTCGAACGCTCGCGTTCAACATTATCGACGGTGTCGTTCCGCTACACTACTCTACCATATCACATCTATCGGGCAATAGCCCATGTCCGGACTTCGACCTGGCATACCACCACCCCCTTCGCAGATGTCCGGACGTTCACCTGGGTTGACACCCAAATTAGACGTTTTGTGTCCGGACTGTAACCTGGGTGAAACGGTCATTTGGGTCAATTTTTGTCCGGACGCCAGCCTGGGTTCCATGGGGGTTCTCATGGGTCCTAGCAGCACTCCCGCTTTTTTTTCGATTGCCGAATGGCAAATTGGCAATAGCGGAGCTCGAACTTAGGGCTGTGCTTGTCGACTCAGACGTTGTCGGAACACGTTCATGCTACCATGGTAGATTCCCCTCCAAGCCGATGTGTTTCATTTCAATTCTTGATTGAAAATGGGTCGCTCCAGTCTCTGCTCTGAGGTTGGAGAATGATTAATAAATGGTGGCAAAATCTTGCCGGCTTCGATCGCCTACAGGCAACCTACAGGCACCCTCAGCTGCTCAGCATGCCTATATTGAGTCGATCCATATCCAGTAAGTAGTTAACGCTTGGAGCCCTGGGACCCGGGTAAGAACTTTGACTGAAGTGACTTCACCAAGAAGTTGCTCAGTTATACGAACAAAGTTCGAATATTTCGAATGTCTAAATCAGGTACTTAATATCATTCATTCCTGCCCGACTGGCCAAAACATTTCAACCATACAGTCAGACTAACCATTTCTTCAGATGACATGAGGCTGCAAAAATTCTCCTTGGATAACAATCTCACAGATATCATAGCTGGACCTCATCTTTTGTTTGCTGTGGTAGGGCATGGTATGAAGACTCGGACGCGGGAGAAACCCATTCTCTATCCTTAATTTTCCCAATCCCCAACTTGAGGCTTCTTCAACACCACAAAGATCAACGACTCGTGGAAATTATAGCTTTGTGCATGATTCACGAACCCCCCAAAGTAACTGGCACCATGAAGATATCAGCTTGAGTTCTAGTGCCCCGACCATAGGATCCATGGGAAGCAACGAATGTACACTTCAAATGTATGCCCTCTATCACCATTCATATCTCACATATTGAGCCTCGTACATAGGTCAGGTCTAAATGACTACACTCCGTCCGCATCCTCGCAACACATTGCAGCCATGTCAGATATGCATGATGTCGTCCCTATGATGGCAAATCCTGAGTTAGTACACTACTCATCGTCCTTACATAGATATAACAACATGAGTAGCGTTGTCCCACTATGGATGCCAGATAGTCCATCGAGCGGACATGGTGTCTTGCGTGAATCCCTGCATAACTCACCAATCCACAACGATCTAGGAGGTGCCAGGTCCTGGTCCTTCAGTCATCCAGCGACGGGAGGGGTCTACTTGCCTCCACGTGGATTCCAAATGTATGCCTTTTTTCACCTATTTGCTCACATTCGCCCTCACACTCAAACACAGAGCAGGGCCGATCGGCCACATTTTGCCCATATCCTCGCAACGCAGTATGGCTGCCTCGGATACACATTCCGTCCCTATGATGACAAATCTCAAGTTATTTCGCTTCTTATCTTCCTTGCATAAATAAATCTAACAACACAAGTAGCACTTCCTCGTGGGCACCAGGCCATATCGGGACTGCTATCTCAGATGACTGGCCGCAATGTGTCTACAATATAAGAGGTGCCAGGTCTGGGTTTTCTAGTCATCCAGCAATAGGAAGAGTCTACTTACCTCCACACGCGTTCCTAACGTATGCCTTTCTCACACTTATTTGCTTGTATGAGCCCTCATACTCATTATACCCAGGCCGGAACCGATTGGCCACACTTCGCCCGTATACTCGCAATGTGGGATGACCGCCTCAGACATACATCCTGATTTTGAGGCCGCTGGCGATCGAGAAACTCGCGGAACGCATCGCTGTTAAATTAGAGTGGCTGTACATTAAGGTTTTGTAGCTTATGTAAATTCAAGTGAGCGCACACCTCTTGAGACTCATCACCATCATCCGGTCGACAAGGTATTAGCGATGAGTGAACGGCAACTCGATAAAATTCCTGATCTTTATATCCGCATGCAAAACTGCTTTTGCCCGACACATCACGGCTGTGATTCCCTGTTTCCCGTATGCCCGCATGGACAAAAAGGATGAGCCTAGAGCACCAATAACAACAAAACTGGTGGCAAACATGCTTGTTAGCGCGGGATGCGATCACGTCATCACCGGCACCATGGATCTGCACGCCAGTCAAATGCAAGAATTTTTGACATTCCAGTAGACAACATTTTCTCGGAGCCCTTGATGGTATCGTACATCAAGAGGCACATCGATGAGTGGCAAATTGATATTGGCGTCAGTCCCGATGTCGGTGGAGACAAGAGGTCCGTATCATTTTGTTTTTGGGGATTGACGCCAGGTTCACTGCTCGGCTGTGGATAGGATCACTGCAATGGCAGACAAACTTAGCATTGAATTCGCCCTTGTACACCGGAAACGTGACGGGAATCTCAAAATGCCTCGGAGCTCATGGAGTTTCTGGTAGGAGATGTTCGAGATAAGGAGTCACCTGCTTCCTATAGTCTGCCCGCGACTTTATTGACGATTACCCCGGTTATTTTGGTGGATGATATGATAGATACTAGCCACATGCTCATACTCGCTGCTCGGACATTTCATAAGAAAGGCGCAAAAACGACTCACGTTCTTATTTCGCATGGTGCGTGTCGTGTAGAATGGAATTGTCAATCGCCTGATGACGATCCCTGAAGGACTCTTCGCAGAAGCCCATACTATGGCTTCTTTGAACAGCCTTCTTATAGAGCAGCTTGTGGTAAGTCGTTCATGGCTTTCGTTGTGCTGCTAATGTACATCGTAGGTCACAAATATCATTCCCCAAAACGAGCACAAGGAACAATTTTTGAAGTTGTGACCCTCGCCTTACTTATCGGTGTAACATTTGGAGCACTTGTCGTCGCATTTGAAGCATCCTCCGATAAATCGGCTGCGATGCGTTTGCATCTGCTTTCTCCAGTCAGTTTAAGTCTTCTTCATCACAACCATTCTCAAATACTGATTTTCCGGATGACATACAGCCTTCGACACAACACATCATCCACGTCTTCAGCACAGCTGATCCTATCCCGACGGGCGTCTGTATCAGTGTTGCCTCATCTTGTGGCATCGCAGGCTATGCCATGGAGACATGATGCCATTTGGGTAAGGCCATCCGCTACGACACCGTCACCCACCTTGGGTGGATATACTGTGGGCGCACTTGATTGCCCAAATCACTGGTAAACTATTGGTTGGGGACTGGACTCAAGAAGGGCAGGACGATGCCCGAGGCGAAGGCGGACGATGGAGATTGTGTTGTGAGTCCGCTCGAATTTTTATTTTACGTCAATTGGGGTGCCAGGATTACTTCTGGGAGTTTGGGAGCTTGAGGGGTTAGAGTTAATCTCTGGGTGATGGACACTATGACACGAGAGAAACTTACAATTATATAGGATGAATAACTAATTTGCATGGGGTTGAACAGTTGATGAACGTTTGAACATTAACAGCCGTCCTGAGATGTGACACTTCGACGGAGAACGTGGATTATAGTAAGACTTAGCAGCAGGTGACTTAAATCATACGGCATGCAACCATGTAGATCGCTGAGGGTCTGAGACATTAATTTGATTGCAAATCGTTCACGTCCCCTCATATGCGAGCTGCGAAGTTATCATTTCAAACGCAGCCACATGCCGTGCCGGATCCAATGTAGTCATCAGGTGAATGAGTTGTCTAGACCATACAACCCCAAACCCGTCGCGACAAAGACTTAGTAGAAACAAGAACAAAATAGTATCTACTAGTGCATGGAGATAGAGGATAAACCAAGGCAAAAACATCTAACCGTCCCCGGCGGAGCACATGCAAGCAACACGCAGCCAAAAACGAAACGAAACATTATCTTTTACCCTAACAGGCTGGTGCACGGCACTTTCCTGTTCACCAGGGGGACAACTTTGACGGCCATACGAGGAGTTTTCTCACGTACCGTGCCCCACTCCAGCAGCATTTGTGCGTAAAAATGATCTTAAACGATTAGACGCCTAGTGGTAAGCTGGGTCACGACTCAACTAAATTATCAGGTGAACTATAAGACAGACCTTCTCAGCGACTTGGCCAACAGTTCTGAATAAGGAACTTCATGGCGCTATGCAACACTCGTGCTATTGTCTTGTACCGGAGGCGATGCGCCCTACGTAGATGTCAAAACACATAGCCCAATAGAGATGATTGCTACTACGCACAGAAATATCAATGTCTGGTATCGCATCAAAAGACCCTGGTAGTTGATGCGTGCTATCGGGCCAAGCTGGACGTAAGGTGTCAAACTGGATGGAGAAGTAAGGCATACTTACATATTAGTGTTGCCGTACCGTGGGCCCTTTGGTGTGTTGTTACCGGTGGGATGGATACTTGCGTTAGTCTATCGCTAACCCTTATATAGCACAAGAGAGGGCCATCTATGTGTTGCGTACATCGTGTAGCAAGTGACCAGCTGTAGACGTTCCCAGTAACGGTTCTAGTTCGCCGTCCGCAACCTGGTGAACATGAGTGTGTCAATGATTGCCTCGGGTGATATTTAAATTTAGAGGCTTACATTGATATCTCTAAACAGCGCCTGAAGACTCCAGATATACACATACTTGTTGATACCACTAGTGGTGAGCACTCTGTTGTTTCTTGCGAAAGTCACGCACCTCGAGCCCTGTGGATGATCCAAAGGCCGGCCAACTGACTTGTCGTTTTTTGGATTCCATAGGGAGATGGTATTATCAAGAGCTGGTCACTGGTGAGAGCTCGTCTTGAGACAAGACAATGGCACAAATAGGACCAGTACGTTCGCCTAGACAGACCCTTGGGTATTAGCTCTTACCTGTACAACTCCATCAATACAGCCCAGGAAAATTTTACCATATGAAGTCCGTATGATGCAATGGACCTGCTGCGATAAATGGTATGCTTCTACAGAGTGGAGCGCCTCTTTTGACGTCCCGAAAGGTAATCGTGTTGTTGTATCCGCTCGTTACAAGTGTTTCACCATCAGATGAATAGCGCACTGCATATACATACGAGTGGTTAGTTCTAATAGAATGTCCCACAATAATCGCCGTTCCGTCTTCAGACTCGCCGACGATGTGCAATTCATCCGGACTCCAGCAGATCCATGTGGAGTCCAGGCTGTGCTTCGAGGGAAAATGCCATACAGCGCCTACCAGCAAATTCAAATCAGCTCTTTTTTGTTTCTTGTCCATTTTGTCACCTACATATGGAGAATTCATATTCCAGAAATGATTAGAAGCAAATTTAAAATTTGCCTTAGCGAATGGAAACATAGAACATACTGACCGTAACTGACGTGACAGTATGTAAAAACTCGGAGACAATTTATAAGCGGCTCCGATTCAGCCGCGGCCTTGAATGTCGTAGTTTGTAAGTCGCTCTAGGGTAAGACCCACCTTGCCCCATGAGGTTTTTCTCGATAACTTGTTCGTGAGGCGAATAAACACCATTTGATGCAGCGAGGGCTACGAATAATCCAGCAACTGAGTTTATGTAATCATGATTCGCTTCATGCGCGGCATTGTGCACATAATAGCACCCGAAGCCGGCGGTATCTCGTGCTTGAAGTTATTTTACACTGTACAGAAATCGTGAACAAGGTTCCTGTTGATGTCGATGAAGCTCCGCCCCATTCTATGTGATTGATGGTGACCCTACCCGTGCAAGACAGGTGATATTCGAATAAATATACCCCCCCTGGCGAGAATGACTGAGAATTTGGAAATCCGACAGAATTCACTACAGAAAAAGTCAGTAGCAAATCTGCCATTGACACCGAATTTCGACAGAAATTTACCAACGCTAGATTATCGTAGCAGCACGAGAGTCCCGACTGGCCTATCAAAGGATCAGTTTGTATACGTACTGCCGTTCCTGGGGACAATTATCAAAATCGAGAACGCGGGGGTGTATACTCGTGAGCTTGTTCACAAACATATTGCCAGGCTGCAATGAAAGTCGTGAGAAAATGAGGGAAAAAGAGAGAGAGTACCAACACACCGAAGCAGCAGGCAAAACGGGGAGTAGGACGAAAGGCAGACGAGTAGAAGGGCGGAAGGGGAGCATTGGAGTGAGTGAGGAAGTGCGGTCTTATGTGACAAACCATGTAGCACAGGCTGAGAGGAAGTAAAACAGTTCTAGCGGACTTTTTCTCTACTCCGAGGCGTCAGAAAGATTAGATATCCGACGAATCGGCGACGATAATATCAGCCAAATATGAAATAGTCTGATCTTCAGATCAACCAAAAGGCATTGCATTCGACCTTTGTATTATCGCGTGGTTAGAGGTGGAGTTGAGAGAATTAATATGCATAGGACTGCTGCAGCAACTAATTTTGATAGTCATATGAGTAGACGAAGTAGTAAGACCACGATTGGGAGAGGAGACTTCACCAAGTGTTGATTCGTTTTAGGACCGAGCACAAGATGATCTGGAAAAAGCCGAAGAAGAAATTTGAGGATCAAGCTTGCCGATCTCCGATCAACCGGTGCGTGATTCGCAAATGCAGATAAGCGCCGAGAAGAAGAGAGGAATGCATCATGTGAAGCACACACGGGACCTGCCAAGTTTTACGTGTCCGAGTCAACGCCTGTCAACGCTCGCGGCAGGCTCGTGATGCGCCGATGCAGTCGCTTTCAATGACAAATTGCGGTCAAACAATAATATACTAGCATGTACTCTTCCCTAGTACTTATGCCTCCCTCAACCTGTGAACTTGAACCTCCTCGGGAACTCTGTGGCTCGGCGGGCAGACGAGACACATCACAGCAAAAAAGCGGGTAGGCAACCTCAATGTTTGATGAAGCCTGCCCATCAGGGGCCTCGAAACGTGGGATCATGTCGTGTGGGGGATCAAATCGCTGTAGCGCGCAGGCTCTATAGATCTAGGGTTTCAGGCGTGGGACTTTAAATTTTTAAAGCTTTATCTTCTTGAAGTGCTGGACTTTGAAAGCTGTAGTATTACAATGATAAAGCTAATCCCGAGTCGCCATTGATATGAAACATTGTGATTATATTTTATATGCTATTGATGAGTTTTCCGCAAGTCTCAGACACGTCCGTCGAAGTACGACCAGCTCAGGTGTACAGGGAACCCGTGAGTGTACATGAATTGTCACGCAAACTACTCTTATATACTGTAAAATATTAGTACTTTCGGTCGGGTTTCTACATAGCCGAAATATTTGTGCGCAGCGCGCTTTGGAGCTCCGAGTTGCCGGTGCTCCTCTAATCCAACAGCTATCACGTATATATTCTTTTTATCTTTCTGCTACTAGTTCCGAGTCACTGATGCGGCATCTGCCATTATTTCTAGGTCATGCAACAATCCCCATTTGAACGTACCAAAGGGCTTGGTTCACGAGAGTTGCTCTGGCAGAAGTTTGGCCTGCATACTAACCCTGCACATGCATACCGGTACTGTCCGAATGTACTGAGGGCTTAGTATAACCATCCACAGGAACATGCCATGGACGTGAAACTTCAAGACGCATCTTGAAATTGGCGCAATTCCCCCATCAGAGAACTTGTGAGTCTCCCCAGGGTGCTTTACGTTGATTGCGGTGGTTTTCCGACGTTATACATGGCTTTATATGACTATATTCCAACATAACGAAAACCTTTTCTATATATGATCATATATCGGCATATATGACAATATCTGTGGCTCACCAGTCCTCCGATGGCCCAATCTCGATTTCGAGTCCGTCATGATCGTCAATCAAGGTGTAAGTATTTTGGTCACTGTATTCGGGCCGTACATAGTTGCGATGCAACGTAACACCAGCTACTGAACAGCAGTCTTGTTTGGAGCTCGCTTGTTTCCACCATGCAAGTAAAGTTCATCGATGGTCCGCCATGCCGCAGTAACGGTATGGTTCATTCCCAAAAAAACATCAGATGCGATCCATATGCCATTCTAAGCATTCTTTGTAGGCCGTGGAAAATCCATGATAACACTCTTACGCTCAGTGCTGGACACCTTTCTTTTGCTGTGGCGGGGCCATGGTATAAAGACACGGGAGAACCTCGTTCCATCCCTTAGAACAATGTCTGCTTCAACGCCGCAAAGACCAACAACACTTGGCAATTATAGCTTTGCGCGCAATCCACCAACCCCTCACAGTAATCAGCACAATACAGATGCCAGCTTAGGCTCTAGTCCTTCGGTGATTGGAGGCAGCAAATGTGCATTCCAAATGTATGCCCTTCGTCACCATTTATTTTTCACATGATGAGCCTTGTACACAGGCTAGGTCCAAACGATCACAGTTCATCCGCGTCCTCGCAACACATTGCAACCACGTCGGATAGTATGCGTGCCGTCGTCCCTATGATGGCAGATACCAAGTTAGTACGCTCCCTAGTATTTTCATGACATAAATATAACTCGAGCAGTGTTTTCCTATGGATGTCAGATAGTCCATCGAGCAGAAATGCTATCTTACACAGTGGTTCCCCGTATAATTCACCAACCCCCCACGATCTAGGAGGTGTTTGGTCCAGAACCTCCAGTCATCCAGCGACGGGAAGGGTCTACTTATCTCCACGTTCATTCCCAATGTATGTCTTTCATCATTTATACTCTCATAATCGCCCTCATACTCAAACACAGACCAGGGCCGATCGGCCACACTTTGCCCATGTCCTCACAATGCAATATGACCACCTCGAATACGCACTCCGTTGTCCCTATGATGGAACATCCCAAGTAATTGCACTCTTTTTCTTCCTCATATATGTCTAACAACACAAGTAGTGCTGCCTCGTGGGCACCAAACAATCTCGGGGGCGCTGCCTCACTTGGCTGGCCTGGCGTGTCGCAATTTGTGCCATATCTCCACGAGCTAGGAGGTGCCAGGTCTGGGGCTCCTAGTGATCCAGCAATTGGAAGTGACTACTCGTCTCCACAAGCATTGCAAATGTATGCCCTTCGTCACACTTATTTGCTCGTATACGCCCTCACACTCATACACAGGCCGGGACCGATTGGCCACACTTTGTCCGAGCCCTCGCAATGCGGGATGACCGCCTCGGACATACATTCTGTCGTTCATATGACGACAAACTCCAAGTAAGTACGCTCCGGAGTATCTACCTTACGTGAATCTGACAACACGAGTAGCGCTGTCTCGCGGACACTAAACAATCTCAGGACCTCTGTCTCACTTGGCCCCTCACAAAGCGTGTCATGTGTTCAAGATTTAGAAGGCGTGCACTCCGGGTTTCGGCTCCCTCCAAGTTCGGCCCAGTCGGAACTGCCAATCAACCAGCCATCTCTCCTCCTCTGCCGGTGGTTACATAACAACACACCTTGCGGATACGACGGAACCTTGGAGGAATTAAAACAGCACTGGTACGATGACCATCTTCCTGAATTCCCAAGTGCGATGATCCAATGCCAATGGGAACGCTGCAACTATCATAGGCGAGGTGATCGTTTAATGAATGTCATGCGCCGCTCCTCCGTGTGGCGGCATATATCTGAAGTCCATTTGATGCATCGGAGGAATAGCTAAACACCAATTGTGTTTTACTCTAGCCTACTTGATCAAGTTGCCCAGGTACAACTCGCCTGATTTTTCTGTAACGAAATCACTGTATTAGTTATACTAATATATGATGGGCACACCTTTAACAGGTGGATTGTGACAGATAATCCATACCTCTACATAGCCTCGTATTCCATCCTTACATCTCACTAATGCACAGGTAGAACTGGTTCGAAACGATGAGTCTAGATTTGATTTGGTCATGGGAATATATAGACATGACGGTAACGTGGTTTGTGCTTGTGCGCTAGAAGTAGTCCGCTCGCTCACATCCTTCTCCTACCCTCGTCATTCGATCTTCATGGCATGCCCCTCATCCGTTATTTTATGACAGCTAGTGCATGGTAGCCATCGTCTTTCTGTGTCAGTTCAAAATAAATAGTTTTGTTTGAGTGGGTCACTTTGCGGGCGTTCTTGTGCAGTTGTGTAAGTGGTAAGAACGAGGAAAAAACATATGCTTGATTGCAAGGAAATGATTTTTCCGCGCGGAAGCCCCGAAAGTGACGCGACCCGTGCAAAATGAGCTGAGGTAAGCTGCGATTCTTATATCAGTAAGAGCAAATACGACGCAGCAAAGTGAAGCTCGGATCCCCAAATTGTAGAAGCTGCAAAGCGACGCATCGAGGTGGGGCTAGATGAGATGATTAGTGACAAAAGCAGTAGGTGGTAAAAAGGCGTCCGCATGAGCATAAATATAGAATATACATCACCAAGAGCCTGGACGGCTCTGGCAAGGGCACCGTACTTGTAGGATCAACGGAGACTGCCTGGCCATGCATGATTCTTCGAATGCTGTTCCCAGGATCGCCGAGCCTCAATCTGCAGTCGACCCTGCCACCATCTTTCGTTCTGCCGCGGCGATTCATCTTTGATCAAACTCGTCGTTAGATAAACGATCCGTTGAATACATACTATGCAAACCCTCACCTCCGGTCGTCGTACATGATTTTGAGTGAACTTGCATTCACAAGTGGTACGGCTGCGCACGATATGTGGCACCAACTTGTTCTTCATTGACGAACTTAAGTTAAGAGTGCATCTCTATGATTTTCCACGCCATGCGCAGAAGAGTCTGTTCTGAAATCCAGAGCGGTCCTGGAGAGTCAGTCATTGCCGAGCCGATTATAGCGCTAGCGTGAGCATCGCATGACCGTCCTCAACGGAAGCTGTGTCATCAGGCAAAGCAATGGAGATATCTTTTTCCTGGATACCTGGACCCATTTTGAACACGGGCCAATATTCGTTGTGGAGACGAAGTTGAAAACAAACTTAATTATAAGGTTGTTCCAATGCTATTTGTGTCATGGTGTCTAGTTCAGTTACCGGTAGTCTTGTTCTGGTTCTGAGTACGTAATCACATGTTGACACTTTTGCTGCGACCAATTGCAAGAAATTTGTTCTTCCGAAGCCCGAACACATTTTCACATAATGCTGTTGTCCGATTGGGAGAATGCAGCTCACAGAATACGAATATTGGATCTACCCCACATGTCTTCCACCGAACTCGTATCATCTTGGCCCGTGTGACATAGGCGTATTGGGCCCCACATCCCTGGAGCATGCTGGCGTAGCAGTCGACACTTGCATACTATATATATCATCCTTAGCACTGGCAGCTATGACCAGTTGCGGAGCCACACTTCTTTTCCACGGTGGGTTACAATGTCAGACTACCATCCACCAACCGACCTTGAAGAAGTGGTTAACTCTGAAGTCAAGTAAGTGCCCCGAGTTCACTACTGAGTACTGATCATTGACTCTTTTCATGGCTCGTTCGCGCTACGTATGACAGAGAATGGCACTTCCGTGAGTTGAGAGTATGGGTGACAATCTCTTGGTCGCTGAAGAATGTGTGCAGATATCTACTTCCATCAGCGCAACGCTGATCAGCACCAGGCTGCGTTGGATTTACGCGATGCTGTCCTGCGTCTAAGGCGTGATGGAGCGTTCGTCGCTGTGCCGTTATTTCGTGTGAACACCGACCCCATCGGCCCTCATCCCATCGGTAAGTATCTATCATACCCTTCCTGCCTGGAAAGAAATCATTTCCAAGTTGGTCCCAGGTTCATACGAGATCTGGGTACCTGCGACCTCGTTTTCCTCTGTATTTTCGTTCCTTTGCATGAACAGGGGTAGTCTAAGGTATTTCTTTATTTCTCCTCAGTCACGTCTACTCATCACCTTATTGCAACCAAAGCATACTCGTACACCCGCTGACCCGTGAAGCGGTAATTCATTTACTTATGGAATGTTTGACTGACTGACCGATGCGTGGACACCTTTGCAGAGAAAGTGAGTACAGATTATCGCCGGTATAACACACAGCTGACAGTGGCCTCCCAGAGACCATGAGCTCCGGAATGCGTGGATTGGCCCTCCATTCCCTCTCGACCTATCTGCTCTCCCGGTGAAGACTGAAGAGTTACCTATACAATATCCGAGTCTGAGTGAGTTTATTTTCACAAACACATTCTTACAATCATACTGATTGAACCCACAGAACTAGGCTACTCTGCACCAGAACCCGAGTTTACCCTTGATCAGCGCCGCCGCATCGGTGCCAACCTCGAACGCATCCTGAAGGGCGAGAAGGAAGCTGCCAGGGCTCCCATGAATCAATGATTTGAGTCATCTGAGCGATTGGAAGATGTTTTATGCATATTTAGTTACGATGTTTGTATGTTCTGCGAATGAACATGAGCTATATAAAAATTCTGGTGCTGCCGTTCCATAAGTTCGATAATTTAATGTTACCTACTAGTAGCCTACCGCTGCCAGTGTGTAAGTAATTTGCTGACACCTACTATTAGAAGACCTCACGTCATTTCATTGTGACTCATATTGCCCGAGTCAGCGTCGTAGAAAGTCACCCATCGTAAACTTACCCGTCATCTTCTTGACGCGACCACATCTACCCCCTCGACCTGTACAAAATGTCACGGTTAGTCAAACGCGGGCCTCCTAGCACGATCGTTATCAAGCTTGGCGAGTACTAGTAGTCACTATCCCCGCCACACCACCCGCAGATGTGTAATCTGTGAATCCCTATAGGAACATCTTCCATCGTCCATGAAGAAACGCACCAGCCCCTCTTGTCCATACTTTCTGCGGTTGTTGAGACTGTTATCAGTCTACGCAGCCATGGACACAAAGTGGTGCTCGTCAGCTCTGGGGCGATTGGAGTGGGATTGAGGACGATGGATATCCCACAGAGACCGAAAAGTCTGTCCAAAAAGCAGGTATGTCTTCTTTCTGTATCTTGTAAGATTATGACTGATTAACGGAAGGCTTTAGCAGCGATAGGACAAGGTCGTCTCATTGCACTATGGGACAATCTTTTCGGGCAGTTTGATCAGCGAACCGCTCAGGTTTTGCTCACAAGAGGAGATATATCTGATGTAAGATGCTTTCCACAGACGCCCTATTCAAGCACTGAAAACATCCCAGCGCACACGATATTTGAACGCTGTCAACACACTAAACGAACTTTTGTCGATGGGCGTGGTGCCCATCGTGAACGAAAACGACACCATATCTGTCAGCGTAAGTGTCTACTACAGGTATGATGAGTGCGACACGGGCGGGCTAACTATCTGTAGGAAATCAAATTTGGCGACAATGACACGTTGTCTGCTATTACAAGCTCTATGATTCATGCCGATTACCTTTTCCTGCTCACAGACGTCGATGGTCTGTATACATCCAACCCACGAAAAGATCCCTCCGCAAAAAAGCTTGATGTGGTCATCTCTGTTGCTGCTATCCGAGCACAAGGTACGGATCCAGAGATACAGTTACGATTTTGCAGAAGCTGAGCCCATTCCTCCAGTCAGCACATCGACGCTAGGATCTAGCCTTGGAACCGGCGGAATGGAAACGAAACTGATTGCTGCAGAAATCGCAACTGGCGCTGGCGTTACAACTGTAATCGCATCTAGCAAGCAGCCCTCAGTGATCGTCGACATCATGGACTACTATACAGCACTGAAAAGCACGTCAGTACCCACCTCGGGTACTGCTAGCCCGATCACTCCACAAAAGCTTAATCAGGTCGATTTGGATGAAGTCGCTGCATCTCTCAGTTGGCCGAGGCCTCCGCATACTGTCTTTAAGCCTGCCTTGATTCCCATGCGGGACTTAAAGGCATGGACGAGCCATACGCTTTATCCAGCAGGTAGCGTGATTATTGACTCTGGGGCACATGCCGTGTTGTCTCGTCGAGAATCTGGTGGCCGCCTGTTGCCAGCTGGGGTGCTCGGAGTTCGAGGTTCATTTGCCTCTGGCCAAGCAGTCCGCATACTAGTCCACCGCCGTACCGAAGGAGTTCCAGTTGAAGTCAAGGAAGTTGCACAAATGTCATATTCCAACGTGGCCGCAACGACACCATGCACGCCAGTCCTAGAGCCCGGGCCATCAGTGACGGCCTCTGTCACGTCCCTTGTTCCACTCTCGCGTTCTGGGTCGTCGGCATCTTTATCAGATGATATGATCTCTGATTCTCAGACTATCACAGACGATGAGATCCCTTCGATCGAGAAGATGGACGAATGCGAAAATTGGGATTGTGAAGAAGTGGGACGGGGTTTAGCAAATTACAATTCTGCGCAGATATCCCGAGTGAGGGGCCTAAACAGGTGGGTTCTTTGTTTTTGGTTTCCGACGTGTTTTCATTCGCTTGTCTTCAGCGCCCGCATAGTCCAACTCATCGGCTATGCAGACACAGAATACGTTGTAGAAAATATCACCATTAGAGTGTCTGCTTGATGTGGCAGTGTGGCAGTGTAGATGTAGATTATTTGTGCCGCACAAACAAGATTTTATCGATTATTTTTTGGCAAGGGAAGCTATTGTGTCAATCAACTGCAACAGTCACCCTTTTCTTATTCTTCATCCTGTTCTATGTTATAAAACCATCCAGCAATTTTCTAAATTATGTATCACGGAAATTCTATCAGACTTCTTGCGGGTATGTTCATCTAGTACCAGTGCTTTTCTTTCGCTGATCTAGATTCTCCAGGCAATAGTCACCCAGAGCTCGCCCATGCTGTGGCCGAGCGGTGAGCTGCCGCTTTACATGATGCAGCAAAACAGCCCACGGACTAGTGATTCACTCACATAGGCTCGGAGTGCCCCTCACGCCATGCATGCCCAAAAAATTCTCCAACGGCGAGATAAACGTCAAGATCTCCGAATCCGTCCGCGAGGAGGACGTCTTCATCATCCAGTCAGGGTGTAGCGATGTGAACGACAACTTGATGGAACTCTTGATCCTGATATCCGCATGCAAAACAGCTTCCGCGCGGCGTATTACGGCTGTGATTCCGTGTTTCCCGTATGCCCGCATGGACAAAAAGGATGAGTCAAGAGCACCAATAACAGCAAAACTAGTCGCAAACATGCTTGTTGGCGCGGGATGTGATCATGTCATCACCATGGATCTGCACGCCAGTCAAATACAAGGATTTTTCGACATTCCAGTAGACAACCTTTTCTCGGAGCCTTTGATGGTATCGTATATCAAGAGGCACATCGATGGGTGGCAAAATGGTATTGTTGTCAGTCCGGACGCCGGTGGAGCCAAAAGGTCCGTGTCGTTTTGTTTCGGAGGATTGACGCCAGTTTCACTGCTTGGCTATGATCAGGGTCACTGCAATGGCAGATAAACTTGGCATTGAATTCGCCCTTATACACCGGAAACGTGATGGGAAATCTCAAAATGCACCGGAGCGCATGGAGCTTCTGGTAGGAGATGTTCGAGATAAGGAATCACCTGCTTCTTATAGTCTATTCGAAACTTTATTGATGATCACCCTAGGTGGCTATTTTGGTGGATGACATGATAGATACTGGCCACACGCTCACACTGGCTGCTCGGACGCTGCATGAGAAAGGCGCCAAAACTATTTACGTTCTTATTTCGCACGGTGCGTGTCATGCAGGATGTAATTGGCATTCACCTGATGCATGATCCCTGAAGGACTCTTCGCAGAAGCCCACATGGCTTCTTTGAACAGCCTTCCTATAGAGCAGCTTGTGGTAAGTCGTTCATGGCTTTCGTTGTGCCGCTAATGTGTCATGTAGGTCACAAATACCGTTCCGCAAAACGAGCACAAGGAACAATTTTCGAAGTTAATAGCGCTGGACATTAGTTCTACCATCGCTGAAAGCATACGTCGCACACATAACGGTGAAAGCATCAGCCTCCTCTTCGGTGAATGGGCGGAAGGCAGGGGTCTTGATATCATCATTTAGTTTGTTTCCTTGCTCCGGATCCTCTCGTGTCGGTACATATTACATACTAGAAACGACACATTACATGACTAGTTCCTGACTCCTCTGTGCGCGACTGCGATCCTTGGGACTCCGATGGTTGAGGTTTTTTCTGGCAGAAGCTCCCCAGCTACCCACGATTTAACACCTTCTAACACTAATCAAATGGAGCGGAGGATTACACAAGACGTCGGCCTTTTCTCATTCTCATTGTTCTGAATTAGTTGGATGCCCGGCGTTCACATGGCTATTCGGAAAGCGAGTCTAAGTCGAAACAAACTGTGTGAAGATAAGCATCGAGTGTGAGTTTGATCACTCAGGTATTTAAGCAGAGAATGCATGAAGTGCATGCATCTCGTCCCGAGCCAACGTCTCATGCCAACGATGACCCAAAAACTCACATTTACTACTGCTAGCGTGCGGAATCTTGTCATTTCCAACCCGACTGACGCACTTTACTATGAGGTGTTAACTCCTAAGTGGGAGTCGCATCAGACGACAGTGCGCCGACTGGACACTCACGCAAATCGATACGACACTGTCGGTAGCGTCCGAAGCCAATCTAGCAAACCCGTCGCAGTCAGCATGTACAACGGAGAGTTCGTAAATGAGGAGTTATGGTTGCGGAAAATTGAGGGACAAGGCCAACAGAGGTATATTCATCTTTGTGATGCTGAACAATCGCCAACTTTACCACATTGTGTAGTCGATGGGAATTTGATGACGGCGAGGGAAACTATTTCTCCTGGGCTGTAGCAGGTTCCAATTTCGAGGTTAGGAAATAGTACAACAATATTTATACGGTAAGGCTGACAAGTGACAGCTTCGCAGCCTTGATGAGAGTGGAGTCCAAAGTCCGACCCCTATAGCAACATTCTATCCCCACAGGCGTCACTTCATGGTGACTATGGTATCGCAACAGGCATTTTTGGAGATCGAGTCATATGTGGTGGATTCCTTGGATACAGTTATAGGTGCGGTATGCTGAAGCGAGGAAGTGAAGACGCTAACGACGTTGCAGTTTCTTTACTCGTGCTTGAACAGAAACGGAGAAAATGCTGTCTTTAAACAGGTTAGAGCAGGAGCTTTAGACGTCTGAACAATTTATCTGAATTCCGCACCATTAGTACACAGTAGTTGATAAAACTGAATATGTCTTCACCTTTTTGGTTCCCTCCATCCATCATCCAACGAATCTTTGATCAGGAAGTCATACCAGAACTTTGTGATGGGGGCAGTACTGAGGTGCCACAAGGCATGAGCATCGATGATGCGACCCCAGGGAGGGAAGTCGAAGAGCTCTAGAGCAGTTGCAGCCGTCGTAAGGGCAACAAAGACTGCTACCTCAGATGCGTATGATGGTCTGTACGTTTTTGATTTGAAAGGAAAGCGTTGAATGAGGGGTAACGATACGGGAAGGGAATATAGCAGCCACAGCAGATTATGCGTGAAGCCAACAGTGAGGTTAAATGCCATATTATAGCTGTAGTCAAACCGTGGTAGAATGCTGAGATAGGTGACATGGGCAAGGTAAGCTACAGTGCAAATGGATGACCATAGAACGTGTACGGGCGTGCGCTGGATACGGCCATCCTCACGCGAACGGGTGGGGTATTGATTGAAGAGCCGTAAAACCGCGTGATACAGGGAATATAAGATGACGAGAGCAGCAGAGAAGTAGTCCAGTTTTTCTGTGTTTGGCAAATCTTCAAGAAATCGATAAGTAGGAGAACGTGATCACGCATAATTTGAGGGCAGACCTCTTGTGTGAAACACTGCGGACCAGAGCCAGGCGTTGACACTCACTATGGCGCATGTTAAGTAGTAAGATCGCATCGGGTGGTCACTTGGTATTTTGCTGCGAAGCTGGCGCCATCCTTGGATATGATAGTACATATTCCACAGTGAGAACGCGACAGAGGCTGGCTCTTGCATTCCGAAGAGCCGCCAAAAGGGCCACTTTCCGTAATATTGATGTATCTTCGAACTTTCACGGATTGCGATATCTGTGACCATATGCATGCACTGGTACTTGCAGTCGTCTGTACACGTCCAACGCGTCAGTCTGAGGCCAAGTGAAAGCGTCGTCTGAGGATGGCAATAGTCTCCATAACATGCAGAGACACAGTTCTGAAAGTTTGATGATCTGTCGCCGGAGGAAGCAACGGCAAAAACGAGAAATGGAAGGGTTGCCAACACCCAGCGATACGCGAGCAACATGATGGCAAGAACACTAGCATCAATTGAACACGGGCGGTCTTAACATTACATAATAAGCCTCCCCCAAGCTCAATCTTGACTTGGACCAGAACTTCAATAACTCAATTGCCCCATCGAGCTCTCCGCAGGATCTTCGTACGCAGCAAGCGCACAGAGCACACGAGCTACCGCATCTTATCTTTTCGCAGATAACGTTTTTAATACTAAGCGCGGTGCAGCCAGATCACCAGACATTCATGGTTCGTGCCACACAGGCGACTACCTTCTCATCTTCTGCCTACTTCGACGATCGGGGGCCGCACGGAACTGCTCAGCCGATAACTGAACATGTCAATGTAAGTTACCTCCTCTATTAATGAGCTGTTTTTTCTAGAGATGAATAAAAGCCACATTCTCGTCCCATAGTTTCATATTTTTTCCCTAAAGGCGTCGGTGAACACCATTATGGGGTATGCGTCATCTCATATTCATCACTAGGCTTCGATCTTACCCAGCACTGCTAGGAACGCCATCCGATGAAACCACACAGACTGACCTTGACCAACGCCCTGGTTATGGGTTATGGTCTTGACAAGCAAATACATCACATATATAATCCTCGTCCAGCTACTCAAGCTGAGTTAGAGATGTATCATGACCATGACTACATTGATTTTCTTTCGCGGTGCGGAATTTACACTACCTCGTTGACGGCTCACCTTATGACATTATATAGCGTGACACCAAATAACCAGAACGAAATGCGACATCTTATTGACACGTTTAACTGTGTCGAAGATTGTCCAATATTTTCTGAAATGTATGATTTTTGTCGTATGTATGCTGGAGCTTCCCTCGCAGGTGCAAGGAAGCTTACGGCGGGTACTTGTGATACTGCAATCAATTGGTCGGGTGGGCTTCATCATGCCAAGCGTGGAGAAGCAAGTGGTTTCTGTTACGTCAACGATATTGTTCTGGCAATTCTTGAACTTCTGAGGTGAGCAGTCGTTTCACTAGGTGATACCTAGACCTGACTTCGACTCCTACAGATATCATCCCAGAGTACTCTACATAGATATCGACATCCATCACGGGGACGGCGTAGAGCTCGCATTTTATCACTCGAATCGTGTTATGACGGTATCCTTCCACAAATACACCGGCGATTTCTTCCCTGGGACGGGTAAACTTGACGATAACGGTGCAAGCTTGGGCAAGCACTTTTGCCTGAATGTGCCTTTACAAGATGGGATCGATGATGATATGTACTTGACTATATTCAAAACTGTCATTGAAGACACCGTCACGGCTTTCCGCCCGACATCTATTGTCTTGCAGTGCGGTGCAGACTCGTTAGGATGCGACCGACTCGGGGCATTTAATCTATCCATAGCAGCCCATGGTGAATGTGTGAACTTTGTTAGGAAGTTCAATGTACCGCTGCTTGTATTAGGAGGAGGAGGCTACACCATCAAAAATGTCAGCCGCTGTTGGACATATGAAACCGCCGTTCTTGTCGGGGCCACAATACCCGATGAGCTTCCAGCCACAGTTTACGATCCATTCTTCCGCGACTCGCAGTGGAAGCTTCATCCTCCCCTCACAGGACGCGTCGAGAACCAAAACTCTCCAACATCATTGCAACGAATAACCATTAGCATTCGGAACAAGCTGCGGTATTTGCAAGGTGCACCAAGTGTCGCCATGCAAGAAATACCGCCTGACTTGGAGGGTTGGCTTGCCGATGAAGAACGTAAACAGGAGGAGATCGATGAAGAGCGGGGAACTGCGTTCGCAGGAGAGCGAAGAAGTGACCGAACAATGGCGCGCAATGAGTTTTTCGAAGGTGACAACGATGTGGACCAGGACGAGGGCCCTGTATCTGTGAAGAGGACCGTCAGCTCAAGAAAGCCCCGTGCGTCAGGAAAGCGGGCGCGGGGAAAGGCAAGAGGGAGACCGAGTGCCAATGCAAAAGAGGACGTGGAGGAGATAGAAGAAATACCGGTCGCAGCAACCTCTCGCACTACGAAGCCAAGGAGAACAGCGAAACCCCGAGCCCGCGCCCGCGCCAAACCGGCAGAAAAAGATAAAGACCTTCCGGATGCAGATCTCGAAGCTGCTGTCGATGCAGAGACTGACGCACCGACTCCAGTGGATTTGGATATTGACATATCGTGAAGCTGCGACGCTTGTCGTCCTGTTCACTTCAGAATCTAGATGTTCGATGCTTTTGCGATACGCTAATAGGTATATCCATGCTTCCTACTTCTTTCGATGTATATGTTTTGGCTCAGAGCCTCTTGATCATAGGTAGTTTCGTCGGATGGCCCGTGACACCTCTTCTCAATGGCGTTGTTTATGTATAGCATAGCTGTACATTTAGTCGAAGGCATCAGATGCCTTGGCTGCTCGCGCCGCGCCGCGCGCCTGTCACCGCTATGCCTCCACGTGTTGAATTGACCATCTTGATTTTGCACCGGCTGTGTGATTGGAGAACACAGGTTTCATTGATAACGCTTGACTGATGTACCATGGGTACTAGATATTTGAGTAAGACCGCCTACACAATACTAGGGCTATGTACAACAAACATGAAACAAACAAACATCGGGTGCCGTCAGTGGGCTGTTACTGCCCCACATGATCATTGATGTTGATGAAAGGACTGATCAACCTAATTCTGAACTGGTCTAACTGGAGGTTTCATGATCAAAGAACACAGCTTTCATGATTTCGTCACGAAGGGTCACTTGGACAACATTCAGAATAGAAATTGCTTCCCTCAACCTCGTCAATTTTAAAGACTTGAGGCTGAATGATTACATGCTTATCACACAGCATAGTTGTTGTTCGCATCTGTTTCAAGTGTTTGCACTGCATTCTGGCAAATAATCTCCGGGTTTCATCAAGTTGGACCCCCTCTGAGTCAAGATATAAAGAGAGTAGCACATTCAATAAGATGTACAAACTCACTCCCACAGCACTTATCATGAATGCTTCGAGTATTGCTGCAGAATTCCAGCAGCTTGAACAATATGAGGTGTATGACACCATTGTTCGTCGACTTGGAGGTAAGAGCCATAAGGTTCAAGTCTGGATGATCTTGTGTTTACCTCTATTTGTTCAGTCTCCGCTGCTGTGCTGTACATTTGGGACTTTGGTGAGCAAAGACTTCATAATTTTCAACAGTACACGAAATTTATGATCTCATCAAGTTCTAACATTCCATGACGAAGTACTGAATTTATTTTCATGTAAACAAAGCTAAAACTCATTTTTTTTTGGCTAGGTCAATATTCTATGGGTAGGCTCAAGTCAATTCTACCCAACTTCGAATCATAATAGTCATTTTATGTTAGGGAACAAAGTGGACAACATCTAGGATTTTGTTTTTCATTGTATGTGGTTCAATTCAACCTGTAGCCTCCCTGATATGAAATGCTTATTTTTCAGAATCGATATTTTGGACTTGCTGTAATCATTGCCTCGACCTTCTGTCAGTTTTCTGGTGTCTTCGTTTGCACTAGCATCAATTTACTTCTTTGTAGTTGATGTCCACACAAATCCTGTTAATGCCATGTAAGTCCCTCGTGTTGTTGTATTAGCCATCAATCTCATTCACAACTACTAGATGTAGATGTTTTCCTGCTAGCATATTTGTTCACCAGTAACCCTTATTTGTTACTAGGTCATGCATTCACGAACTTCGACATCATTGGTGAGTAAGATGCCAAGTCACTAGTACTGCCATCAGTATACTTAATCATCAAAAATGTAGGACTTTTTCTTGTTTTGAACATCGAGAGTGGGTGATCTCCTTTTTCCAATTCCAAAACTAACACTTTTTTCGATAGTTATCCTTCTTCGAAGGCTGTTTGCTCTCTATGACTACAGTATGAAGGTCATGTCCAGAAAGCTGTTTCGGAAAGCTGACTTGATTTCACAGAACGAGTGATTGTGATTCCCATGGTAGTATTATTTATCATATATGTATGCAGTACAGTGGGAATAGCTATTGCAATGAGTGTATACTCTCAAGGTGACAATAGGCTGTCTCGATGCACTTAGCTTGAACTAACACCTTCACCTAGCAAACGAGTTTGTGCTCTTTGGTGTATGTGAAGAAACAATTCCAAGCTGGTTTATTCCGTTCTGGTGAGTGTGGGATACTTTTCATCATCAAAATTTCTCATGTGGCAACAAAGGACTCCAATCATGGCCTTCGACTTCGTGATCATGGTACTTGCTGGCTTCAAATCTATGCAACATTACATCCATGTTCCCAATAAAAATTGGTCTGGTGCTCGATTAATGAAGACTTTGGCACGAGACTCTTTTGTTTACTTTGCATGGTGAGCACTGGGATATTTATATTCACATGCTGAAAATAATCTCGTGCCTAGCAACTTCTTTAATTACTTGGCCATCACATTTGTGTTTCATCTCGCACCACCTGAGTTCTTCCAACTAGGAGCAAGCTGGACAATTGTGATACCTCCAATAGCTGCCAACCACCTGCTCATAAATATGGAACAATCTCGTTTCAGAGATACCAACTCCACTACAGACTCAAGGACCAATGTGGAATCTGAGTCCTCGAAGGACATAGAGCTGACACAACGACATGTTCAGAATACTGCACTGCTTGCTGTTGTATAACTGAAGAAGTGATACGTGGTTTTGTACAGTATGTAGGGTCTTCAATTTGTTTCGCAAATATGTGTCTGTTGTACATTAACTTGGGAGTTTTCCGTTACAGTTTAAATTTATGTGCTTTACCAGTTAAATATGCTCAGGATAGTTCGAAGAAACATAAATGGGACTGGTAACATAGCCAATGGGGGCATTCAACGGCATGGTTGCTCAAACTTCAAGGTTCATCGCCATGTCCCAGAAACCCTTCTCCAACCGCGTACACCGTTCCCAGACGTTTTGCCAATCCGCAAACCTGATAGGTGAAGGTGCATCCGATTCTGCACGACTTTCAAGCGTCTCTGTAAAGCTACATGGAGTCGTGTACAACAAGAATGTTCGTTGCATCCTCACCTAGTCCAGCTTTCACTGCCTTTTGATAGACGTCACCTGAATAGTCCTCCATCCACTTGAGGTATGGATTCCCCTCCCATTGAACCCACGAGTCGGGCGCTCGAGCCTCTTCCTTGAGCCATAAGCCAACTTCTCCGTAACCAAGCAGGCAGGCGGCAAGAGCGACAACGAGTTTCATAGGATCACCTGACAGCCATACCTTCAGCAAGTAAACATCAACAAGATAAACCGCCGTACCCTGCATTCCTGTATCAATGAGGAAAGCCCCATAAGCTGTCAGGGAGGGAGACTCAGAGGTGTTGATCAGTTCGTCCTCCGTGATACCCCACTCAGCACAATACCCCATGTGCATCGAGCTCTCTTGAACTATGCTAAAAACCACATCGATAGCCGCCGATATGGGTGCATAGGCATGTGACTTGGCTGCAAGGAGTCTGGAAGAGAGACGTTAACCACGGAAGCGGGATGGTTCAACCACTTACGCATACGCCCGAGCATAATATTTGAGATAAAGATAATCTTGTCTTTTTGAGGCAATCAGAACGTGCTCTCTTATTTGTCAACAAACTCCTCACTTGATGAAGTGGATGAAGTTTTCCTTTGGAAGGGTACCCTTGCCCAGCAATACCACGAACTCGTGTCGAATATACTCTTTCCAAATTACCCTTGAACTCCGTATAAGGGAACTCGTGAGTGGGTATGGGTTCGTCTTGGTTCGCCTACATTCAAAGCAATTAATGCGTTGACATGTGTTTATGATAGTCACGTACGGCGAGACAAGTTGCGGAGTAATTGAATGAATATGGTTCAGAGGGCCAAAGCCACTCCCGATCGGAATAGCGGTCTCAATTCCAATATGGGTGTAAGCAGCCGCAAGCCTTACAGCTTCACCCACTGTATGATTTGTTAGGATAAGTCAAAGAACGGTCAAAGAAGGATGACGAGGGTGACAAACGCGGTATACCCCTCGCAAGTTGAGAGACCAATGCAGCACTCAGCGTACAACCAGTGCCATGGGTACTTGTTGATTGTACTCTAGTCCTAGCAAATATGGTGATGTGGTTATCAGATGCGCAAAGCACATCTACTACGAGTGAGTCTACGTGGTGTTCTTTCCTTCCATGAACCCGGAGGATATTCGTGTTCTCGTCTAGAAGATCATCTCGAATCACCTGCGTGTCGTCCGATGAAACATTCTTAAGATCTCCTAGCGAAGCAACGAAATGACCGCCTTTCAGGAGCACAGCTTGAGGGCCAAGTGTCTTCAACTGTCGAGCAGCATTGACCACGTCTTGTAAGTTTGCAATGCGAGACGGAAAATTGCGCTGTTTCAGAAGAAGTTCCGCTTCTGCTTTATTTGGAGTTATGAGGTCCGAAAGGGGAAATAGTTCATCTATAATGGTATCCACGGCATCTGGGTGTAAGAGGGTATGACCGGAGGTGGAAACACAGACGGGATCGCAGACTAAAGGAATGCGCCCTTTGGCATCAAAGTGCCCCTTGAGTACCTGCGCGACTATCTTAGTGTTCTCTGCATTGAAAAGCATGCCAGTCTTGATCGCCTTGATGTCAATATCGTCCAGGACAGAGTTTATCTATGGGAAATGCTCAAGCTGATACGGAGACAGCATACCATGTAATTAGTTACATACCTGCTGCTTCACGAAGTCAGGAGGCACTCCGTACACTGCTTGCACGCCAGTGGTATTCTGAGCAGTCAGGGCAGTAGTCACGCTTGCACCGTAGCATCCGTGAACAGTGAACGTTTTCAGGTCTGCCTTCAGTTAAAGAGTTTTGGATTCCCGTAGAAAAGGTAGCACAAATGCGCACTTGTATGCCTGCCCCTCCGCTGGAATCACTTCCGGCGATTGTCAGGACTGGGGGACTTTCCAGCATCATCATGGTCCTCCTGTGGGCTGGTGTGCACCGCAGTAGAATGCGGCCTTCCGCATTGATCGGACATGTTGTTTATTTCCCAAGCCTTTGCCAAACAATCCAAAAGAGGCGAGCACCTTTCTCATCGTCACGGTTTAACTTTGGTCATTGACACGGTGGTCTATAACATAACATACATAAAGACCCAGGAACGAGCTTTTCCCTTCTATTTGGTTTGCCTATAGGTTACAGGAGACCAACCCGCAGTTTGTTACTGCTTTAAAACATGTCATCTCCGGAACCAGCGCAACCAGCACCCAAAGCCTCAAAAAACAAAATCAAAGAGACTTCAAAGAAAAAGTCAAAATCGCAGCTAGTCACTGTCACCGATCATGGAAAAAATGAAGGAGAGAACCCACACTGGGCTTACAAACCTCCGCCTGGTTATAAGTCATTCGACCATGCATTCGATACCGAGACTTTCGACTGGGACTCCGTTCAGAAGGACGATGATCTAGAAATATGGCTAATACGTGTTCCAGACTCAGTAAGTATCCGTCAGAATGCATGGTTGCTGGCCTTATGACATGCTTGTGATAGGTCAACCCCAAAAATCTTGACGGATTGGAGATTGATGCGCCCTCGTCCTCACGGAGCGGTCAGGTTGGTAGCTTGACGCGGAAGAGCGCTGTGTATGATATATGGTCGATGGGTGACGATGAGGCGGATTTCGCTGGAGCAGAGGAACTGAGAGGACTGTCATGTTTGCTTCCTAGAAAAAGAAAAAAGGGCAGGCTATACATAGGCAAGTTATTTATTCTGTGAAGCTATATGAATGATTTATTGAACATTCCATGATTAGCACCAAAAGAGATTGCACGTCATTTCGTTGTTTCAGCCCAGCCATCAAGAGCGAGCCCTCCGGAGCATCCATCCATTCTGTACCAAAATCCTCCTCGCCCCTCATATCCAAAAGAATTACTCAAGCATCATTTCGTGCCGTATGGAGCCAAGCTTCCAATAAACAGCGATCATGCGAGTATGGACGATGACGGCCAAGCGGAGGGCGGTGATACTGGTCTTAGCTTTGGAGGGTCACTCCGCAAGACAAAGGAGTCCAAGGTAAAGGAGTCGAAGAGTAGTAAACGTAAAGTTGAGGGAGAGACACTTCGTAAGATAACGGTCAAAAAACCCAAAATAGCGAAATAGGATGAATATTGAGGTTGTAATCGTGTCTTAGGTGTAATGCTTCTGGATAGTACAGGAGTAATTAAACGCGCATGTAACGTGGAAAGGCAGTGTACAAGAAACTGTGTAATCGACGGAGAGAATAAGATAGATTACGATAGGCAAAGCTCTACTGTCTCCTATGTCATCCAACATCCATCTCATCTCCATTCCCTTGGGTAGTCCGTTGATCTGATGCAGTACTACGTGGATGTAACGACCGAGCCAGATCGTGGCGGATAGCATCCTCAAGCCCTTCATAAATGCTCCGTCCCGGAAGGCCCCATATTCGACCAGGACACTCCCTCTCCTTCTCATCAAAAACCCCCCCGACGCTTGCCACCCACTGCCGCCGGGTCTCTACGAGTTGCTGCAAGTGATCTGGCACCACAAGATGAAGATCATCATCCGGGCCGAGTCCAAGTGCTGCAGGTGAAGGTTTAGGCGCGCTGGCACCAGAAGTGGTCCCGTTCACGGTCCCGTTGACCTCCGATATTTTCTTCTTCTTTTTATTCAGCTTCGGCTCATCTTTCTTCTGGACTTTCGAGTAGGCGCTCGTGATGCTTTTATCAAGGGCGGAACGGAGGTCCAGATATTCTTGATAACCGAGCCGATCACGAGCAATAGCAGCAAGACGTTCTTTCCTGGCCTTGTTCATGGCCACCACGGTCCGTAATTGACGCTGAGCATGCCTGAGAGCTGTGGCAATTGGGTCGTCTACTTTCGTCGAAAAATCAGGCTACAACAGGGCTATGAGTGAAACACCCGTCATAAAACCAGTAAGTATACTTACCGGCTCATGGAGTAACCCATGAAACCGCATCGTGTCCTGAACCCTCTCCTCCAAATCAACTACATTAACTTTTTCCCGCTTCGCAGCTGCAGCACCAGTTCCGCCTGGCCTGCCCTCCATAGCGTCCTCGGCAGCCTTGACGCCCTTCCACACTGTCGAATCTGGCATTGGCAAAAGGGCACTCATCAATCGCTCAGTCAAGGGCCCGTGACTGCGCTCCTCCGTTAACAGGTCCGCCTCCATCAGGGTCGATGGGTCCCATTTCGGTGCTGACGTCGAGCTCTCACCCAATCGACCAGATGAAAAGCCAGGTAATGGCCCACCATACATGGCCATATCGGTATCCTCCCATACTTCCAAATAATGCCTGCCCAATTTTGGTATCACATAAGGCTCAACTTCATCCGCAGTAAACTCAAGAAAACCGACGTCCTCCTCTTTAATCCCTCGGATCCAAGGCTCAATGCTTGTGTAGAAGGTATTGACGGGAGTCTGTGCTGGCGGTTTGAGCTTACTGAAATCTTCGGTGACATCCGTTGCATTACTGGGACCGGCAACGGGCGCGGCGGGTATCGGAGGACGGGTGGGTAGTAGTACTGTGGAGGGCGGAAGTGTGAAGTCGGGTGCGAATGAAGACTAGGACGCCAATGAAGCGACAGAGTGCAACAGAATGCAGATAAAATACCTTCACGTGATTTGCCACAAATCCCAGTGACTTCGATGTTTTGAGAGGGACACTGAGAGAAGGGCCTGGCAAGGTCTTCACAGCGCGGCCAGAATCTGTACGAAGAATCTGAATCACGGTCTCTATGGATGGTCTCTGTAGATTACCCTGCTCGAGGTCACTATCTTCCTCTCGTTTACGTTTCTTCTTTTTTTTCTTGATATCGTCCGGTATTCTAATGAATATTTTGAGAAATGGTGAGACTGTGCATTCGGAGCTTCGTCTTTGGACTTACGATCTTCGAGGGTCCAGTGATGCCCTAGAAGAGGGAGGGAAGGAAGAAACTGGTATCGATGGTGCTCGAGCCCTTACAGAGCCATTGACAGAGGGAGAAAGGTCACGTTCGTCCCCATCCAAAGCTGGGGTAACTACAACAACGTCATTGTGGCGAGACCATGGCAGATTGAGAGGATATTCGTGAAGTCATAATATGAGCATGGCGTCCATCAGATCGAACAGGATACCACGAGAATTTGACGTCCGGTATATGTACATATTTGAGGAATTTTTCAACCGTCGATTGAGTAGTGAAAAAGTGTGGACCGGAGAGGAGAGATTAAGATTCATGAGCCAGAATTAAGCCAAGACAGATAAAACGGAATAACATACAAGGGCGTTCACGCTTGACCTTCTCTACCGCCTTTGCCTTGCCTTTCTCTTTCTCTTTGATTCGCCTCATAGATTCCTCGATAGTCTTCAAGTCATCTCCGGCCTTCTTGAAGCGTTCCAATGACTTCTGCCGAAGTGATTTAAGCTCTTCCTGCAGCCGTTCAAGGTCATCTGTCGAGGGGACAGTCTCCGAAGGACTCTTAAAAAGGGGAGAGCACGTCGGGGTAGGTGGACGATAGGAATGCAGTTTGGACGACATAGCAGCGCTTCCGACGAGTTCGGTGGCTACTAGGCACGTCAGGATTTGGCAACCAAAACCACAGGACAAATCCAGTGACCGGTTACTGCAGTCTTGCGCGTAACCGATGCAGAGCAGAAGATACTCTGTATGCCAGATTAGTGACGAGCAAGTAGGTGAGAACCAGACCTTGCTAAGGTTTAAACGCTGACACCTTCAATACCAAGCGTTTTGTCGTTGTTTACATAAGCTCTTTTCCCACGTGATCCACGATCGTCACTTTCAGCAAACCTCGAGACTTGCTTGACCACACAAGCCTTCTTTTGTTCTGTTTCTGGATTGACTGGGACTCGCCAAAACTATGCAAGAGGACCCCAGAAATGAAACAGAATCATTTCTACAACACGTCGACGACAAAGGCAGCGACAACGTGGAATTAGACACCTTACAGGACATCCTGGTCACACCCCATGCACGCTACAGGACGACTGAGTATGATTCGCAGGACCTTGACGACGATGTAGAGCATATAGGCGATGGAAGCGATGCTCTATTGGGCTCGGGTGGAAGAACCAGAGGAAACGAGCGAATACCGTCTGGCACAGGAAGGGTTTGGCCACAAGTTGGTAGCATTGTTGTCGAAGTACGTGGATAGAACTTGCAGAGAAGAAATCCCTCTGATTGCTTAAAAAGTGTGCACCCACGCTTCTTATGACTACCATAAGCCTCCTATTCACCGGGGAACTCCTTGACCGTGTATCAGTGAGTACATGTAGTGACGTCTAAGGTCTCGATTTAATTATTTCTAGCGTTGGCGGGCAATGAGCACCATCGATGAACTGATAATGATCATTCCTGTTGTCTTAAACCTCAAAGGCAACTTAGAAATGAATCTTTCTGCTAGAATGGGAACTGCGGCTAATATGGGCGAGCTAGACGACAGGAGCGCACAACGCAAGATTGTGGGTGGTAATCTGGCACTATTACAAGTGCAAGCGACTGTCGTCGCATTTGTTGCAGCTTGTGTCGCGATGCTCCTCGGTCTTTTGGTCCCAAAGCTATCTTCGGGTCCTGTAGACCCTTTTCCACAGAACAGCACCCTATCGCTAACTGCTAGGTTGCCTCGGCCGCCACCGCCTCTAGGTGGGAAACCGAAGTCTGGTTTGATCGAGTATGTGCGGTTTTCATATTGAGCGCGTGGTAGTTAATCTCGTGGCAGATTCACGATGGTGGCCTCTTCAGCTATGATGTCCGCATGTCTGTCAAGCATTGTCCTCGGTTCCTTCATGTGTTTGCTTGTTATCATATGTCGACGATATGGGCGTGACCCAGGAAAGTGATGCTGGGCTTGTATTTAACACGTACGCTAAAACTTCTACACTTTCAGATAATATTGCGCCCCCCATAGCATCGTGCCTCGGAGACTTGGTCACACTCAGCCTTCTTGGTGTCATTTCCTCTATACTCATCAACGTCGTCAATACTCCCATTCCTCTCATTTGTGTCATACTCACTATTCTCTCCGCCACGGTATGCGTGTTCCTGGTGAGGCGTAACAACAGCGTCAAGGATCTGATCTACCAGGGTTGGGTTCCACTCTTTGGTGCAATGGTAATTTCTTGCGCTACTGGTATTGTGCTTGATATGTTTGCCTCTCGTTATCAAGGATTCCCTCTTCTTGCTATCGTTATCAGTGGTGAGTGGAGCGAATCTTACGGTTTATATTGTTATAACGCAAGAGAACAGGGCTTCCTGGCAGCGTTGGGTCTATATTTGTTTCCCGACTCTCGACTGCTCTTCATGCAGCATCTGCGAATGCATGCCTGCACAAAAGCGAACCTTCCCCAAAACTTGTTATGGTTACGTTGACTGTCATTACAATTCCCATAGAGATCTTGTTCCTCTGTACTCTACGCGCGTTTGGGTGGTTGAAATTACCCATCATATTTGCGATATTATCAGTATTATTCTTTTGTTGTGCAGTGAGTTCCAGGTCCGCCTTGCACTGATCGTTTACTGAAGTTTACAACAGGTCTTCACCTCATTAGTTGTAGCTCGATGGTTGACCAATTTCTTGTGGTCTAAAGGTCGTGACCCTGATACATACGCTCTGCCCATCCACTCTGCCCTGATGGATCTGATAGGGCAATTACTCCTTGTATTGTGCTTCGAGATCATCTCACTTTTGGGCATGAACTTGTAAATCCAATCATTCCAAATACCATACAAAAGATCTCAACTAATATGATGCACACATTGACCCCCCTCCACGCACCGGAAACCATTCGTACTCTAAATACGATCTGAGTCTGTCCTCACGGTGTGAACATTGTTGAAAGCCGCCAGATATCATCTTCCGTGGATGCAGTACCAGCATTTTCCTGTGGTTATCTGCAGGTCAAATCACACACCAGCCCACAGACCTTCAAGGATGGAATGACCATTGGTTTGTGGCACAAGACCTGCGTTAAGTTGAACAACAGAATCGCGACTCAAATTCTTAGTGAGAACATAACTCAAAGAGACAAAAAGGGGACAGGTGAGGCTTGTCAGGATGCTGGTGTTAGCATCATAGTAGTATGTTATGTCTTACCAATTTCATTGTTGCTACCTGGCCGAAACTCAGTCTGAGCGACCTTGATGGAAGCCCCCTTAGGCGGAGGGCCGCCGGCCGCTCTGTAAATCCATAAACACGCTCTTTACACTACTTCAACCATTGAAGTTGATTGAAGCAACGCAAATACCGTGCGTGAACGAGGCTCGTATGAGCATGAAAGAGTGAACGTGACAGATCTAGAGCCTCAGATAAAGGAAGATGGAGGCAGTAGGTAGAAAGATGGTGGGGAGTCCTAGCGGAGTTGGAAACCTAGCTCGCCCTTTTTGCTGTCGCGATTAAATTTATAACAATATTTACTGGTAGTTAGTTCCTCACATAATTTTTGATCGGACCAAACTGTTGTGCAGGTTCACTGATAACCATATGATCTCCCCGAGCCAGACCTTTAGAAGAAGGGAAACAGTCGTTCCGTCTAATAAAAGTGGTGACAGAAATTGTGGGTACGTTTAGTTGAAGTGTACTAGTACATGTTGCCGCGGCTACACTCGCACTTGCAAGTTGCAGAACAGCAGATGGATGCTTGTAGAATCTCTGTGTTGGTGCATATTGATCAGCCAAGCGATGGTAGCGGCGCTCTATTGGGCTCAGGTGGAAGAATCAAGGGACCTGAACGGATACCTCCTGGAAGTGTTATTTAGGCACGAACTTATATAAAAAACCATATAGTACAAAGTCCCATGCACCCGACTGATATCATTCAAACGATGATGCATCCACCTGCTCGGAACCCTTCGTCCTCACGAATGTAAGCTCCATGTCCTCGTGGTGTACTCTGAGTACCATGTCATTGTCAAATAACTTCGGCGGATGTACATGAAAAACAGACCTCGATGTGTCTTTCACAAATTGCAGGGAAGCTTTAGCTTCCGAAACCATCGTCCACTGAGTGGGCTGCTCGTCGTGTGCAAAGTTATACATGTTGATGAGGAGACGGTTCGCCGATACAGGTGGGACAACTGAAATCGTGATCGCGCCAAGTTGATAATACACAGAAGGACCGAATTTGCCTAGCAATGTGCTGAACAGATATATCAAAAAGTTGCTGGAAACAACGAAGGAGCACTTCGATCAGAACTGGCCCGCTGCATTACGTATATTCTCACCAAAGAAAATAAAGGACTGAGTCTCGCGCAAAGGTACGCATAAGACGGGCGCCAGACCAGGTCTTGTCCGGTACCTGGAAATAGTGTTGAAGAGATTTGTGGCCTGCCAACACGACAAGAACAAGTTCCAAGCCCATCATGGGTACCCTGAAGAGGATAATGAGGTGAGGGTTACGATGATATTTCATGAACGTAAGTACCAAAAGAGATATAACCACTCCATAGATCCAAGTAGACAGCATGCGCCAAAGATCTGAGCTTCGTGATCTAAACTTTGGTCAGTGTACATACTCAAGAATATCGACGAAGCTGACCTTTCTCATACAAGTATACAACCACTGCCATCACCATCATAGTGCTGAAGATCGCGATGAACAGAAACGACACAGGGACGACGATTCTTTTGTCTGAATGTCATTCAGGTATGAACCGGAAGTAAATATTTGCATCACCACGTACCATATGCGTACAGCGCATATATTCGATGTTGGAGAATCACTTGGGCTTTGATGAGTACATCATACTCTAGATGGCTTGGAAACCTTACTTTGAATATTCGCTACCAGCAACAATGCTAAGGCGTGTCAGAGTTGAGTAGACTGGTGCCTGTGGACGAGCATGCTACATACCGATGATGGCAAAGAACGCATTTACAGAACCTGACGTTCAATGAAGGAGAGATATCGGCTGAGAATTTTGAAGCTTACATCTGTTCTGAATGAGCATTGACAAAAGAGAGCGATGAGATAACGCACATAGCATCGGTTGGTGTGACATCAAACGTTACTGCATCTCAGTAATGAGCATCGATACATGGGACGAAACTTCGCGGCGCAACTCACAGAATGTCATTAAGATAGTTGTTGCAAGCGCGAAGTATCGATTCTGGGGGGCGTCAGGTAAAAACACCTGACCTATGCACTCATTCTCACCACGAAAAACAGAACTTTTGCAAGCGTCCATCTGGTGTTCTGCAAGAAATCCTGGTCACCTTGCTAGCCAACATACTATACTTGAGCAGATCGTCATACCCATAATTTAACCTGTCACCATTGAGCTTTAACAGCTTGAAAATCGATCAATGTGCTTACCTCTTGAGGAAAAGTTAGGACTAGTATTCCTGTCAACGATACCGAATATCAGCACAAAGAGGGCCTGCTCACTAAGGTCCCACGTAAGGAGCGTCAAAGCAGCAACTGCACGTCATTTGAATGATAAGTCACATTGATTTCAGGAAAGACGTGGCCGGGCTCACTGCTGATGTATTTGATTTTTGGAGCTGTCGACTGGTATAGGTCCATACCTTGGATTTCCTCTGGAGTGATAGTGGTCGACATGGGTGGTGTGGTATCACTGGAGAAAAGAGGGGGCAGGATTCGGGGGTCTAAAAGCAGTTATTAAATAGTAGTTTCATAAATGAACCTGAAAGTGCCGATGCGGCCTTGGAGACCGAGAAGTCTGCACAGGCAGTAAATGCGGCTCGATTGACGGCCTATCGGCAACCTCGTTCTATGTATCACTTCTAAATTTATGTAAATCGTTGTGAATTTGTGATTACAATCTTTGTATGATGGGGATCAGTTCGAAATCTTTACATAATTAGCTGATATGAACTCACCTTACGCCATGATTGAAGCGATCATGATATGCATCTGCGAACTTCGATGATTGACACTGGTTCGACATTGCCCACTAACCAGAGGTAGTGTGATGATGTTTGTTTCATAATTCATAATTTAGAATCGCAAGACATACTGGAGTTGCTTCCTCCACAATAATGTATGGGCGCTAGAGCACCAAAAGAAGCTTAATCAATGGCAGATAGGTCGGCTGACAAGCATCAGACAAGGAGATAGCTAGAATAGTACTAGAAGATGCCGTCTGCGTCAGTGCTAGATGAATCAACATGGTTGGTAACGAAGGAGAAAGATAAATTCGAATTCATACATTCGATGATGTCAATAGCATCCATATTGAATCATCGCCGCAATCTGCGGCTACTAGTCTCCACAACATTGTTGTAACTAGTAGATAAGGCCTAGGCTGGGATACACTGGCAGCATCCTGATAATCACTGTGCGCAGTGTTGACCACCAGTAGAATAAATAGACACTCACACGTGAATTGTCGATAGAAGAGGCTGTTTTGTCCGAGTCGGTGTTCCCCTACACGCCCCTTCTTTCTAGACACGGGTGGTTGGTTTATAGCGTCCAAGAAATCGTGATAATAGATTGTCAAGCAAACATAAGTTTTCAAACGAGCAAATCTTAGAGCTTAACTTTCAAGGGGAGAATTACGACAGTCCACGGTGGCATGTGGCTTGCATTATGTGACGAGCTAGCAATTGCCGGGATCAAGCACACTTGAAGAACAGTGGCTTCACTGAAGAAGGAAAACATGTATTGTCAGTTTCCAGTGCGCAAAAGATGAAGTCCCCTATAGCATCCGACATAACACAAATTAGCTTCCCTCCTCAAGACAAGCATTCTGGTCATATAGCCAGCTATATGAGCTTGACAGTACCATAGATCCCATTACGCGACTACACCTCGAGCGAACTTCCCATACTCATGGGTACGAGCTCTACGTTGTAGTGTACTCTGACCATCATGTCAAATACATTGGCGAAAGATAACTGCGAAAGACAGACCTCTTTCTATCTATCTCTTCTTCCTCGGTGTGTACTGAGTTGTACATATTGATGAGGAGACGATTCGCTGACACAGGTGGGATAATTGTGATCGTGATCGCGCCAAGTTGATAATACTCAACAGGGCCGAATTTTCCCAGCAAGGTACTGAATAGGTATACTAAAAAGTTACTAGAAACAGCAAAGTGGTACTTGGGTCAGCATCGGCCCGCTGCGTTGCATGAGCTCTCACCAGAGGAAATAAAGAATTGAGTCTCGCGCAAAGGCACGCATAAGACGTGCACCAGACCAGTTCTTGTCTGGTACCTGGAAATAATGCTGAAGGGATTTGTAGCCTGCTAACAGAACAAGAACAAAGTCCAAGCCCATCATCGGTACCCTGTAGTGGAGAATGAGGAGCGGGTCGCAAAGGTAGTCCGCGGAGTAAGTACCAGAAAAGATACAGCCAATCCACAGATCCAAGTATAGCGCATGCGCCAAAGATCTGAGCTTCGTGGTCTAAACTTTGATCAGTACACATACTCGGTAACATTGATGAAGCTCACTCTTCTCATACTGGTATATGATCACTGCCATCACCATCATGCCACTGAAGACCGCGACGAACAATGCCGACACAGGGAGGACAATTCTTTTATCTGAACATCATCCAGGTATCAACTGGAAGGATTTACATTGCCACGCACCATAGGCGTACAACGCATATAATCGAAGTTGGAGAATCACTACAACTTTGATGAGTACGTGGTATGTCAGATGGCTCTGACAGTTTACTTTCAATGTTGGCCACTAGTAACAAAGCTGGGAATTGTCAGACTAAAGCTGATTGAAGTTGATCGACGGGCAAGCTACATACCGATAACAGCAAAGAGGGTATTTGCAGAGCCTGACATTTCCATGAGGGGGGTTAGGGGATAAAAGTGTCTGAGCTTACATCTGTTTCGGATTAGTATCAGTAAGAATGAGTGGTGAGATAACGCACGTAGCCAATGTGGGTGTAACGTCGAATGTCACTGTATTACATTTCAGCAATGAGCGTCTATCGTAACACGCGTATGTCAACAAACTTCGGTGCGCGACTCACAGAATGTTATTAGGATAGCTGTCCCAAGCGCAAAGTATCGATTCTGAGAAGGATGAGGCAGAACACTCGACCGATATAGACGTTATCTCACCACGAAAAATAGAACTTTTGCAGGCGTCCACTTGGCGTTCTGCAAGTAGTCCCCGTCATTTGCTAGCCACCATTCCCCCTGACTTGACGCACCCATAGTCTATACTGCCACCGCTGAGCCTCCGCAATAATTTAGGTCTGGTTGGACAGCTTACCTCGTGTGGAAAGGTAAGGACTAGTATCTCAGTCAACGGTCCAGAATAAACTCGTAAAGAAGGCTCACTCACTCAGGTCCCAGGCAAATAGGGTTAAAGCAGCAACTACACGATGTCCGAATGGTAGGTAAGCATATCAGTCTCGGAAAACAAAAGAGCCTACTGTTAATATATTTGATATTTGGGGCTGTCATAAGGGCCAAGTCCAAAGCTTGGATTTCCTCTGGAGTGATTGTAGTTGTGTTCGACATGGGCGGGTGTGGAATCCTGTCTATTACTGAAAGAGTAGGTGAGGGCCAAGGATTAACCTGCACAGTATTAAATAGTGTCACTGATACGTTCTGCTGATTACTGAAATAGCAGTCTCACAAATGAAACTACCGCTACCGATGGCCCTGAATGAATAGGCGGTGCGGATATCAACCTCGTTACTCCGTGTTTCATATCCTTTCGCACATATGTGGGAAGAAACCTAGACATAGTCTATCAGAATGGGCGACTCCTGTGTATTGAATATCGACTCAACTTGTACAAGCTCGCAATGTCCTTGTCATCATGCAAAGGAGATGAGCCCATTTGAAGAATCTACATAGGCGATAACAAACATAACTTGAATGCTGATTACTTTAGCCCCTAAATTATATGTATACGAAACTCAGCTGACCACAGGAAAGTGCCGCTTCCTCTGAACTTTTTCGTGCTTGAAACTTGTTCTAAACATTATTTCCGAGTCCCATACCGAACAGGAATGCGGTGGGTACGTGACTAGGTGTCGTGGGTGCACTGATGTTCATCATCGCCTCCAGGTGGCCCGTCCAGTGTCTGGGCCTATACTTGGCATTTAGCTTTATCATGATCCGAGGACAAGATTGGATAAGCAGAAAAGGTCCAAACAGTTACTTATGAGAATAGTCGCACATACATGTACATCTGGTCCCGAACATGATGCCGGGAGCAATGGGAACCAACTGTTCCGTAGTATAGGCGCATAGGAACAAGCAGAGCTCCGCAACTGTGGAAGTTGGACTTCGGGATGGCCGTACTGAAGGAATAAAAATTCGTTCAGTAAGGAACATACGGACGCCACAGTTCTTCGCCAGGCTAGTGACTTTGGCTACTTCAAGAAGTGACAGGTCGGAAGATTGTATGTCTCATCTGCCAATAAGTGATGAGCTAGGCCCTTGAAACAAGTTGTGTGGCCTAGTTAGAAATGTGATCAGTTTCCATGCACAACGTGAAGAGCGTGTAGTCTTCATTCACTGAAGAATGTAAACGAAGTTCGTTCCTCTCACGCTGGAGCTATCTGTGTAACCCGAAGATGCTGCATTCCATGATTAAGACTACAGCGTCCAACATAATTTGTTTATTTTGCTCGAGACAAGCACTTCGATCTGGGTGATCAGTCATGTGAGTTAGTAGGTAATAAGATATTGTATCTGAACATCACAAAATATATGCATGCACTGCTAGGTGGGGGCGGAAGAACATCAAGTCTTCATAAGTCAAGACTCGATTGCAATATCGATCTTTGGTCCAGACTCGGGTTCAAGGCTTGGAGAAGATTGTCTCTTCCGCTTCTTCGGGCTTTTCGGGGGTTTTGTATTAGCACTTGGACACAGCCCTTTAGTGCTCAATGTACACGAGCCGCACTTCGGTCCCACAGCGACGCAAATAGTCTGTTTAACAAAAAAATATCACCATGAGAATCCCCATGGCAATGGCGCAAACATACCTGACCAAATCCGACGAGCATGTGGTTAATATCGCGATGCAATTCGAGGGGTAACCACGACTGAAGATTTAACCTCGTTTCTTCAGGCTTTTTGGTGGGCGGTTGATGCCATCCCAACCTGTTGGTAATACGATGAACGTGCACATCCACGCCAATGCCGTGATTGCTGCAAGTGCGTTAGCGAGTTCATAAAGGGGCGTAGTAGATCCACCACATACAGATTCCAGGCGACTTGAAGTGTAAGAAACGCCATTTTAGGTCCGACTCCTGTCAAAGAGCATAGCTCATCCACCGTCTTGGGTACATCTGAATCGAACTCATCCCGTAACCGTAAAGCCGCCTTCTTGATATACCTGATAGAAAACGTGAATAAAACCACTCTTCCTTCTACGGGAAAAATAAACGGACCCAGTCTTCCGTCGCCAGAAGCCAACTTTTGCTATTGCATCTGATATTGTAGACTCATCCGCAGATATGATGGCATCCACAGATAGCGTGCCTCCTACGGCAGCCCGCAGCTTGTCAACAGCTGCATCCGTGACTTCATCTTTCGTTTGGGAAGATAACATCAGAGAAACTAGGATAGCAAACCGTCGGTTCTGCCATACATAATAAGACCGTCGTCGAATGAGATTGTATGAATATCAACCTTTGGGTCTTTCTCCTTGTGCTGGGCTTGTTCGCACCCCATAGTGTCTACAGGAGCAACCATTTGTGTGCGCATCTCTTTGATAGAGTCATACACCTCCTTCCAGTGTGATGGAGTAATATGCGGAGTGTCCAGAGACCGCGGTATCGGTTTAGGTTTCTTGGGGGACTTTATTTTCACTTTCGAACTCGCATCCTCTTCGGATACCATTTCTTCCAGCTTCAAAGTTGGTGACGTCTTCCGTAGGCTCTCGGAACGTGTGCAGTCTGAGATGCTCGAGGTTCCGGATTCGACCTCGAGCTTGATACGCTTTGACGGCTTTGGACTGGAAGACAGTGATGTTGGCGGCTGATCCGCATTTCCGGCTTCAAACAAAGTGACTGCATTGTGATATGGACTTGCACGCGCCGAGAGTCTAGTGACAACTCCCGATACCTGTCGTTGCGACGACGGCATTGCAATAATACGACTTTGTAGTCAGATGTTAATAGACAGAAGACAGAGCATGGATAAGTACCGGGTGATGTAACCCGCGGAATGTCCCGGCGTCATACATCCAGACTTGTTCGCTTCCTACATTCGTTTTGTCTCTCTGCCACGACGTCGAGTCACTCGAGTTCGTGCTTCGCACTTCCTCACTCCCACCTACAGTTTCTCTTTATATTCACCCACCGCTCCCTTTTAATTTCGCACCGCAGTTCACTCCATGCTGGTTCCTCTGTTATTCGAGCATTCGTATACTGCGTTAATGCATGTCCCGTTCTAAAGCTACTCGAAGAGTCATTCAACATTGTCCTATTCGTGAGCAGGCCTCCCACCCTCCCGAGCAGCTCCATCCCAGCCGAGCTGACAACCTGTCGACCCCAGACAAAGCTAAAGTGGCAAGGGCTGGCCGTCAAGCTTTCAAGCTTTAGCATACCGAGTAGGTTAGACTCGGAGACAATTGGATATCTGAAACATACTCCACCCTTCCCATTTTGTTTCAAAAAAGACGTTTAGATTGGCTCCACGGGCCGCATACCGAACAAACATAAAAGTAAATTGAATCAAGTCGACATTCAGATTCAAAACAGATCGAAAGCACGCAAATCAGGAATGGTCAAGTCAGAAGCGCTCGGACCCTAGCAGTACTTAGATACTAGATAGGCGTCGGTGGGCGACCTCGATACGCGATCAGATCTATCGCTGTCGTTGAATATGCAACCCATCATGCATCAAATTTAAAGGTCGTGCACCCTAGTTAACGTTAACACCAGGGAAGGGCTCGCAACGTTGACCGATTAATGGTGTCATCGCCAAATAAATCGTTGGAACGTTTGTTGTAAAAGTTCCGTAGGCAGTCGGTGGATGTACTGTTGTCAGTGTCACAACATTGACAGAAGAAAAAATGCACGAATCGCGCGGAGCACCATCGTCATTCGTACCCTCGGCATCGTTAGAAGTAGTCACATTTTTGATCTAGAAAAACTTCAGACCAGTGACTGGGCTTAAAAGTGGCGCTAATAGAGCTGGCGCGGCAACGCTAGAAGACTCGTCAGCTAAAGCAGCCGTTAAACGTTAACAATCAGATAAATTCGCGTATCTAGCGAGATCCTGACATGGACAGGTTAACCGTCAGACAGACTTCGATGCATGATTAAAGTTTGCGATTAATTTGCTAACTGATAACAATAGGGGTCTCAGCCGACCATCACGTGCACGATGCACGATAGATTTGACATCATATTACTAGTGGCTGAAACAAGGCCTTCCAGATGTGTATCTATATCAACGGGTAAAAAAAAACAGCACCAATCTATCGTGATGGGGCTGGAGGGAATCCAGAGATAATTGGAAACCAAGGATGAATATCCGCATCCCACTTCAAAGTCTTTGCATCCCAGGTCGTCAAGGCCTGCTCAGTTGAAGGGAGCTGTCTCTGCAAATCGATGCACACATCTAAGAGCTTTTGGACGAACTTGCGGGAGATGAGAATCTGTGGTAGGTACAAGTAAATATTTTTCTCACCTTCTTCCGTTCTTCACTCCACCGTCCCGCCCAGCCATCGGGTGACGTTAGCAAACATGATAGAACTTCTATGGCGACCGTGATGCCATCCCACGAGAATTGTTTATCCTACCTTCGATTTAAACAGGCACCTCTTTCCGGTTACTACGAACACTCACCTTTTGCATGGATTCGCATGCAGTAGCAAACTTGGTAAAGTTGGGATGTCCAAAGGGTTGCAGATCGATGTCTTCGTACTCGGGCATAAAAGCCCACTTGTAGCGCCGCAGAAAATTGAGCCTCGTGCGTCGCCACGAGAAGGTCGTTTGTTTGACCGTAATCTTTCCGTCGAGTCAAGATTTGGAACGAGTGAGCGATATTCACCATTACTTACAATGAAGACAGCTATCGAGAGCGACTGCAATGCCGTGAGGAATTGCGACTGATATGACAACTCGAAGTAAGCATTTGAGTCTGGATCAAAAGAAATCAACTCTAGCCATTATACGCATCGAACCACATACCGCTCGACATGCCTGGCATAAGTTGATCTATGCAGGACAAGTGCATTTCAAGCACCTGTACGACATACCAGTACGCAAATACGCGCTCTTCATTTGTATAGAGCGACAGTTGGAATCCCGATAAAATAACTTCGCGGATTACAGACAGCCTATACATTAGGACGGCTACCCTGGCGCGACGGACGTGGTCAAGCTTTTCTTGGTCTTGCTGAGAAGTATCGTCTCGTGAGCCTACGGGACGCTACTTACATCTGCTGCACTCACCAAGGGCGCAAGGCGCACACACACGTCCATGAACACGGAAAACAGCTCGTGCCAGTCGAAAAGGGACTTTGCGCAGAATCGGCGCCGCCGTGGTGGGTTGTACCACAGCGACTTTATGTTCGCAATCAGTATCTGCCTTGCTGTCAGCACATATACAGAATGTCCCAACTTCAAACAAACCTGCGTCATGGTGCGTTCAATCTGTACGAGGGGTGGAGGCGCCGGACCCTCCCACCTTGTTGTGATATTTTGTGTGAAAGCGTCATAGGAAATGTCCAGTGTTTCGCGGAAGAACTGGACCACAACGTGTTTGAGTGCAAACTTGTTGAGCACGAGGACGCCGTCCCAGAATGCGGACTAGGGATTATCATAAAATTCGACTAGATGATTGTCATGCACGAATTACTCGCCTGCGTGATTGAACGCACATATGGAAGTCGACTATGGGGGCGTGGGCACCACAGCTGTAGATGGCCGGCAACCTGATGCCAGATTTAATGTTTATCGACGGAAGAGCAGTAATAGTATATACCTCCCATGTCGTCAGTTCTGTTGTGTTTGCAAGATCGTTGACGTTTTTCAGCGATGTCAACAGTCCCTCTAGTAAAGTCCAGGTATGAGCTTGGTCGGGTAGCTGTAGGACATGCAGAGGGATATATGATACGATAACACGAGGAAACTGAGGGTCAAACGCAAGACGTGCTGGAGAATCTGGCGCGGGTTCTGACGGAGTTATTGCCATGATAGGCTGCAATAATTGCAGACTTAGATTTATCATCGTCGGAAGCAAACCAGAGTGAGGTTGAGACAATTGTGTCTCGAACAACACAATTAGTGACTGACACAAGTCAGTAGTCTGTCGTGTAAAAGAAGAAACACCTCAAACCTTTCTAAACACTAATCGATTCATCAGCATGGTTTTCCAAGGTTGCTGAACTGTAGTTTTTAATCGCATGAACATCGGGTGAACATTGTTATGCGAGTCATTTCACACCTTTGGCCGAGGTCTCGAGCCAACGACACGCTTCATCAAGCGCCTTGCAGATATATTTGACGGGCAGAGCCTCGGAGAGGGGTACGTCGCATTTCTCGCTTTGCCAGTCTTCGGCCTGGTCATAGATGAGCATGGCTGGCAACTTAAGCAGTACTTTGACGAACATCGTACACGTTCCCTTTATTTAGCTCCCTCCAGGACAGGTCACAACACTTGAGAAGGCCTAACAGAGCTGCCCTTAGAACGACTGTGATTAGCTCTGGCGGTCGCAAGCTGTCTGAGCGTTGCAGTGAGCCCCCGGGGACGAGGTCAGGGTCTATCTCTTTCAAAGAGTGAACGTAAAGGAATGAGTATATGGTTTGCGAAAGAGTATAACCGGAGTGCCATTCCATCTGGGTGCCAGACAGGGGATAAATGAATACACGCGGAAGAGTTTACGCTGTCTCTGATTTACCTCGCAGGAAACCGAGCGATCTATGATCCAGCACACTTCCTCTGGAGTAAGCGGGGCGAGAGGGTTGAACGACGGCTTAGATTTGTCCAGAAGCGCCAAGCCGCTATCGAAGCGTGGTTCGCCTATCTTCACACAGCATTAGCGAATTGGTTGAACTTCGGAGATAAGTGGATTTACCTCGAACGACGACATAGCATCTAGAAGAGTAAATCCGTCGGTCAGGACGAGAGCCCCGGGTTGCATATCTTAGGCAATGAGCATGCAGGCAAGTTAACACAAGCATGTCTGGTCACCTTCGGCAGCATCCTCAAATAATGCAGTCACATCGTAAAAATTGTCGCCGCCAGGAAGGTCCACCAAGGGATCGTGCTCCATGTGGCTGCGGTCGCCAGATGAGCCGGTAATGGCTGGTAGTAGACGTCAGTAAAGCACAGCACAGCTGAGGTCTAGTACCTTGTATATTATCGGAGTTTAAAATACTTTTCTTAGTGCTCATCACACATGATCATTCCCCGACGTGTCTGCCAGATCCGCCCGGGACGCGTGATACTCTCTGGCATTCAACCGACTGGTATCCCTCATGTAAGGTTATATTCCTTTTTTGACACGGAACAACTTACATAGTAATAGCTAGGGAACTACCTAGGCGCACTGTCTAACTGGGTCAAGCTTCAAAAATCTGCCGAGCCCGAGGACAAACTGCTGTTTTCGATTGTCGGATGGCATGCGTTGACCCTTCCACAGGATCCTGCTGCCCTACTGACTGCAAGGAATGACATGCTGGCTGTTTTACTTGCCATAGGCATCGACCCTAACCGGTCGATACTGTTTCACCAGGACCATGTATTTGATTGCTCTATCCAACCAGCCGATTGGTTAACAGTACCTAGAATCCTCACCATACCGAACTCTCCTGGATATTAAGCTGCATAGCGCCCATGGGGAAACTGCGCCGGATGACGACTTGGAAGGTACGGTCTTCCAAGCGTAATTACATTCAATTCAATTCTTACGTTCCTCAAGTCAAGATTAGCTGCGGCGCGAAATTCTAGCTCAGAGGATGAAGTGGACGAGTCGATGCTTAACGCCGGTCTATTCATGTATCCTGTGCTACAAGCCGCGGACGTACTTGTTTATAAGTGGGCCTTCTAATGGTGGTCATTTTTGGCACGACTGATGTGTTGCTAAGAGCCACCCACGTTCCTGTTGGCGACGATCAACAGCAACATATAGAACTTACGAGAGATCTCGCCGATATCTTCAACCGAACATTCAAAGGAACGTCTCCCTTGTTCCCTCTTCCGACCTATGTCAACAGTAAGTATTTGAGGTTGTGCATATATATCTGTTGAACCATGCCTTCAGCTCCATCGAAACGGATTTTATCACTCAAAGACCCAACGTCCAAGATGTCGAAATCTTCGCCCGACGTCCAGTCTCGCATCTTGCTCACCGATAACGCTTCCCAGATCCAATCGAAAATTCGGGCTGCTGTGACGGACTCCATTCAGGGCATTACTTACGATCCTCAAGGTCGCCCGGGTACCTCAAATCTGCTTACTATCCTCGCTGCCTGCACAGACAGCGATGTCACCCGGGTTGCCAAAGCCTATGAAAGCCAAGGTCACGGAACGTTGAAACGCGATGTCGCAGAGGCTGTCGAGGAATTCCTGAAAGAGCCCCGGGCGCAGTTTAATCGTATTCGTCATGAAACGACATATCTTGAGGAGGTAGCGCGTCGCGGTGCTATTCGCGCTATTGAACACTCCGAGGTGACGATGATGGAAGTCAAAACACGCCTAGGTCTAGCATCAGCTGTGGTTTAGAAAATGATGACCATGTCCTCGTCTGATTTTTTTGTTTGTCAGCAAGTCCACGGAGAATGCACTACTAGCCGCCGGCAGTGAATCGGAAGTAGTATGATCGCGCTCGATCACTAAAGGATTAATGGCATCAAGGAGAACCTGTTTTACGAGCGCTAAGTGCATCGTGGAGGCGGCCATACGGTGACCCCCGGAATTTGGCCTCGGTGTAGGCCCCGGTTGTTAGCATTAGCGTAACTCTCCTGTAATAGTGAGACTTGGTGGTGCATTGTCCCGCTTTGGCCATAGCACTGCCATCCCACGCTTCTTACCCTGAAAGTACTTGCCGCGGTCGACCGAGTCCGAGCCCGAGTTGTTGTCGGTTTGGGGTCAAGCTCCCGCATATCTATGAAAGACTCCTATCGCGAGGAGTATCAAGCTTGCTACAAGCTTCCAGGGCACCTTAACGGGCAGGTGTTCAAGACCCTTTGCAGGAAGTATCCACGGCGTTCATAGTGATCGGCGGGGTATGATCTAGATTTGGTTGATCGAACGGATCGAATGATGTCTTGGTTATTAATCCATTTAAATTATAGGGAACATTTCCAAGCTGTTTTCGTGTTGTTCTCGGGTCTCGATTGTTTCAATTTCCTTGCTCGGCTCACTGACCAGGTTTCAATTTTGATCATCCTGTCCTTGAAAACAAACCCCTTCATGTGTCTGAGTTCAAATTCACTTAACCTTGGGGCAACAGCAAGCAGTTGATCTAAGATCAACGGCAGGTTTGTTGATTACAATCATATAACATAACCTTGCCCTGTCCCGTCCGCTTCCCGGAAATCCCTTCAAGGTCTTCAATGGTCTTCACCCCCCAACCTGTCCTCCGCGGATGGTCTCCTCCTTCCGTGGAGGATGACCATGATGTTCATCTTCCAGGCCATACATTTCCTCAACCCAAGCCTTTTATACCGTCCACCTCTTGCATCACTCACCAACCAATGGCTCCTTCATCTGATCGACGTGCACAGCGTAACAGAAGCAGGGACCCTAGTTGGATCCCTCGACCTAGAAACGCCTTCATTATCTTTCGCTGTGAGTACTCACGCAAGCACAGCCAGGCTGCCCAAGAAGGCGACGAGGAATCAGAAGCACCCAATCCTACTGCCAAGACCCTCTCCAAGCGAGCCGCTGAGGCGTGGAAGGAGTTGTCGGCTTCTGAAAAGGACATTTATAAGGTGCTTGCAGATAAGGAGAGAGAGGACCATGCACGTCTTTACCCCCACTATCGCTTTCGTCCAATGAGGCGCCAAATCTCTGGATTGAAGAAACGTCAATACGATATGGGCCTCAGTAACAGCAGTTTCCTGCTGGATTCAGACGAACAAATGCCTCATTATATGGCAGATGTGGATGAAGACTCGCAAGAGGATGTTGTACATCAACAGGTCATCGAGAAGGAAGGGAGCGAGAGTGTCGAGGCATACGGAGACTTCGCGCCGAAAGACGCCCCTGGGAACTGTGCCGCAGCTCAACGACGATCGTCGTCTGTTCCGCTACCCGACGCGTTTCTCACTCCCATCCTCCCATCATACGCTCCAAAAGACGACTCATGCAGGGCTCGCTCGACTGAAGGAAGAGAGTGGCCGCTGCGCCCTCTTGATTATGTGTCACAGGCGGCACATGTTCGGTTTGGGAGGGAATTTGAGGCGCAACCTCAGCAATGGCATGCTGCCTCAAACGATCCATCTTCCTTTATATCCTTCACTTTCGGTGCATCGACTGGGGTACGTTTTTGATACGATTTTTTCCTTGGATGTGTGCTTAAGCCCATAATACAGGAGCATGATAGCTCGATAGGCAACCCGTCCGAGTCGCACATGGCATTTGAGCTTGACTACCAATCCCCAGAGAGCCGGAATGGGCTCACCTACACTCCTTCCTCCTTTACAACTATCACCTCCTCCCTTTCTGGCTGGAATAACGATCCCCTTTCCCCCTGTATGCCGGGGCAAGAAATGTTGCCTGGTGATGAGCTATTAGCACCTTATGAAGACATGGAGCGTGCACAGGCTCTGGAAGCTTACGCTCTTGGCTTACACAATTTTGACTTTTTCACCCATCCCCATCCCCTTTCCGAATACCCTGATCATGTACCCGGTATTCCCTGCGACATTGAATACTCGGCACTCTTCCAAGAGCAAGATACAGAATCGTGGAATTCCAACACGCACCCAGTAAAACCTCACCCACGAGGATGATCTCCGTCACTACTATCTTGACCCTGTAGCCCTATTCCCACTAGTGTTTCATAGCCCCACAGTGTTTCGCGTCATTTCTTCTTTACGGTTGCTTGATCCTAATACTCAGCCCCCCTGCTCCGCGTTCTAGTATCATTAATATCACCTTTCCACCATGCATATCCACATTTCTCTTGGTTCGCATTAATTCATGTGCATAGTATAATTCGGGACGGATTACTTACCTGTAGGACGTATAATGCTAGCAAACTGGAAATCCGAAACTCAAAATTGCTGAGCTAGTTTGCGTGCATCACTCTCAACTCGCGGCAAACAGCGATCCCCCACAAATTGCAAGCCGACTTCCATGACTCTCAGCAGTATATTCCTTGGATTGTTCGAAAACTCCAAACGGTCATTCCTGGCTGCTTCGGACGACGCGGAAACAATGTCAGCCAAGGGAGATGGGTCAAAACTAAGACACACAGTGGCAGTTTTGACAAATGTCGCCCACATCTCCGCACCTTTCCTTTCAGTTTTCCTCATTATCCATCTGTCCGCACCGGCACTCGCAAATGTCGGAGGCTCGAGTTTGTCTTCCAATGTTATGGTAGGTGACACAGTATCATCAAATTGGTAACAAAAGGATGTGACGTTTAAATCATGACCGGCGCAGCTTCTCGGTAGAGAGTACTACCAAACTGGTTTTGGAGAGAGATATCTCCTCTTTCTACCTCTGGCAGCCCACGTAGCTTCAAGTATTACAAAAAGGATCATCAGTCCACGTTCAGCACCGCCTCGCAAGATTACCAGCACCCTCAGTCTCGCGGCATATTCAGCTCTTCTAATCTTCCTTCCTATACATTTCTACACACACCGCGTTCACCCTGCCAATCCTTCACCGCCAATATTCGAAGTAGGGCCCTCAGAGCTGGACTACGAGTTCATCAAAACTGGTTTGGCTAGGTTTCCCTGGCGGAGCTGGATCTTGTACGGTGGATTGGTTGCGAGCGTCATGGTCCACGCAGTCGAAGGCGCACAAATCATCCAAGCATCGCGTTTCGCGTCTCGGAAATTCCGCATGCGCCCACGAACGCGCAAGATCGTCGCAGGCGCAGCAGTAGTGCCTATATTGGCAGGTCTGTGGACGCTTTCGAAAGAACCGCTTTTGGTATTTGCTTCGCTGGCAGAGCGGTACGAGGCTGCGTTCACTCGGTCTTGGATCTATAGGTTTTAGTCTGGGGTGGATAGATGTTTATTTGTAATCTCGTAGGTGCGTATATATCTTCAGCTCAATGAACGTCCATGAAAGTGAAATACAGTTTCTTGCATAATTTATGTCTAGTTCCAGTCCGTATCGTGACACCATTACCCAAAAGGACGAAAGTTAAACTTGTACTTGAATCTGAATCCAAGTAACCAATGGTGTTTATCAATAGATACTAAGTTACTCGGCATGAGCGTCGATTTTCATGTACAAGGAAACTCGACGTGCTTACCTTCAAAGGCCACAAACAGATGCGTTGACTTGAACCGAAGTCACCGATACCCTCCCCAAAAACGCAGCCTCATTATCAGTGAGCGTGTTCATCGCTGCCTCCGCAATGTTAAACCCTAAACTCGCAACGTCAACAGCAAGGACTGCGATTGTCTCGCTGCCGTATGTTACTTCGTAGCATGTTCCGCAGTAAACTGAATCCCATCCCGTGACAGTGTAGACACCGCCGACATAGGGGAACGTAGGCAATTGACCAAGGGTCGTGTAGCCCTTGGAGATGAGCCCGTTAGGCCCATCTGAGCAGGCGACTTCGTCGAGAGATAGATCAGCATTGTCGTAAGTGTTGTCATACGAAAGGCTCTCAGTCTGAGCGAGCACGGGAAGAGTGATAGCAAGGAGGGAGATGACTGCTGATGTGAACTTCATGATGGGTTGGTGGTGGTCAGAGGTTTTACTTTGATGATGCTGGTTGAGGGTGATCGCTGCAGAAGTGTACCACGAACACATTCCTTTTATCTGATTCATACACCCCGCTAGTTACGCTGAAAGAACCTGCGTACGAAATAGACCAGCATTCCATGCGGCGTTCTCGCACTCGGAATATGATGTCCGGACATTTCAGGCATCTTGTGTGGGTCAGCAGACTGAGAGGGTGCATGCTTGACCGATGAGAACTATTCTTGGCTCAATATCTCTAGCTGGAGGGCAGAGTGTTCAGTTCATTAGCACGCGAGACTGTGACTGAGCTGTTACGCGTGACGTCCCCTGAGTCCGATTTCTCATGCAGGACAGGCTATGCCTTCTACCTACCATGCGTTCGATGCCTGCGCAGTGAACTTCCCTGTAAATGGATAGATACAATCACCAGTGCCTGGATGCATCAACGGTCAAAGATTTCCGGAATACTAGCGCGAAGGAGGCAATTACTGTCCAGTCCTGCAACGACAACCATAAGCCCGGAGCCATGAAATCGCTTACTCTTCACCATTCATCAAGAGTCATTGTGAGAATGTCATGTGATTGTAGGTTTATCTATTAAGAAATCTCTCTCTGGCTTTTTGATTGCGTCTAAAGTCTTCGTCCTTGAGCTTCCCTTCAAGAGCGACCCACACATTCCGAGCATACTTCTCCCCATCCTGAGAGGATTAGAATGCGGTGATAAAGATACGTGCTGGATGCTTACCTTCAAGAGGCTTTTGACCTGTGTGAGGTCCGACACGCCTGTCCCGAGCAAGCGCATGCCTCGCAACAGTGGAGTTGCATCCGACGGGAAGGAGTAAAATACGAGTAACTTGAGAGGCACAGAAGCTTCTTCTTGTAGCGTAGCATCCAGGAAATGCAAGGTTGGTAACTATTCAAAGGTCAATCGCATACCATCGAATTTGAACTCAACAAACAACGAACCAGATTGAGAGTCAGACAAACCGGCCATGCTTGTCTTCCGTCTAGGGGTTCACCTTCGTCCCAGTAGTCAGGAAGCTCGAAGTCAGCCACTTGAATCGCCTGCCGTGTGTCCAGTGCGCTGCCGACAAGGGCTGTTTCGTCTGTGTCCACGTCCATAGCCTGAGTTTCGCCTTTCTTCGCGCGGTATTGGACGCTTTTTGTTATAGGTACCTTTGTATCCCATAAAGCGGCGCGTGCAGCCATGAAAATCGCATCGAAGATGTTCCCTGCGTCAGAAAACACTATGATATCGAGATTGAGCAACCAAGATTTCATTCCAGGTATGATACCAAGGTTTGTTGGTCGGATTGTCGGATGAGAGAGAGTAGCATTCAATATGGACGTCATGTCATGTTGCAGGTCATCTAGGGCATTTGGGGAAAGGAGAGGGTATGCAGTTGGAGAGCTATCAGTCCGGGTTGTCCAGTCTTTTCTTTTGAAAGTGTAGCAAAAAAGCCGTACCAGGATACAGAGCAAGCCACTCGTCCGCCATCTACGCCTTCCCCATCGCCGACGCTCTCAACTTCTAATTTTGCAGCGGCTACGACTTCGGTGCCTCCACCGCCGTCCTGCGCGTTTCTACCGATGCTCACACGTGCGCTGCCATTTGCGATGGGGGCAATTCCAGACTCGAGGGCTATGGTTCGAAAATCTATCAAACCACGACCGTCTGCTCGTAATGGCGGATCAGATAGTAAGGAGGATTGGATGAAGGCCTTCTCGGCCTTGGATATTGATGCCATGCCTTGATCGATAATTGAATGACTTTCCGTAGGCTTGAAAGATTCTGATTAGAATATCATAAATTTGACCGTATTAGGCAGGTGTGCCGCGATGCCGCTGTTCATTTCCAGTCAATAGACGACTTCCATCCATTTTCGGCCACTAACGCCAATGATATCCGCTGACATAATCCGCCTTACTCGAATGCATGTCATGGAACGCAACATCTTGCACCGTGACACTGCAGTGATACCAGGCTACGTTTTCGACCTTTCACCAAGTATGCTAATATCTCTTTCCAGGCTCTATTTAGATGACGCCCAGTGCTCAGTACGACATACTCGAGTCTCCATGCGTGGTAATGAACTTCCTAGCACTTTCTCCCTGTTTCATAGTTTAGTCATTTCAACTTCACGCGCTTACTATCTTCCTCACGATGTCTCGGTCGAGGGTGTGTGTTAGAGTTTAATGTTCACCCTTCGTCATCGTTCGATGTCCGGATCCCGACTACGTATATATGCCTACGTAGTAGACCATCCTATCTTTGCCGTCTCCCGCCATGTCGTAGACACACAAAACAAGGTCGTTCTCCAGCTCCAATACAATGCATCATCGCCTCCTGCTGGCTCGGCGACTGTCACCTGAAACGAGGTGTTAATTGTGCAAATATGTCATAAAATCTCAACTCACCTTTCTCCTTGGCTTTCTTCGGTGCACCCTTCCCTCTCTTCTTTTTGTCCTCCACATCTTGCAGTCTTTCATCCTCTGCCAAATTTATCATTTCCAACTCAGGCCATTGTCTTATGAGCTGTGCAATATTGGCTTCTGGAGTATAGTATTTGACCATAGAAGGCCCGCGAAGTCGTGCGCGAAGGTATTTGGCTCCAGTACGTGCTGATGTGGGGTTATATGCAGTCTGAAATACGGAGGAGCGTGTCCGTGTCAGTGCTGCAAGTCGCATAGGACGAATGACGGCTGCTGCGGCAGCCATGGCCGGTGTAAGTATAGTGAGTTGACTTACAGTTGACAAGTCATTAATATTTTCGAGTGAACCTTCTGATCCTAACATCACCAAACAACCACTTTTCTCTAACCCGCCTCGTTCGCAGAATACGGTCAACTCTATTCAATGGCTTCATAAAGCCAGCGTAGACTTCTCAATATAACACTATTCTCCTTGGACCTTGGTTAATGTCTTTTGTTATGCTGCCCCGCTGTCGCCTTCTCCTTTCGGGATTCATAAAATCTGAAAGTTGGTTAGAAGCCAGCCAAGTCCACTTCCGTCGGTTTCGCTCCAACGACTCGTATCAACAACCAAGAAATTCATATTATTCTCCAAAAACTTTTTCCGGTAATCAACGTGGTAGCTTCAAACATGGTGGTCGTTCCAACCCTCAGTACGTCACGAAGCAAAAGAAGGGTCACATTCTGGACGGTTTCTCAGTACGGGACGCTAATGACACTCTCCTTGTCATGGAAAAACAGGTCCATAAATGGGCTGATCTTCCGCACGTACATCGTCGCCTGGAGTCCTTCGGGGTACCACGAACAGACGTCCAGCCCATTCTTTCAATATTCGCCCGAGAGGTCAGCTCCGGACTCCTTCACAATCCAGTCAAGCAGAAAAAGTACCACGTAGAGAGATTTGTTCTCACAGCAAAAGAACTGAATCAAGGACTCCGGCTAGACCAGAATCTCACTCAACTTTTCTACTCCTGGGCGTCCGACCCCGAGCAACAAGAAGTTCTCCTGAAATCAGTGTCGCAGCATACGCTGGAACAAATTTCATATCTATACTCAACCGCAGATATGTCATACCCTGCGGATATGTACCCTAAAGCGCGCTCAATGCGTCGCAAGGTCATCATGCACGTTGGGCCTACTAATAGTGGGAAGACCCACATGGCTTTACGTGCGCTCGCGGCGGCGAAGACTGGTGTCTACTCTGGTCCGCTGCGGCTACTCGCACATGAAATTTGGGACCGGCTCAATAAGGGCCAGATCGTGCCCCTCGGGATGGATCCAGACCCCGACTCTGAGCCAGACACAACCACGAACATGGATATAATCGAAGAGTCAGTGTCCAGACCAACCGTGCGGAAAGAAGGGAAGGCGAAGTACGCACGAGAGTGCAACCTTCGCACTGGAGAGGAGTTTAGGATCGTTTCCGAGTATGCCGGTCTTATGAGTTGCACGGTAGAGATGACGTCTTTGAGTCTTCCGGTAGAAGTGGCAGTCGTGGACGAGATCCAAATGCTTGCTGACCCAGACCGTGGATCTGCATGGACCGCTGCTGTGTTGGGTCTACCTGCCGAAGAACTCCATCTATGTGGCGAAGAAGTTGCGGTCCCAATTGTCCAAGCGCTCTTGAATGATACAGATGATGAGCTTTTCATCAACCGCTACGAGCGTTTGTCACCTCTTATTGTTCAAGACGAATCTCTGGAGGGAGATTTCGGCAGAGTCCGAAAGGGCGACTGTCTTGTCGCTTTTTCGAGAAGCAGCATATTTGCGCTGAAGCGCAAGGTAGAAGAGAATACAGGTTTGCGTTGTGCTGTTGCATATGGGCGACTTCCACCTGAGATCCGTGCCGAACAAGCGGCGCTCTTCAATAATCCTCATAGCGGCTATGATGTGATGATCGGAAGTGATGCCATTGGCATGGGACTTAATCTGTGAGTACTTTGCACCCTTCATCGTATTACCCGTCTCATTCGGCTTAGCAAAATCAAACGGATCATCTTCGAAACCTTGCGCAAATTTGACGGTACTGTCGAACGCGCTCTATCAGTTTCTCAAATTAAGCAAATTGCTGGGCGTGCGGGACGCTATGGCCTTCATGGTGAACCTGGAGGTTTCGTTACGACTCTCCATGCAGATGATCTCCCAATGCTTCACTCTGCGATTCTGCGCCAACCAGATCCTATCGTGTTTGCAGGCGTCTCTCCTACCTTGGTTTGGGCTGAGAGTGTTCTTCAAGCACTTCCTGCCGGTGCTTTGCACCAAACGTTATTGGAGGTGGCTCCATATGTCTCCAATGTTCGGCCCCCTTGCCGTGCCTTCGTTCCCTCCAAGATTGAGGAAAGATCTCGGTTCATCGAAACTCACGCCAAACATATGAAACTATATGATAGACTTCTCATCGGCGGTTCACCAATGAATTGGCGAGATGCCGTTGCAGTGGAATTCACAGCTCGCCTATGTCAGATATACAACGAAAAGATCCGAGTCCCTATCCTGCACGCCCTCCGAGTCGGCCCATATATAGAAGCACTGGAAAATGTGGAAGGGATGATGTCCGGCGGCAAGTCTTCTGCTGGTGCGCCGTCTCAGGGCCTCGTAACTCTTGAGGGACTTCACAAATCGCTCGTGCTCTATCTGTGGCTCAGCCATCGCCTGCCTGTGGCGTTCTATCAGTCGGAGGAAGCCTACGCACTTAAGGAGCGCACAGAAAAAGCCCTTGATTGGTGTCTGCGGAACGTGTCTACGAAGGTTGCAGACAGACAGCCCGCTAGCTTTGGACTGAGGGTTTCTTCGGAAGCCGAGGATGGTGTAGAATATCGCCGTATCCCAGCCACCCGCCCTCAGGAAGAGAGTAACCGAGAGTTGGGGGTGAGGTATGCAAAGTTGTTGAATTCGGAAAGGCGGAGCGCTCGTAGTCAACGGTAGAAATCCGAGGACATCGGAGATCAAATCGACTTGGATACAGCATTGAGGCGGTCCTCCTACTTGGTGTCACGCATGTCGACCCTTTGCCGATCTGCTGCAGTGGGCGTTGCACTGTTTTCATTAGACATGATACGTACGTAATCAAAGGGTTCTTGATATTCTTTTACCTCTCTCCGAATCCTATTCAGACTCTCAGCGAAGGTCACTATTCAAGATCTCTGACTGGCATGGCTGCATCACTCGATTTGTCTGTGGAGTAGAGAGGGCCACAACTTTGACATGCGCAACAGCCACCTCCATGCTCATAGTGTCTACACTCACATTAATTGCTTGTCCATGTCAAGTCTGACGCCATTCTAGCAAGGGGCGAGCACGTGGCTATGCAGGCACTCCGAATCCACTCGACTTGCCGAGGCCACGAGGGTATTGGCACGATGTCGTGCAGCTTTGCCTCAGGGACGATTCTCCAAAGTTGAGTACGCTCGGCCACATCTCTTCTTAATTAGTGCGAACAAGATCGTTGAGTGTTGAGGGCGGCAGCAGCAACTCCGGAAATAGACAACTCTGACAACGCAGCAGGAACAGTATGATTTCCGTATCTAGCCGAATTCATTGGCGGACATGAGAATTCTGTGCTGTGGTTGTTTGTTGTGATTAATTCATACTGTACTACGGAATTTTCGGTGGATCATGTACCATTATTGTGATAACAGCCCACTAACTCAGGGAAGGAGAGTCCATCAGGGCACTGGTTTGCATAATTAACAGCCCTCGCTTAGCAATCAGAAAGAGGAAGAAGTATGTTTCACTGCTATCCGCACAAAGAAAATTCACATTGATATGCTGCGCCGCAGTGCGGCTCATGCGGATGGCGCAAACTGGAATGAATGCCACAGACAGGTGTTTCCCGTACCGCACGAATGTTTGGACACGTGGGTCTCATTCACATATAATCAGCCGAGACAGACTGGTGAATGCAAAACATACTCAGAATGGCGCTTCCCATAGTAGTTGCAGTAGCTTTGTGGTCGCTGGCTATCGTCGTTTTCGGGGCATGCCATGTCACTCGCACTCGGACCCACCGCACAGCTAGCGCTGTCAAGGCAATGCTGAGACCAAGAAACATTGACCATCAAGCCGAAATTCGTTCTCGCGTCCATCTTCATGAACACTTCGCTCTAACATCCTCGAGTGCAATACTCGACCCCTCAAGGCACGACCGCTTCGTACAAGACGCGAGAAAATTGATCGACTCCATCAGTCCCCATCAATGTGCTGGGTGGCAAAGATTTGTGAAATGTGCTGAGAAATGCACAGATATGTTCCTTCCGAGCCGAGAAGTCGACTTCGCCGCCTTTATACAAAGTGTTACTTTTTGCATCATAATTACTGGGTTTTATGGCGTAGACCCTGGAACCCTTTCCCCTGTCGATGTCGCCTTCATGACCAGCGCACTCAACCACCATTCGGATGGTATCTTGCGGCAAACTCCCCATTATCCTGGCGAACTTTACGCGATGAGGGAACGTATTTGTAGATGGGTCGGGGGAGAGCGTGCCTCTCAGGCCTTGGAAACTATTCTTCCCGCGTATGAGTCTATGTGGCGTCTAGCTGCTGTCACATTGGCCTATGCGAATGGTAACCAACACATGCATAATGCCTTCCTAGATTTCAGCGAGAATCCCACCCAGAGACAGTTCCGTTCTTTCAAAGTCAAGAACACTCGGCCAAGCGTAGAAGCCATCATCAATGAAGTCCTGAGGTTGCACCCACCCGTTCAGCGCATTGCACGCAAAAGTCGACACCCCTTGTGGAAGCGTATTTTTTATCCTGCGCAAGAGATAGCTGACGTCGGAGCTGTTCATCGCTCGTGTGTATATGGCACACGTCTAGAGACCTTCGATGCGATGCGCTTCCATCCTCAGCATGAACGTCCAGTCGAGATGCAACTACTTGCTTTTGGACACGGCGGGCTAAGCTGCGTCGCGGAAGAATGGGCGCCAATGGCTACAGCGCTCATTGTCGCCAAGATTATGGACAGAGTGGATGATGTCGGTTTTGTCCTTATTGGAAAGGCATTCGATGCAAGGATGTACCGAAATACGAGGACAGGCTGGGATGGGTGGGTGGTCAGAAAGAAGAAGGGGAAGGATTCTTGAGACTCTTCCTGATGTCTATTGGTTAGATCAATCTGAACTTCGTAGCTGCACACAGAAACGTTTAGCATCTCATAAATATTACATATCTATTTCAATCCACGTATCTATGATCTTGATTACTTAGCCTGTTGTTTAAAAATCATCGATGATTTACCGAGGCATTCCGACATTGAGGAGGCGGATCGTAATGCGCAGGGCAGCGCTCATTCACCCGACACGCAAGCACGGGAGCTCCACGACGGAAGTTTTTCAAAAACGTGTAACGGCCCTGAAACCATTGTCCGCCAGGCCATGATGCTTCAGTGGATAGTTAATGTCGTATTTCGCTACGTCGCTTAGTCCGAGAAATGAACCGTATGCGTTCATGTTGGAACTTTGAGTAAAGAGGATATTAGCATGGCTCAACACTGCATGATTACCCAACTAGATGTTGAAATTAAAGCCGAGACCAGTCCTCTGATGCATTAAACGTGCTTCTTGATTACTAATCCAGCACATGTTGACTGAAAAAACAGGCGTTGCCAACGGATTTCGTTTATCAGCGATAGGTGGAGCATGTATCATATGTACGTACCAGTTGCAGCTTGACCGCGGCGCAAGTGTGTCCTGTGCGGGTTCCCCCAAGCACACCAAGTAGCAGCGATGTCTCGTAATGCATTGCAATTGTGCGCTGGTGGACAAGCCCGACAGCGTCCAGTGGCGGCTCGAAGCCCAGCGAGCGGGTCGTCCGAGTTAAATGCGTGATATATACCTGATGCACGGTCGGGCGGCTTTGTCGCCTTTGGGCGTGATGTTGGTTAGTTTTTCGGGGTCTTAGTCGGGGTGCCACCTGGCATGAGACCAACAGTAATGCGGGCCGTGTATCGCGTTATGAGCTTAGTCACGAGTGTAGCGCGTGTTTTTATACTACACCACTCTTGAATTCATGATATGGTTCATGGTATGTATTATTAATGTTATCGATTGATGCAGATGACTGATACTAACGACTGCGCTCGGAGTCTCGGCCTTGGTCATTTACTTGAACAGCGGTGGCTGTAGATACTATAAGTTGTACACACCTGCGGCACTGTGAGTTGGTGACTGCGACTGGCTCCCTAAACAGCAAAATCAATGTCTTATCCGTTCTTATCAGAGTTTGATATCATTTTTGCTGGAGGTGAGTATTTGAGTATTGACATCTTGCACACAGTGTTACTCTTAACATGGCCCTTTGTGTGCAGGCGGCAGTACAGCTTGCGTTGTCGCGGGTCGCCTGGCAGCATGCGACTCCTCGCTCAAGATCTTAATTCTGGAAGGAGGTCAACACACCCTCAATAAAGCTGCACATGTTCAACCCTACCAATATTTCACCCATCTGGCACCGACGTGTACTACGATGACATTCAACATTGGAAATCCTTCATCCCATCTCAACGGTCGTGCACCAATTGTTCAGTGCGCCCATTGCGTTGGTGGAGGGTCAAGTGTGAACTGTTCGTATTATTGCTTTAACAATGAGCATGACTCTAATGCTTGGATAGTTATGAATTACACTCGTTCGCCTGCCTCAGATTTTGATGATTGGGGAGTTGATGGTTGGGAATCTAAGAACTTGATTCCCCTCATGAAGAAGGTCCTCGAACGTGTTATCTGTACATTTCTCAAGCTGAACTGTTATTGCATAGCTGGAGACATACGAGGTGCAGGCCGATCGTTCAACCCATGGGTACGATGGGCCTATCAAGGTGTCTTCTGGTGGGTGTAAAATGAGTATCAGCGAAGACTTTATCCGTGTTGGCACGAAATATCACAAGAGGCCATTTTCCGATGACTCCGAAGATTTAGAAACATGCAATTCCTATAGTGTGCGCCACCTCATTATGCTCCTTCTCCCTCTGCCACCACTGACAAAATTCGTCTTAGCCATGGTTCAAGTGAGCATGTCCTCGTAGTCTATCGTGACTTAGGCTCATGCAATATATGCAAAGGTACATTGATGGGACAACTGGAACGCGTTCTGACGCTGCACATTGCTATGTCTATAACCAAGCTCACAACCCCAATTTACAAATATGGGCTGGCAAGCGTGTAAAGCGCGTGATCTTCGAGTAAGTGTTGCACCCTGGATCACGATTGTGCTCAACTACTAACGACTGAAAGGGATAAACGTGCTGTAGGTGTCGAGTTCACCAACGACCCGGTGTCTTGCCCGGATGCAGATCAGTCATCGAGTACCGTGAGAGCATCAAAACTTGTCGTCATCTCTGGCGGGGCCTTCGGTTCCCCAGCCATCCTCGAGAGGTCTGGGATTGGTGCTGAGGCGGTCCTCAAGCAGTGCGGTATCGAGCAACGTGTACACTTGCCCGGCGTTGGAGAAACCTATCGAGGTCTGCGTTTGTATCTTTATCTCATAATCTTTATGCAATGTTATCAGATCATATTGGCGCCTTCGTTCCATACTTTGTTGGTGACGAATTTGTTACCATGGACCGGCTCTGGCGTGGGGAGGAGAGTGTCATACAGGGTAAGCAAGTATGTTCTCGCCATGTTCTCAGCACTCTCTAAGTACCCACGCGCAGAACACCTTGCGCGATGGAAAAGTCATAGAAAGTCTCTCATTGCTCAAAAGTTGGCACAATGATTCGCTCTTTGTAATGCACTTATTAGTATTTCAGCGGCAACGATGCAAAAATCAAGTGGCGTCCTGACGACGAAGAATTGAAAGTCATGGGTTCAACTTTTGAACCGCGATGGAAGGAGTTCTTCCAGGATCGCCCGGAAAAGGCTGTTGCAATATGGACTGTCTTTTCAGGGTGTGTGCAATCCTTTGCTTTCATGACGTGCGAATGCTCAGGATAGCCAGATTCCTGATGTCAAGTGACTTTCCACCTCGCAATTACATGACTGCCGAAATGATTGAAGTACTGCTTTCCATACACCCTGTGATTTTTGTTCTGAACACAGGTCCTATAGCTTTACCCTGTGTCTGTTGGAAGTGTTCATGTCAAATTGGGAGAGGACGGCAAGGAAGACATCGACTTCACTACAGGCTACCTAGATGAGTAAGTGGGCACTTCTTTCATTTCAACCAGACCCGTCTGACCATGATAATCCGCCTAGTCCGTCGGATATTGTACCTCTCAACTTTGGGTACAAAAAAATGCGCGAAATCTGTCGACGCATGCCTTCTTACCGAGGTGAAGTCGCCGCATTCCACCCTCATTTCCAAGAGGGAAGTACTGCAGTCTGCGGAGAAGCGACCGGTCCAGTGGACTTGAATGCGCCCGACATCATCTACACTGCAGAAGATGATGAAGCGATCGAAAAATTTATCCGTGGCAACAGTATGTCCTGAATCCATTTCCCCAATCTTAAGGTAACATACCTGATCGAATCCCAGTCCAAACGTCTTGGCACTCGGTATGTGCAACTTGAACTCTCATCAGGAGGTGCCTTATCCTTGTGTGTGCAGCTCGGGACTTGTGCCATGAAATCAAGGGCAGATCAAGGAGTCGTTGACGCTCGGCTAAATGTGTATGGTGTGACAAACCTGAAGGTTGCAGACTTATCCATCGTGCCGAAGAATGTTGGTACGGTGAGTAGTGAACGAGAAATTATTGATGCATAGTTTGACCTTCTTTCAGAACACTTATTCGACGGCGCTCATCATTGGAGAGAAGGCTGCGATGATCATTGCTGAAGACTTGGGTATTGAATACAGACTGTGAAAGTTATTGTCCGAAACTCCTCAAGCGCGTCTTTGATGCGCATCCTCAGAGTAATCCTGAACATGCATTTGGCGTGACTCGGATGTACATGCTGATTGTATATTATTAAGCCATCTCAAAGGATGCACAGTATGAATTACAAGGATTCCATGTAACGTTCTTCAGGGCTAGTGAGATCACATGATGTAATGAACAAGGCAGTGGTGACAAGTAGGTATTACTTGAAGAGTTGATTTACAACGGCGAAGCACAATTTGAAGTAACTTGGTTATAGGAGCTAATTTCACTAGCTTGCAACATCTGTCGGATGGTAATATAATTCTGTCCAATAAAAAACTACCTAAATTGTAACACTTAGATTCTGAGATAGCGTCAAGCAGACCATAATCTCAAATGGCAAACAACCATCTTTTCATAGATCATATACATATACATAATGACATACTCGACATACATGATTAGGTAGAACAGCTCCAAGACTCTATCTTCACATACTAAGTTCCATGTACACAAATCCATCGATATACTACCCAACGAGATCAGTCAGCGCCGATCTCTATAATGATTCAAGTTTGTACGTGAGCTGTGCACAGAGCGCGAGATAAATGGACGCGGGGAGCGACTGGTAGGAATGGGGGGAATGTGAGGGAGGGGAGGGAGGGGTTTTTGTGAGCGGTCAACGCTGGACTTGACGCGCAGACGTTCTGCTTGTCTACTGCTCCCAAATACGGGAGGCCGGCCGTCAGCTGTCTCCAGCAGATCATAAGGGACAGGAGTGTATGACAGAACAGCGCTCGACTTGGTGCGCACACGTTCTGCCTGTCTGCTGCTTCCAAATACGGGAGGTCGGCCGTCAGCTGTTTCCAGCAGATCGTGAGGGACGGGGATGTATGAGTGACCAGTGCTCGACTTGGCGCGCGCACGTTCTGCCTGCCTACTGCTCCCAAATACGGGGGGCCGGCCATCGGGTGTCTGCAGCAGATCCGCCATAGCTTGATCAGCGGTGGCCTCACGCCGCTTTTTGCGACCGAGGGAGGGGTATGCTGCAGCTGTGGGCTGCGAATAGTACGTGGCTGAAGAAGACTGCTGAATAGTTCTGTGTCTGCCTGCGACAGGTTGATCGCTTGTGTTGTAGTGCTTCGGGGGCAGTTGAGGCCTAATGCTCTGTGGGTTTGACGAAGTCGTGCCTGAGGCACTGCGAGTGGGTTTCGGAGGGGGTGGTGGGGGATTGGGAAACTGGACCGGCAAGTGGGCGCGCGTGTCGAAGTGGGCATGACTTGGCGGATGGTCGTGGACACCTGGGTGCCACTGCGCACGATGGATGTCCCGCATCCCTGGAGCTTGCTCGACGTGCACGATGTTAGAAGGTTTAGAGGGGGTCTTGCCATGGTATACAGCTATGAAAGGATCGGCGTAAGGCTCGAACATGCTCGCTTGCGAGTATCTGAATGGCATCGACTGGGAGTGCTTAAGCGATGGCTTTTTGTCTTCCTTACACCTGAGGGGTATTGATTAGTATCATGATCATGAGTATAACCTGAAAACAGTTGACTCACTTTTGGAACAACTTTTTGAAAGAAACCATAATTGATGAGGAAGAACGGGTGAAGAGTTGCGAAAAGTGTTAAGAGGGAATCCGCATTGCGATCTATGTAGGTTGAACTACTGTGGACGCACCATAATTGTCTTCATCCACAAATTCCACAACCGATGCAAACGTTAGTGGATGCCTCAATCACCTACCCGGTATTGTGTCGCCCCACTTGCGTTACAAAGCCAGAATATCCAACCACAGAACAACCATCCGGCATACTTGCCACATGCCACCCAAATAAATACATCGTGTATCGTGTTCAATGTTTCTTGACAACTCGTAACTTGTGAATATGTGATAAGATTTGCGACAAGTCCATGGTTCGCATAGCGTGCCTTTAAAGCGTTTGCACCCGACTTCAGACCAGTTCAAGCCGCTCAACATCGATAAAGATATATGGAGTCCATGTAAGCTTGTAGCTCACGCAATCTGCAGGTGATGTAAGCAGTAGAGTAATGAATTTCAACGGAGTTACGCACACGATCACTATGGCCTCCACTGAGAGTTCTAGAGGATAGCTTTATCATCGCTCTGAACGACGCTATCGTTGATTTCTGAAATGCAGATACTGTGGCTTGCATTGGCAGAGTGGATCGCACGGTCCGAGGCACGAGCTTCGAGGTCGAGAAATACCTGCGGCTTACGGAGCAGCGTCTGGCAGAATGACGAAGCTCGATTGTCCTCGAACTAGCTTCTTCTTCCTTCTGAACAATCTTCAAGGACATATGTACAGGCACTTTGATGTCGGCTGCATACACCAGTTTTCTTGTGTTCATGTAAAAATAGCGACATTTATCGATGCCACAGTGATTGATTTGTATTCAAGAGTCTGGTCGAGGTAGCAGGGGATTTTGTAGAGACGTAAGCCCATCTATTAACTCCGCAACGAACTGCATATCGTGCGATCAGCCACTATACCAACGTGGAAGCAGAAACACAACTCACTGTCGCCCCATGTTCGGTCCGCCAAGCTCGTCCGAGAAGTGAAGAGGTGCAAAGCGAACAACTCATACTTACACCCGTTTTACAAGTAAAGCCTGAGCTGCACGTGTCGTGGGATGCACTGCTCAAGCCACGAACTCCATCTAAAGTCGTGCACACACTGACAAACATGGATGTTGTCAAAGCAGCAGGGGTAACGAGAAGGAAACATGACTTGGCTAGGTAATATGGGATGTTTCTGCCGTCGGGGGAATCTCAGATAACAACTCTGGCGATAGGAAAACATGTTTTTGGAAAACACCCGGCAGTCCCATCAAGATAGTTACAGCTGGCGACTTTCATGGAGACTTCAGGGGGAGAGTATCATAGGCAGAACTACAGGGTCGGCGGATAAACAATTCAGAACATGTGAAATGTCAACGTACGAACTTGAAGTAGTGATTGGGATATGGACCTTGTAGGCAAGGTCAAAGATTCTGTCAGAATTAGTCCACATATTAATCACGATGTTCCCAGATAGGTGCAGGGGGCGAGTGTGGAATGTGAGACCTAGCGCGTTCAGAATCACGACACATGGCCCTGGAAAGTCCTGGCGACGGATAGAGGTTACCACCTGACGTGTTGGGAACCGTTTATAATGAAAACCCGTCTGCCTCGGGCCTACGCATAGTCTAGATGCCAAGAAGCACCAGACTTTTCCTTTTAATCACACACGGTCATCTAAACACTTGGAGCTCTGGAGTGCATCCGATATTTGCCCAGACTACAATCCGAATGTATACTGATGGGATATTTCGCGTAACGAAGAGTCGGAAGATCGGTACTTGCTTGGCGGTAGTTCCCTTTGCCGTTAGGGAGTACGATTTGTAGATGGACCTCTTTTGTGGACAGCTGCGCTATGGCGGGGACGTCGTGGTTACAACGATAATGTCCAACCCCGCTGAAGAGCGGAGTTTTAATTCATTACTTCAACTCTAGTTAGTGTTGTGGGCAGAAGTCTGCCATTCTGCCAGCCGGTTTGGCAGAACCGGTTCTGCCCGGCAGATGGCAGAACTCTGTTGGCAGAACCCGGCAGAATGCAGGCTCCTTCCCATCCGAACGCTTCGAGTTGTGAGGCGGCATACTGCGGCTGCGGCACTATCCGAAATCACGTGAAGAATTCAAATCCAGCATAACCGAGGGAGGTTAAGTTTTTCTCACCTTATATGGCCATAGTAACCTTTCTCAATCGACTCAGCAACTGCACTTCCTTACCTGTAGGCTGTAGAGCAATTGTAGAGTAGAGAAAAATTTCAGTTGTACTACGTCGTAACATAGACGATCATCATTTACAATCATACAATGCCTGCCGCTGCACTCAATGGATGTCATCTCTAGTCCTTGCTACCAAGGTCCAAGGTGCGGAAATCACTTTCAGTGTTATGGTGGACGATAGGTTACGGTTCGATTTGCCGATTTGCCGTGATAAATTTCGAAGTCCGATCCGCGATGTTTGTTCTGTGTACCCAGAAATTTTATTAGAGAACGCGTATCTATATCTATATTTATTTTAATCAACATGCAAATCATGCAAATCATGCAATGCAGTCTCCAATCGACGAAAACAGCCGCGGGCGCGCACCTCCATTTGGTTCAGTCTTCAGTACCAGTGTCGTCGTTTAGGGACCCTAGCCTTCGTTGTCAGATGGCATCATGGAGACCACTGAGTCTGTTGCTTTCGACACAAACAAAGGGCTGGACAGCTGCCATTCTCGTTATTGTATTCCTGAATTGGAGTGTTTTCACTAGGCTGGAGCTTGTGGGTTCAGGTATGTCCATGTTCCGCTGCCTTGGGGAAGAACGAAGACACTGACTAGTACTAGCGCTCCAATTCATTCCAATATTTGTTGTTCCCGTTTATGCTGATTGACCAACGCCGCGTTTGTGGATTGGCCCTCGACATTTTAGATATTGTTGTGCACAGCGTTCTCGCTTCGCGAATACTATTTAGTCTTCAAGCGAACAGCCTGGGAGCAATCGGTCATCCCCACATACCTATCGACGAATGCGCCGGAAATGCAATCGATTCCAGATGGGTTTCAAGCGTGGCATGAAGGCAGGGAGACATTTACTGGTGCTGGCCAACCAGATCAAGCTTAGATGTGCTAATAATTTTGTGGGTCCCATGGATAGTATTGTCATTTTAGTTGGCTGACTATGAATTGCTCGTCTCCTAGTTTCCCTTTGTCATTGCAACGGGGATGTCGATTGCAGTGGTCCATGGAAGGGATAGTAGCGTAGTCGGCCAATTAACATCGTTGACCGGTCAAACCATAATGTCAGAAACGGCTTTAGCTGGAGCTCTGTTGAACGTTCGACAGCCCCTCGAACTCGACTTGAAGCTCAGTGAACCACGAGTAAGACTAGGCACAATTGATCATTTTTCAGATAAGTTCAAACATCCACATTGCTCGAACAATACAAAAACTTGTCCCAAAACAACTGTACTGATTGACTGCGAACTACTAGGCATTGCACTGTCTGCCATGGTACCAAAGCGAAAGTAGAAGCATGACTTACTGTCTGCACGTGCCCTTCGTACTGCCGGCTCAATTTTGTAACCTAACTAACAATCAAGCTCCATCCTAAGGCGCGCAGGTGAGTCATGCGGTTGATCCTGGTTGCACAGCGACCTGCTCATACTCACGCTAGGTCCACAAACCGTGCCTGTGTAGCAATCCGCAGTAGTTTTGCAAGGTGTGTTCAAACACTATGCACTGACATGCATAGATGCTGTCAAAGCAGCAACAATGGCGATGAAGGAGAAACGCATTTTCTGTGCGAGATAATATGGAATCTTCTGAGGGGATCTTGAATGGTATCTCTGAGGATGGGGAACACTGTAGGATGACGGCCAGCTTTCATATCCTGCATACACTTATGGGCACGGTTCTGATCAATCTGGCAGAATTGTTATGGCTCAGGTCAGACGGCAGAAATTTCGGTAGAACTTGCAGAAACGTGTTCAATTACGACCCTTGTATCACAACCTGCCATCACTGGGGCCATAGTTCATGATAGTGAGTTCTCTCGCATAAATCACTCACTTGAACCGTCTCTGGCAGCACTCCACTCTTTGCAATTCAGAAATACAAATTTCTCCACTCAATCTATTTGCGTGCTGCTAGTCTTGAAAGAACAACCGGTTCATTCTGCGACCTGGTGTCCACTGCCTCATTCATTTTGGCCAGTCGTGCCTGCCGCGGACGTGACATGACTTGCAATACCAGCTTCACTAAAGATTAATCGATATTGATCTGTAAGTATCGGCGAGAATGATGCTAACTTCTTGACTTTGTCGTTGCACTGGCAGGGTCAGTGCAGGTTCAAATGATGAAGCTTTGAAGCGAAGAGTGAGGGGTTAGGACGAGAGGCCGGTGATTCGAGCGAGGGTTCTGTCGTTACAAAGAAGAGAATTGTCGATGCCTGCAGGCAGGTTATGATTCAATGGTCATTGTTAATCGAATACGCTCCCGCAGGTTCTGCCGAAATTTGTTCCATGTGAAAAAAGTTCGGATTATTGAATGGATACTAACTGCTTATACATAGGCCCGACTCAGCGGACCGCGAACGAAGCAGTGGTGCACTGTTCTTGAAGAAGCATATCAAGTTGCACTCTTCAAGTTCTAACTGGCTTACCGATGCTGCATATTTGAACCATGGCTTCGTTCCATCGTCTCTAAGTCCGTCTGAGTCAGGCTGGGGTCGATCGGTCGGTACTAAAGTTCTGGAGCGGTCAAACTATGTCTATTGTAAGTACACAACCGCTTGTGACCTCCTGTGACCGCAATATTTGAGGTGTACTAACAAATAGTTCAAAAGACTAGAACAAACAGTGATCGGACTTCGAAATAAGTTGCGGCAAATCGGCAAATCGAACCGTAACCTATCGTTCACCATACAGTGTAAACCACCCAGCTAATGTGCATGCAGAGCGTGAATGCTTCACTCGCAGAAGTTTGTGGCATGCTCACATACTATCATCAACTTGTCGATGAACCCACACGACACGTGTATTTCCATGGGGGTAGAATTTTGATGAAACACAAACTTCGAAAGCGCGCTGGGTGCAAGACGCGACACCCAAAAGTTTTTGATATAGCGCCATATATCTTTAGGTCTATCAAATGAACGCACGTGCTATGATCCGTGCGTTAGATCAGTCTAGGTGGCAAGGGACCGGGTGAAAATTCCACTGTCGTGACGCGGCGCGCTGAGCACTATTCCATCCTCTGCGAACAAATAAACGAGACAAGAAAATAATCACTCTGGTAAGAACTCAATAGTCATGGCTCAACCCATAGAGATACACATGAACTGCACTTCACGACACGGAGAAAGGATTAAGACGGCAATACCGGCCCATAGTCATTTCAATAGTGGATACACAGAATCAAGATGAGTGTGCAGGCAAGTGGGTTGACTACTACAGGTCCTAGCTTGAGTTACTTATCATTTGGCAGTTCCAGCGTATTTGCTAACGTGAAGCGGGGTCCAGCGCCTAGGCGCCTCGGCTGCACCTGGCGCTCGTCTGCCTGTATGGTCCCAAGCCCGTGGAATCCTAGCTACTTAATATAAAATCCTCGACACCAACAAATATATCAAATCAGCCAGAAGGCAGAAACCAGTTCGAGTCAAGATTGCATTTGAAATGCTCATCCAACCAAAGGTGATCAATACCGAATGGGTAGAAATTATTGTGCAACCGCTTGTAGAATTTGCTTGATTCCCATGCATTTTGCAACTGACAGGGGTTTAGTTGGGCAAATGGAAGGTCCCTCGCCGACATGTAAACAGTATTGGATGGTAAAGCAAACTTTGAATTAATTAAAATACACGCAGAGCCAGACTTATAGCCCATCGATATGCTGTCTAAAATTATTCACAGTACTCAACTTTATTTGTTTCAAAAGATTCGGAGAGACCTAATGAGCGCGAGTAACCGCCAGAATCCTATGGACCCAAGACACCTTCCTTCTTAATGATCTGTCTTGACAATCTTCAACTTTGATGTTGGCTGAATACACCAGTTTTTTGTGCATTAGTAGTGGGAAATCGTACGCAAGTCGAGTAACATGAATGTGTTTTATCAATTTGCGAAGAAGTTTTTCCAATGTTATGTTATTCTAGGGTCTGCTCGACATAAACCCGAAAATTCGTGCAGTAATAAAGAATATCGATCATCTGCGTATCGTGTAATCAATTGACCACTGGGACAACGTGAAAGCAGAAAGACGACTCACTGCCACGAACATCCTCGGTCTTCAAAGTCAATCGAGAGAAGGCTACTGGCAGTACCAGATGTTCCATACGCCGCTGGCCGGCTAATGATACAAGGCGCAAGGGGTAAGTTATGGAGCTGAATCTCGGATCCAAAGCGGATGGATCATACTCACACCCAACTTGCAATTAAGGCCTGAGCAGCATGGATCGGCTGTCTTGTCACTCGGGCCACAAACCCCGCCCCCGTCTGTGCACGCCGTCTGTGCACTGACAGACATTATGGATGTTGTCAGAGTAGCAACAACAGCAAGGAGGAATGAAAAACGCATGTCTTGTGCTAGATAATTTGGATGCGTCGAGGGGATCCCGAATGATAGTTCTGAGAGTCGACAGCTTGCTTATATATCCTAAAATCGTGATTTTGGTAAGCACAGGCTCGGTAGTTCTATAGCCAGAGTCACATAGTCGGCGGATAAACATGTAAACTGAGTTTATCACAAGCTCTGGATCCACGGTAGTGATAGGAACAACCTGGCCTGACTAGCAAGGGATGGTAGTGAAGAGGTATTAATGTCAATGACGGGTTATCCATCCCTGTCACCACAAAGTAGGTTTTGTAGGACACAAGGAATTTCTTTTTCCCCCCCGAATGTCCTGGGGCGACGCAAGAACGGGGTCTCACATCAAAATCAATGTTCACCACGCTCTTGAGATGTAGTTTCCTGTTTTTTTTTATACCTGTGCCCTTTGAATGCAAGATGAGAATATCTTGCCTGCCGTGTGAATGCACTGAGTGACTGTTATCCGTGCAAACAAATAAGCAAGATAAGAAAATGGTTACTCCGGAGTCACAGAGGTAAGGTCCACTTGCGGTCAAGATAATAAGTAGTTGGACTTGATAGATTATGCGTTTCGCACCCGACCTGACGAAAGTTTCGCTTGGCTTGGCTGATCGATGTTCCTAGTACGTTTGTGACACGCAGAGTCCAGACATGACTGCCTGACCTAGTAGTCGAAAACTTCTTTGACAAGTTATGAAGCACACCGCAGGTGCCCGGGACTCGGAAGTTCAAGCCTGAGACAAACAAGTACAACTTGAAGCTGCGAGCCCCGCACGGCAATTCTAGAGAACGTGTTACTAACCATAACAGATTAATAGCACTTGGAAAGCCAGACCACCGTGCTCTGCTTCCAAGGCTTCTATTTCTCAGAACCCTTCCTAGTAAGGTAACTGAACGTTCGAAAATTTTATCGACCTTCAGTTGTAATGTGCGTAGAAGTTTAGGCTGCAAGAAGAGGCTATACTGTCATAAGTATCAATAAAAGCATTGGTACTGTAACAAACCATGAATGCATACTTGACGAGGATCCTCAATCCCCACAAATGTATCAATACATACTTCTCTGTATCAATACTGCTGAGGGATTCTCGCGCATTTCTGCACTTCCTGTTTAGGGTACCAATATATACCAATTGATGTGGTTCCTAACTTCCTTTGATCAACTTCGTCAGGCCTGCTTCTCAGAAGCAGCTATGTACTGCTTCTTGGATTTTAGAAGCCGCCATTTTCGCACCCTCCGCCACTCCCAAATGTCTCCTTCCCATACCCCTGCCCTGCAGCACTGTTTCTCGGCATTTTTTCATATGTATCCTTCCACCCGCATGCGGGGGCACCCTCCCCAAACCAGCGCCACCTGCTGCCAACCTTCCTTGTCCTCACCTGGTGACGTGTCTTCCTTCTCATTTTCGCATTGGTCAAAGTTTCTTATTTGTTCACCGGTTCACTGATGTACTAGTGAAATGCTCGCAAAAACAAGCCTCGCGCTCCCTCATGCTGTGCCACTCACATGCCTTTCACTAGTGCATATTGTTTCTACACCAGCAGTGTCAATTCAACAACACTTTCGCTCTGCTTCTCTCGACACTTTCATACTCCAGGTGCCATACTCTTCGCATCACCCCGGGCCATTGCTGCAGTCATGCCATGTCGAAGACTTGAAGTTCATGCAAGATTACCATAATTTAAATTGTGCGCTCGTATCTTTTTTGTATATCATCGGGAGGTGGAAGTCAGTCATGCATGTCCAAAGAATTCACATTATCATAGGCATGTTTGTATGTAGCTATATAGCTGAATAGATATAACGATTTTATTGAAATTCAAACTGTCCCGAAGTAGTGGCTGTGTCATCAGAGAACCGATGAGTCCTTGATATGGTAGCCGTGGGAACTATAGAAGGACATAATTCTGCTCCCGCTAAAGATGGCTATGTATACTGGGAGAAATTTGAGTTGTCGATACATAGCCATGAATGTCTGAAAGTCTAGTTTACCGTGAGGAGTTTTCAACCTTGTTGTGATATTGCACCATCACAGCAGGCAAGTTATAATAGCGTAGTTAGGTTGCACATCTTGACCAATACAATATTCCCTTCGTTACGTTTTGAACTACAAGATCATTCAAGACTTTATCCCGCAAAACACCATTAGCGCTGGACATCTAACTTAGATTCGTATGAGAGCTCCCAGCATGGTCACGACTTTTCTTCATCCCGGCCAGCAAGGTATGACAGTTTAATTAGAACCCACTTGTTAGGAAATGTAATATTCCCTCTTTTATGTTGTATTTACAAGGCTTTTTCGTGAGATTTAAATATTACTTCAATTGCAATGATATCCGAGACCATCTACTTATTATTTAGCTTCTATTTACACCAGATTTCTTCAGGCGTGTGCATATACCGCGAGTTGCGGCACCGTTTGCTACTGAGATATAGTCTCTCCTAGTCAGACCAAAAGAGAAGAAGGACAGTTGCTTACAATGATATCCGAGATCATTCACTCATTATTTGGCTTCGACTTACATCAAATTTCTTCAGGCGCGCGTATATACCGCGAGTTGCAGTACCATTTGCTACTGAAGCATAATCTCCCCTAGTCAGACCAAAAGAAAAGGAAGATGGTTGTTTGTTCCCTCTATTGTGACCAACTCGGGTAAATGAAATTCGCAGTGGCCCGTGCACATGATTATATGTTAGGCTGAGTCACGGTATCGTATACTCAGGACGTCACTTATATACATAACGTGCATACGGAACACGTGTAGGTCGAGAAAATGCTGGGGCGGTAACCCGAAGTTGAAAAAACAGGTGGTAGCATAATTGAAATGTGCGATGAACGCGAAATGCAAGCTATGAGTCAACACAGGGACAAGAACTCGAGGGTACCTAAGACAACAAGTGGTAAATGAATCAAGGATGCACTGGTACCAGCACTAGTAGTTGGTGTTGTACGCCCAATGAGAGACATGCTTACGCGACCTCTGGATGTCGTGGCACCCATACCAACGCCTCACTTGATGTACAAGTTCTTCTTCGCCATTTTAGCCTTCAGAATTGCACCTTTCTCGATGTCGATGCAGCGGCCTTGAAGCAGATCTCTCACCTCAAGCGCTTCCTGACGAGTACGAAACTTGGCAAACCCTATGATTTCCTCCTTTTGAGGTGGCTGGCCATCTAGCCCTCGTCCCACTTTGAAGTGCGAAGGTTCATCTAACGAGAGGCCAGATGGAGCTGTCGAAGTCGTGCCACTGAACAACCCATATGCCGCATACTCCTTGTTTGGGATCTTGAGGATCACAGCTTCAAAGCCAGAGGAGAACGTAAACATGTTCTGGAATTCGCGCTCCTAGTACACGCGAGCTGTCAGAAGTTGCAGGACGTCACAAATGGCTCAGTATATACCTGCATGTCATCAGGAAATCCGACTACAAAAATGGTCGAGATCTCTTCTGGCCGTCCACTATTAACACTCTGCAACTCGACATTAAAATTCATCTGCCCAACAATACCCATGGGCCTTGCATTGCTTGCTGACACTGCTGCAGCGCCACCGTTAGACTGTAAGTGGAGACTGTAAGGCGTCTGGCTTTGAAGGTGTATGCCATTGAGCATCTGAGAACCAGAGTTACTGTGCAACAGTGGGTGATAAGCGTTGTGGACCTGTGATTGTTGTTGGCCGTTAGAGGAATGCGCTTGGAGGAACGGGCCCAAGGAAGAAAATTGTTGATGAACCTTACTGCCTCCTAGTGGGGAGCTGGTTCTGAAATTATACCCGCTACGTGACTCGAATGCGACAGACCTAAAAGTACTCTGCTGAGATTGCTGAGAGAGTTGGTGCTGCAAATTTAAGGACTGATGAGAACGAAATATATTGTTTGTGTTTGAATAAGGTTGCGAAGGGAGACCATCTAGCTGATGCAGGCGATACGAGCCGGTGGCACCAGCACTAGAAGTATTGCCACCACTGATTCCGTTATAGGCGCTCAAAGATGACCTTAACAACCCAGCGCCGAAGTCGTTTGGAGGCTTGCTCCTTGCAATACTCTGCTTGAGGGAGATGTCGTCTGAAAGGTACTCCGGGAGGAGATGGAAATTATTGGATGTGTTATACATGGATTGAACTCCGTCATGAGAGAACAATGACTCCGAATTTTGATGAAGGGAAGTGCGGAGTAAACAATCATTCTTGTGGTTGGCGTTGAAATCGATATTGCTGGGGGAATCAGGCTTATTCATAGGTGGGATATGAAATTGCGCTTCAGCGGATGGTGCTCCTGAACTAGAGTTATAGCTTGAGTGAGATACGACAGGTTGCGGAGATGTATGAATGGGTTCTGTGTTTCCTTGGGCTTCAAGAGAATTGAGCAACAGATGATTGATGAAGTTCTCTTCGAACCTTTGGATGGACGGAAGAGTGGAACCTATGGACATCAGATTGGTAGAATGGTGTGCGGGGTGAATACAAACAAGTATGTGGGACGGCTAAGACTAGAAATTGGACATCAATGGTCGTATAATGTTATGAATGTGGCACGGACGATCGTGGGAGGTAGCGTGAGATAGTGATTGCTGAAATGGCTACAATCGAAAAACAAGCTGGCAAAGAGGTGTGTTCATGTGCTATGAGTGATTGCAAATGACAGAGATAGGGTAGATGGCGTTGGCGATGAATGTGACAACAATGAGTAAAAATGGTCGATGTGCACGACGCGTGTGAGTAGATAAACAAGAGAGGACTGAGTGGGCAACGAAGCGATAGCAGATGAAGCGCATGAAAAGGTGGCAGACAACGAGCAAAGTGATTAGATTGTCGCCATGGACGGTGAGGAAGGGTGTCTTATCGCTGTGGTTATCGACGTGGAAGGTGCGATCCAGGTTGTCAAAGCGTGAAGGAATAAAAGGAAGCGCACGGGGCCAACCCAGAACACCCATCAGCATAATTCTGCCATCGATCATCACATAATCATATTTGACCATACCGTACAGAGGAAACAAGTATTCTTGACTGGTCTACTCAAGTTTGTGATCGGGAACCGACTCTTGCGTCACTCAACCTTGAACTTGAAGGAAAGATAGAGAAAAGCTAATGATCAGGCTTGACGATTCATAACCGACATGTGCAGTTCAATTTTGAAGCCAAGACTTAGCTTTGAAAGCTTGAGGGAGTGAAATTGGAGCGATGAAGTACGCGTTTTGGAGGGAGTTCTAGAAACAGAGATTATCGTCGAAGTCGTCATCCTCCAAGTCATCCCTACACTCTTCACTGTCTTCCTCATCCAACTCCCCATCACTAAGCTCGTCACCGGATTCTTCAAGACCCCCGATGTCATCATCCTCTTGCACATCCTTGCATTCTTCAAGACCCTCAACATCATCCTCACCCTCCCCACTGTTGACAATGTCCATGGTGTCAACCCTTGTCACTGAATGGGGACAGGAAGAGGAACAGACACAGGAGACATAGGTGCTGCTGTTGCCGAAGTGATCGGAGGGTGTTAAGAACATGCTCAAGGGTCAAATCCGAAGGGCTTGGCTTCAGCTCGTGCGCTGCGCCCCTTACCCGAGTATGTGCCCCTAACTTCCGAAGGTTACCGGACGATGTCCGGAGTCCGATGTTTGATGCGCGGGAATTCCGGCGGACATTTCGGGAACAAGAGATAAGACTAATCCGGACGTAGTCCGAACTAGAAAGGAAACAGCGGAGGACTACCAAAGGTAGAGGCGGAGGTGACAAGTCGATAGGAATCAATCCTAAGACGAGAGGATAACTCAAGTCGGACGGAGGAAGGAATGAGCAGAGTCTAAGATAATATTCGAACTAAAGATGTACATAGATTCTACATGGTTTATATACTACTAAGATGCGAAGTCCGAAGCTATACAAAGCGGTGGATGGAGCGTATAGAAAAGTCAAACACTAGTCTCTCGGAAAATAGTTAAATGAACCCGGAGATTAGATCAGAGGAAAATAAAGGGCGGAAATGAAACGAGGTACGGAAAATGATATAGTCTAACCGGAGTAGGAACATACAAAGGGATAAGGCATGGAAGTTAGACGCGGGTCGGATCCGGAAATGATATGTGTGATAAGTCCGGGTCCGGAACGCGGGATATGACAGAGGGGATGATTGGAAAAAAATTGAGATGCCAGAGAGGGTGACGTCATAAGAAGGGTGGCGTAAAAATGGATTGCGCGCACGAGATATTGGAGATGCTGCTCGAGGAATACTGATGAGCCGATTTTAGGAGAACAATTATTAGTGCTCACAGAGAGTGTGGGCAATGTTCCACCTTTGGGTGTCGAGGTCTTGAATGTCAAGCTTCTCAAGTTCATATCGCTCATAAAGGGTTTGAGGAGATCGTGTGCGAGGGATCTATTCATTCCCCTCGATGAGTGTGATGCTGGAGATGTCACCCTTGGCGTGGATAAAATCTACTCTGCTCCTAGACCTGTAAGGAAGGTCAAATGTGGGCAACGACACGGCACCATTGCGATGTGGTCCAACTACGGCGCTATAGAAAATGGCGTTCAAATCAAAGCTCGTGGATAATGAAAGTGACGTACCATAAGATCTAAGACAGACACATCTCCATTGCGCTTTGACAGCTTTGTTCCATTCGGTTTCAAGAGGATGGGTAGATGCGCAAACTGAGGGGGTTTGAGACCCAAACACGAATACAGATTGAGGTGCAGCGGTAGTGAAGGCAGCCATTCCTGGGGTGCATAGAATTAAAGGATGTCATATCACGGAGGTATGGACACCTACCCATCCACAGAGAACATGCGTGATATCCATCTCATGGTTGTCAACAACAGACATCAGATGGTACGTGAGGAACATATCAGATTTCAGAAGAATGGGGTCTGTTGGAAGTGAGGCATGTGCATCTGTCTCGCTGTTAAGAAGTATGAGATAGGAGTTTGATATATATAAAAGGGACGCGTACCGGTTATTATCGACGAGCAAATGGGGAGACTCGGGGAATGCTAGCATACCGAGAGAAAGAACGATGAGCCCCTTCAGTGACCTAACCCTGTAAACATGGTCAGCCCACCTTGACATTTCTTCCGAGTGACATGGGCCAGCCCGCCATGGGCCCACCTTATCATGGTATGTCATTGTGTTCGAGTGGGCCTGTGTGTGCCATGTAACCCATGATTATGAGTAGGCCTACTGCACATATTCATTGAAATGTTGCAGTGGGCCCACATGAGTCTATATGGGCATACATTGCATTAGAGGTGGGCCCATAGTACACTGGAAAGGTATTTCCCCTAGAGTTTTGAGTGGGCCCATGTATGTCTACAGGATCACCGGCGCAATACGGGGCGGCGAGCAACACAAGTTGTGCCGGCGAAGACAAATAAGATGTGCAACCGGCAGGATCATGCATGTCATCACCAGCAGGCGAGAATGACATGTCAAATCCAGCGCAATTATTATCATCACAACTGGCGATGAATTACACTGGCGCCCAATATTATAAATTCATTCAAAACGGCGGGTGGGAATTACTGCTAAAATTAGATTGAGCACAACCGCCGGCGATTGGGCATTTTGCAACCAGGCGAACAGTGGTGCGAATCACGACTAGATCACAATTAACAATCGGCAAGTTATTAAAAATGTCACCGTGCATCAGCAATGTTGTCCGGCGGGTGCTCCTGATGCGCAGTCCTTTCATATGAGTGGGCCCACATGAATTCTATTGATCGGTTGGGCCCACGACATGTCGCATCGCAATGGCCGAGCCCGAAGGATGTATGTCCATGTAGCGTGGGCCTGCCACCAGCCGATGAGTGGGTTAGGCCCATTTCTCTTCCAAGCCATGGAAGGGTGGGCCCGGGCCAGTTCCCTGGTTTGTAGGGCTGGCCGAGCCAATTTCAATATGCCCACGGGTGGGCCTGCCTGTGATGTGACAGATGGGCTGGGCTCAACGGCAATCAACTGGACAGGCGAGCGGGCCCGGGAACTGCACAGATGATACGGGTGGGCCTGGCCAATACATCATGTTGCTAAGATGTGGGCCCGCCGGTGATCTGATACATGAGCTGGGCCCGATCTCAGTCACGGGAAAGGCGAACGGGCCTGGTGGATCGCTCGGACACTAGCGGTTGGCCCGGCGGATGTGCACTCGCTAGCGAGTGGGCCCACTCCATCCCTTCATATGCATGGGCTCATACAGATGCAACTCTGCATACAGGTGGGCCCTGACGATGTATTCTGGTGTCAGGAGTGGGCTGATGCACGCCAGATCAATAGAGTTGGCCTATGCGAGGTACACAGCAGACGCGGGTGGGCCCATGTTACACCATATCCCGAAATTCAGGACATGCTGCTGTCGGCTAGTCTCGCCGGCAAGACATGTACGGCGACTCACAATGCCGATGAATCATGGCAGCCAAGCATAACGGAACAGGCGAGACTAAACATACTGCTGTCAGCTGGTCTCGCCAGCAGGACATGTACGGCGACTCAAAATGCCGATGAAACACGGCAGCCAAGCATAACGGAACAGGCGAGACATAAACATACTGCTGTCGGCTGATCTCGGCCGGTAGCACATGCACAGCTACTCACAATGCCGATCAAACACGGTGGCCAAGCATAATTGAACAGGCGAGAAATGAACATGCTGCTGTCAGCTAATCTCGCTGGCAGGACATGACCGGCCACTCACAATGCCAGTGAATCAAGCATGGCGATGTGGGCAGATATCCATATTCACAGTCAGATTTACAATTGTTGGGAAACAAAAATGTTATGTACACTAAACTACAGTGGGTATATATTGTACATTGCATGACATGGGAAAATTATTCACGCCGGCACAACATGTATTGTGCAATTACATTGCCGGCTCACCAGAAACATTAGAGTCCTCCGCCTCAGGAGTCTTTATGGTGACCGGCAAGCAAGCCGAATCCTCCATCTCTTGGGCTGGACCAGCAGCCAAGTCAGGACACTCATCAGCAGCGATATCTGTGGGGGTCACCGAGGAAGGCGGATCAACAAGGCGGTGAATGTTGGCGATCTTGCCGGCGAGCAGATCGGTGCGGTTATCTTGCGCATCCAAGTGCATGTATGCAGCTTGTAGCAGCTGGTCGCCTGCCACCACTTGACCCATCAGAGCCTCGACGGTTGCACAAAGCGCGGTGACTTCCATCTTCAGCGCTTGCAGTTCCTGGTCATGGGCGACACAGGATGGCGCCAAGATGGATGATGGGCCGGCGGCCACGGGATCGTCCAGCGTTTGGGATGACTCGGGATTGGCAACCGCCGGTGTTGCAGGAGGCGCCGGCTCTTCCTCAACTAACGGGTCGGCGTCTGGAGCTGGATCTTCTAGACTGGGAGTTGGCATGTCTTCAGCGCTGTAGAAATGATCTCACCTTGAATCGGCGAAGGGTGGCGCCGGGACTGGGAACGCGCTCGGCGGCCAGCCAAGGACTTGCCTTTGGCTGGGGGAGGATTGGAGCCTTTCCCACCACAACGAATCTTGAGGCGGCTGCACAGCGCACAAACCTTCAAGGTCCGGCCATTATTCTTGTTGATGCCCTGACGGCAGATGAGATCGCGGGCCACACATTGGCCACAGCAAGGAGCCCATGTGGGCGCCGAAGTATTGGCGAACTCATCTTCCGTCAAGACGGCACCTGAAAAGTTGGTGGTAATCTGTGCCGATGGTGAGTGAGATAAGGCAACAATGAAAAAAATACGACTCACTTTCTTGACAATCACTGTCGGCTTGATCTGGATGGCGGGTTCTTCATCAGTGTCCATCTCTTCCTCGCTGGCGACTTCTACATATCGGCCTGATTTTCGGGCCGGTGGGTCTACAACTGTTGGCTAAAGGTACCATCAATTGAGGCTCATGTCAGAAAAGGTAAAAACTTACTTTATTAGGCGGTGGCACCAACTCATCCTCATCAAGCTCATCATCAGTGTCGATGGTGGCCCTGGACTTGCCGCGCTGCTTCTTGGAGATCGCCGGGCGGCTTCAGCTACGGGCACTTGAGGCCCGGGGACGCTTGCCACGCTGAGTGCCTCGCTCCCATTCTTCGGCAGGCAAGGAAGGAGGTTGTGATGGGCCGGCTTTGGGAGACGGCGACCGAGATTCTCCTCGGTAATGGATGGTGGCGGGGAAGAGGGGGTGGCCTTGAATGTGGCGATCATCCCCTCGGATCTGCGACCACACAGGTGGTGTAGCGGCTGTGAGAAGCGATTGCTTTCAGAGACGATACAAGTGGGGATGAGTCAGACGTTCGAGTAACCAGATACAAGATAGATTTCAAGAGCGCCAAACTATTACAGTACTAAGTAGTAGTCTTATATACAGTAATGTAGGCAAAGGCTCGTGATTAATTCGAACAGACATATGATTCTTTCTATGTTTCAGATAACGTACGTGGCAAGGTGAAACTTGTCTTGCCCAGTGCCGGTGACCGGTCTGGACCAGCCCATCCGTCACATACCCCCCTTCAGAGGTCGTCCAGCGACCTCTACTTCTTCGGGATGCGCCCTTTAGCCTTGGCCCGAGCGGCTTCCTTTGCGGCTTCAGAGGCCCCGGCGTCCGTCATTTCAGTGTCTCCGTCGACAGGAGGAGCGGGGGGTTGAGGGACCGAAGTGGTGGGAGGAGCAGGGGGGTTATCATTGAGGAAGGGGGAGGGTGCACGCGTGTTGGTAGCTGTGGATGGCCCGGCCACGGCATTGGTCTGAGTGGTGGGGCCGGGCTTGGAGGGAGTGAAGGGTTTCAGGGCCTCGTCGTCCTCTCGACGTTGACGCTTGGCCTGCCGTTCAGCTACACCTCTCTCCTTCCATTTCCTCTGCTTCCTGAGACGGTCGAGGTTGTCCCACAGCGCCTCGTCCATTAGTTCAGAACGGCGTGGGTCCAACCATTTGCCCCCGGCTTCCTCCCTAGGGTCACGGGGAACGGGGATGGTGCGACGAGCGGCTTCGAGCCCAACGAGCTCGGCCAAGGTAGGGGGTCGTCCTTGGATGCGGACGCCGGCATTGTCCTCCAGCACCAAGGCGACCTGAATGCCATTGTCCGCGTTGCTGTTGAGTGCTACGGCAAACTCATCATAGCCAACGGGAGATGGGATGGTGGTGGCGTTCACGCCGCCTCGTAAGTCAGCGTCGTGCTGCAAGTAGAGACGGACCTGGTCCAGGGTGAGGATGAGTGTCACACCCGGACGGTACTTGTCAGGCATGGCAAAGCGGCCATTGCCTAACGCGCGGAATAGGGGAGTGTTGGGGTTGTTGTGCATGTTGCCGATTGTGAGGAGTGGTGAGAGGAGCTGGTCAAGGGTGGCGAGGATGTGAGGGTTGGCGAGTGGGTCTATATAGCGTAGCCCGAGGCCAAGAGAACCTAAGAAAACTTGCGGGTTGTCGGTGGGCGGTAGCCCGGAGCCCTCAGTCAGCTCTGACACTCCCTCGATGTCTAAGACATCGAAGTACTCCTGCAACGCGGCCAAATGATCGACTCGATCATATGGCAACCAGGTAACGTCCCCGGATTTCCATTTAACTTCAAAGACCGCGTCCGATCGAGTTCCCTTATGGGACAACACTTTCTCCACAGCCCATTCGCGTTCTTCATCCTCAAAGTCGGCGACCTGGTTATCGAGTCGACCAGGGAACAGTCTGTCGTCATTCGGAACATGGAGACGGAGGTAGGATGAGTGGAATACATTGTGTATCCCACGTTGTTTCATGCGGTCGGGAAGTTCCAGCCGGTAAGAATTATTGCCGAAGTCATTCAGGATTCGGTAAGGTCCCATGAATTTGGGTAAGAACTTGCGGGCTAATCCCTTAGGGAAACTGATGTTCTTTGTTGACAGATAAACGAAGTCTCCCTCCACCAACGGGCATGGTCGTCTGCGCCTGTTGGCATCCCTGGTTTGTTTCACGCGGGCAGCTATCATCGAGTCATGAGCGGACATAATGGTGTGTTTCAATTTCTGAGCGTAGGCTCGCACTCCAGGGTACTCAGTGGGCTCTGGGTCATCCCAGATCATTGGCCTGGGTAGTCTGCCATAATTGGTGAAGAAAGGTGAGTAACCCGTGCTCTCTGAGGTCGCTATGTTGATAGCAAACTCGATTGCCGGCAGTCTAGACACCCAGTCCCTTTGGTTGGGGGAAATACAAGACCTCAGCATCTGATTTACCGTGCGGTTCGCTCGTTCGGTGGCCCCGTCCGTCTCTGGGTGATACGCGCTTGACATGCGTTGCTTCACCCCAATCAGTCGCTGCAGGTGAGTCCAAAACCCGCTAGTGAACAGGACATCTCGGTCGCTGATTATTGACCTTGGCAGGCCGTGCAACTTATATATTTCGGAGAAAACGAGCTCGGCCACTTCGCGGGCGGTGTATGTGGTTCGGCTGGGCACTAGATGGACCATCCCGGTGAGTAGGTCTATGACTACCGTCACCGAGTCGTACTCAGCGTCTCTGTCCTTAGATAAGGGCAAAGGCCCTACGAAATCGATCCCTATCGCCTCCCACGGGTGGGACGGGACGGATAGGGATTGCAACAGCCCGTACGGTTGTTGGTTGGACGACTTACTTCGTTGGCAGGTGGTGCAGGACTCGCAGAAGGAGTGCACGTCTCGCACCATCGTTTTCCACCAGACATGGTCACGCAGGTAGGTTAATGTCTTCCTCGCCCCAAGATGGGCCAGAAGGGAGTGTGCTTGGCTAATGACTGTCTCTTGCAGCTTTCGTCCCTTGACTTTAACATCCGGTACGCATATCACCGTTCTATCTTTGAGTTTAAGTCTCATGATCCCGTCTTTTAGCTCGAAATTCTTAAAGGACTTAGGTGCGTCCAGTATGATTTTGAACAGTGGGTCCGCATGGTACTGATTCCTTATGTCTCCCATCAGTTCTTCCTCTGGGTACACAGGCAGCGGTATGCCCACTAACGGCAGTTCTGTAAGTCCGTCTCCCAAAGGTTCATTGCTGCAGCTGCTAACAGGTTCTGCAACCGGTACAGGGTGGTGTACTGCACTCTCCCCCCCCTTCTTTCGTTCCCCTGGGCCCAGGAGGACGAAACGGTCCTTCATCCGACGCGCAAACTCGGCCGAGGTCTCCGGGCGACCCGTCTCGGCTGGCGCCACTGGTGGTGGCTTACGCCGGGTAGACTCCACAGGAGGGTGAGGTCGTCTCACAGAAGGTGAGAGTGCTACTGAGGGGCCAGCGGGTGGGGTCAGTGTGACCCGCTTTGCCCCAGGGTAGCTGGGCGTCGAGTCTCGCGGTGGGTTGGACACCCTGGCTGTCATCATCCGCTCTGCAGTCCTCAGCTGCTCAGCGGTCACCGTCCTATCCGCCACCCGTGTGCTTCACCGAGGGAGGCTGGTGGACAAGGCCTCCTGGCCCACAGTGAGTGGCATGGATGCCAGGTGAGCGACAGTCGCAAACTTGTTGCCCCCATCGTGTTCAGTGTACTCACTAGGCGTGCGCACGGTACCCGGAGCATCGAAGGCGTACATGCGCGAGAGCGCATCCGGCAGCAGGTTATCGACGCCCGGCAAGTATTTCACCTCGAACTCGAATTCGCCAAGCTTTTCCATCCACCGTGCTTGTCGACCAGACAGGTTGCGCTGGTTCATCAGGTGCACCAGGCCTTTGTGGTCGGTCAGCCACACAAACTTCGCTCCCTGCAGGATGTCCTGGTGCCGCAGCATCGTTTCCACCCCGGCCAACATCTCTTGCTCGTGGACCGGGTAGTTTCGTTGGGCCGGATTCAGCTTGGCCGAATAGAAGGCTGCCACCTTGGCTGTACGCCAGTCGGTGCCCTGTGCTACTACTCCGCCAATACCACCAAGGCACGCATTGGTCATCATATAAATGGGGGGTGCCGTCGGGCCATAGACAAGGGGTACACGACAGTGAGGTGCGCACGTCGCCACATATTGCTTGACAGTCTCAAACGCTCGTTGTTGGGCATAGTCCCATCGGAAGGGTACCGCGTCACCTGTCACCTCAGACAGGATCCCCAGCGGGATGCGGACTCTGTAGATGTCGTCTGCCAGGTATCCCACGGATCCTATGAATCCCCGGCATAGGTCACGATTGGTGGGCGTCTTCCACTTCAAGACGCTGTCCACTTTCTCAGGGTCCATACGGATTCCGTCCCTGCCAACGATGCGTCCCAGGATCTTGACATCGTCACAGAGGAACTGGAGCTTCTTCTGACTTAGGTAAAGTTTCTCTCGGTCTAGTATCTTCAGGACCGTCTTGATGTGCTCAATGTGTTCATGCAGGGTGTCAGAGTATATTATGATGTCGTCTAGGTACACATCCATCCACTTGCCGAGGTACTCGCCAAACAAGTGGTTCATCAATGCTTGGTAAGTCGCTGGCGCGTTACAATCGCCCTGCTGGAGCACATTACTGACCATGTTCCCATCAGGCGTGGTCATGGCCGTGCGATGCACGTGCTCGGGCACCACCCGAATTTGTTCGTAGGCGTCCTGTCCATCGAGGACGGACTTAAACTTCTTCCCTGCGACCCGGCGCAGTATGCCCTCCATGTCTGGCAATGGTGAGGTCAACTTTCGCGTGTTCTTGTTCCTCTCACGCAGGTCTACCACAGTGCGAAGTCTATCCGACCCCGGCTTTCTAATGAAGAGCATGGGGACAGTGTTGCCCGCACTCGTGACTTGCCATCGCCCCGACGCTAGGTATGACTGCCGTTTATCAGCCCACTGCGGTCTTAACGGTTCTGGGCAACGTGAAGGTCGCCACGGGTAGATCTTGTTCTCGTCTATCAACGGGATGGCGTGGTTGATGGCACGCAAAGGTGGTAAGTTCGTTTCGCTCGCTTTAGCGCATAGAGGTCTAGCTAACTCGCTTAATCCCGCCCTAACTTTGTCCAGGCTTTCTTCGTATACTTCGGACACCCGTGACTCTAACGTCGTCACCTGTTCTCCTCTCATTGGCTGCTGATCCGCACTGCCGATCACGACACGAGGTGGGTTAAGTCCGATCAACACCTTGTGTTGGAACAGGAACGGGGTGCCCAATACTAAGTCATAATTTTGCAGATTGATTATATCGAAGTACCGTTTGGAGTCAACGGTCTGGTACTTAAGCTGGGCCGTTGCCCCGAAGTTCACTTTGGATCTAGAGCCCTGAACTGCTAGCTGGACTACTATCGGCTTTGCCAGTTCTATGCGCGGGATTTTAAGCTGATCCGCCAACGTCACGGACATGAAATCGGATAATGATCCGGAATCGATCAATGCTCTGGCCGGATGCCCGTTGATGTGAACGGTCACCACTAACGGCTTCGGAATCACCCGTTTGAAGTCCTTCGCCGTTGCGGACGTGCGGTGTAGCGCGGGGTAAGTTCCAGCTGGTATCTGCTGACCATTGAGCTCAACTACAAATAGGTGCGCATCTCGGCACATGACCTTAGCGTCTGGAGGAGGAGTGTAGATCCTCCTAGCCACATCATCCAGCTGTTGCTCTGCTGGGGTAAGGTTGCCTCTCTCGAGGAGGCGCAGTATGTCATATTCAGGTGCGTTCGTCGTAATTGCGTCGCGCAGTTTTCCGTATGCTCGGGTTAACGTTGATTTGAACCAGCGGACCACATTGAACATCTCTCGGGTTAGGAGATGGAATGGTACGGGCACGTGGAACGCTTTCGCGTAATCCCGCACCTCGTAGGACCCATCGTGGAGCCGTAAGCACTCAAACCTCTGTGCGTGGGAGTCCGATGCTAAATCCTTTTCATAGGGACCGTTCTCTTGAAGTAACTCAGCAACTCGTTGTCCCAACAGGATTCCCATAGCGGGTCCAGGTGGCCGGGTTCTTATTCGCTGGATATCCTTGGGCGAATATCCTCTGAGCAAGCCCACGTGCTTGTGGTACCATCCCTCCATGCAGAACTTGGGATTCAGTAACGAGGAGGTGAGTATCGTCATCTCTGGGTCTCTCCTGTCCTCACGGTCCATTATCGCATGTTCAGTGTCTGACACGCGATACACTAAGAACCTGTCCGGGTCCGGCAGTTTCTCTACGTCGTCTCCCGGGTAGTACCCGGATCCCAGCTGCAGTAGGTGCATGGCCCTCTGGGCCAAAGGGTCACCCATGACTTCGGATATGGGGAGAGTGGGTCTTGCAGGTGTGTGCTCGTAGTCTAGCGTCATAGACGCGCACGCTAACTCGGACAGATCGTTGCCCGATATCTGGTCGGGTCCGTCTTCCCCCACCTGCATGCCATAGTGCTGCATAGATGGCGGGGAGCTTTTGTTACCCCCGGACTTTACAGTTGTCCTCTGCGGGCAGTTTCTAGATATGTGTCCCGGCTGGTGGCAGATGTAACACAGGCCTTCCGCCGCGTGACGCTCCTTCTCAGCTGGGCTCAGCTTTTCAGTCTTTCGGTCTGACGGTTGGCCCTTGGTTCTCCCGCCATCCCTCCGGTTTCCTTCTGACCCACCATGGTTCTTAGATGGTCCGTCATCCGGGTCGTTTCTCCCGCCTCGGGGTCGACCATTCCGACGACGATCGGATCGTTTGCTCCTACCGTCCTCGGTTTTGGAGGAGGCACCTCCCTCGATCTTTCCAGATTTGGAGTTAGCGCTCCCTCCCCCATTGTTGTCCTTCGCCCGTCGGTCCCTGGACCTCGTGGGCACTGAATGGGCGATTTCGATAATTTCGGCCGCATTGGTGACCTCCCTGAAGGTAGACGACTCGGGGTTCAGCTCCTTTTTCCATAGTTCCGTCTGGATCTCGGGTTTGAGCCCCGTCCAGAGGCGGGTCACCTTTTGTCTCTCGGGTACGTCTCCAATCATGTTCCAGAGTTCACTCAGCTCATAGATGTACTCTCTTACAGATTTATCGTTTTGATAGCACCGGTTCAGTTTCTCCCGCTGCCTCATCCGGAAGTCTATTGGGAAACAGTGATTGAATAGTTCGGTAAAGAACCTTCTAAGCCTCCAACGGTATGGGTCACCCGATACCTCCCTAGTGTAGAACTCACGGGCTCGTCCTTTAAGGTAATGTGCTAGGATAAAGACCCTCCGCTTTCGCTCAACCTGCCCGTCCTTGACGTATGCTGTTCCCTCTGTCAAGAACTGATGAAACGCACGAGAATCCGGCGCTCCATCATAGTTGACAGGTGGGATTGGTTTCAGCTTGTTCTGGCTCTTACGGTTTTTTTTCTTCTTAGCACGTCTTTTCGACGACTTCTTTCGGGTACCGTTCGATGACGAGTCGCTGGACTCGGTCTCGTCTGAAGATGACTCCAACGTCTCAGATGATTCGGACGAGCTTGACTCCGAGGAGCTAGAGCTACTAGAGTCGTTGCCGTCAGGTTCAGGTGAGGAGTTACCGTTCCTCCTCTTCCTCTTCTTGTTCTTATTCTTCTTAGGCTTATCCATGCCCATGGCGCGGCCCACATAACTCTTGGGGGCCACCTGTTTTATAGGTTCCATGGCTTGTGGCGTACCACGGGATGGTAGCGGGCTGGAAGCTCTTTCCAAGACCCGGTTCACTATTCCGTCAACGGGGTTGTTATCCCTGTTGCGTTTCTTACGGCGAGAGCGCGCCTCGGTGAGTGCTATCTTTGCCTCGAGCTCCTCAATACGAGACTCATATTTCTTGGACAGTCTGTCCTTGACTGCTCGTACGGCCGACTCGGCTTTGGCCCGAGGTATGAAGGCACTTCTATCCTCCGCACCCGTCGTCGGGTTACTCTCATCCCGGGTCTCATCGAGGGATCGACTAACTTCGCGCTGCTCATCCAGGTCGGTGTCCTCGCGCTCCCGGGCTAAACGGAAGTACTCTAGAGCCGCACGTTGAGCATCTAGGTCCGCTTCTCCGTCCTCTAAGTCCAGATTCCCCCAGTTCGCGGGGTCTGGCGCTTTCCCTTTGTCCTTGGAAGGTCCTTCCTCCTTGGACGTGGTACTTTCTCTGCGGTTGTGCAAGGTGCGCTGCCTTGCTGCGATCCTCTTGCGATCGTCGTCTGTTAGCTTTTCTTCTGCTAACTTGACCAGGTTGTCTTGTTCCCGGCTTAGCTCTGAGGTTGCTCGTTGGGTTGAGCTCTCACGCGAAGGGTTGTTTCTCCCTCGCCTTCGTTTCACGTCAGTCCATTCTGGCGACTGGTCGTCACCAGTACCGTCAGTTTTCTCGCTGGACGACAAGTCCGATTCGTCATGCAGGTCAAAGGTGACCTTTGGTCGTTTATTCTCCACACTAACGTCTACTGTTACAGGTGTCGACTCTACGGTTTCCGTCCTCGCAGAGGCTGCCTGCCTGGTCCTTGGTCTGACCAGCTGTTCTCCCCCAGTTGGGGTCGCCTCGAGTGCACCAGGCATCGAGGGAATACGCGTCAACACCACATCGCTGTACAAGCGGATAGGGGTGTCGACGGAATACGCAGGAGAGGCAGCGCGAGGCGTGACCTCCCCCGGAGGGGTAGAGGTAGTAGTAGCAAGGGAGGACTCACTGTTAGCACGAGGCAGCTCGGCTGCCTTAGTAATCGGGGTTGAGTGGTCAATCGGCGCCATACGTGCGCGATACCGAGTTTGATATGATTTAGTCGACATAGTGTATGAAATTAATTGTTGCCTAGATTCAAAACGACGGGTTGGCCAAACCAGTGTTCCCGAATCGAAGACGGTAAAAAGTTAAGCTTGTTGAAGGTTAAAAAATATGTAGCGGCTGTGAGAAGCGATTGCTTTCAGAGACGATACAAGTGGGGATGAGTCAGACGTTCGAGTAACCAGATACAAGATAGATTTCAAGAGCGCCAAACTATTACAGTACTAAGTAGTAGTCTTATATACAGTAATGTAGGCAAAGGCTCGTGATTAATTCGAACAGACATATGATTCTTTCTATGTTTCAGATAACGTACGTGGCAAGGTGAAACTTGTCTTGCCCAGTGCCGGTGACCGGTCTGGACCAGCCCATCCGTCACAGGTGGGGTGCTGATCCCGGTGTTGTCGCCGTCAAGGTGCTCCTGTAGTTTGCCAGCAGCTGACAAAATCAAAGGTGACAATACTGTCACCCAAGAGCCGTGGGTCATAACTACTTCAGTCTAAAGAGCAATCAGACACGCCACAAATCACAAGAGAAACTGACTTACTATGGCCTGCCCCATCGTGGTGGCAAGTGAGAGATGCTTGGCATCAGCCGGCTGCAACTGGCAGGCTTGCCCAAGGATATGTTCGATCTTGTCAGAAAGATCGCGGAAAGATTGGTTAGCGGCGGCTACACGGTTTGATGGAGACATGGTGGTAGTAGTTAGATGAGGAACGGCGACAAACAGAACACAACATAATATATACAAATTTCATGTGGCCACAGTGGCGGCTGATTATGTCATTTTCCCATTGTCCGCCCACAGGTACCGTACAATCAATTGTACAGGACCTTCTCCACAAAGACCACAGTTTACACTCAAATGTGTGGTGACCGTTCACCATTAGTAGCACGCTGCACAATGAATTTGTGGATCTCCAAGGATGTGGCCAAGCGCCAATCAAAGATACCCGCCATGAGAATTCAAATTCCAACCCATTAATCTATTTAAACCCTGTTTCGTACACATTTTGAAGTCAAAATTCATTCTCCCACCCATGTCTTCCCAACAAGACTTGGAATTTATCTTAAAGGATTTCACACAAATTTTTGAGCATGCCGGATCCCGCCTGCTCGCCATTCGCATTGAGCTAGAAAAAACAAAGCTCACAATATCGCCAGACGATCGCCGGGTGATCGGCGAATATCTGAATTGGGACATAGAAGTAAGTTTCAACTTGTCCTATTTTGCACAGAGGTCAATTGACCTCCCAGGCTTACACACTCCCTTGGATGGCGTTTTGCGCCGGGTTGTCTATCAACCCACCACTATCCAAGCACCTCCGTCACATGGTCGGCATGCTTTCAATGAAACAGCTCGACATGCTGAAAGACTACACGGAGGTGTATGAGGCATTCCTCAGTTTGCCGGTTTCGCCATCCGGGCCATGGACTAAGGGCCGCCTTGTCCGGGAGTATCGCCATGCTTGGTGGACGGGTCTTGCGACCATCAAGCTGGATCCAAAGTTCTTGTCCAGATACCCGGATGGCGTTGAGGTGAAGGAATGTGTCACGGCGCATTTTGAGCAATTGGTGAGTGATTGACTTCGCATGGATGACAACTAACAAACGCCGGGTGCAGTTTGAGGGAGATGCCTTAGTCACACCGGCGACACCGGTTCAAGCAATGTCAATGCCGATTGCTCAGCAGCTAGCCACCATCCGCGCCGAGGCTAGGGAAGAAGGAGAATATCTTTTAAAGATGTTGGAAGACAAGGTTCTAGAGGCGAAGATGGTGGCAGCCACTATGCTGAGAATGGACACGGCATTAGGGGATGATGTACTGCAAGCCATCATGGCGTCCGACAAACTAGTAAAGTATTTGAAAAAAGAGGCCACAGCATAAAGGCCGGTCTGAGTAGTTAGCTATAATGTCCTCTATGTAGTAATAGGTCCTTTGAGATATGAATAGATTCCAAAGATGGCTGTCTGGACAGGATGCCGGTTCAATGGCTCATGCAATTCAACAACGGCCATACTGGTTTCATTTCATCTATAACAATTTGTAGGCACGGCGGTCAATCCTCTCATCATTGCCGAAGTTGCACAATCCTGCAAACGACATCGCTGGGCTCACAAAACAATGGCAGTGTGCTCCGGCGATAGACCGCCAGCCTGACCAACAAGCCGGACCGTCCTGTTCATGGACGTAGATTGGCTACCATTGCCAACGATCCCCGGCTGCGCCGATGAGTGCCATCCTGTGTGCTTCGGCGATAGTAAACTAATTGAGCATATATTCAAGCAACCTTTGGCGTTCACTATACTAGTGTGTTACACCGGCGGATATGCAGCCATCGCCCGGTTGAATGAATCTCTCGCCTCTCTGAACAGACGTTGATAGATTTTGCACTGCCTCTCCGAGTACGCCACATGTCCATGCTTCTGGGCTAGCTTCGAGATGGCACCGAGACGGATCCATTTGTCGGCCTTCCGAAGCAAAAAGTTACATGTCCAATCCATTTCATGCTGAACAAGCAACAACTCTTCTGCCCATCGGTCTCTCATAGCCTTGGCACGAAGCCAGTGAACACCGTAAACTGCAACATCGGCGGTATAAGCGCCGCTTCCACGGAGTATCGGTGACCTGCTCACACTCATTCAGCCAGTCACTGCTATCGGAGTCCCCTTCCACGTCCAATGACCAAAACCAAGCTAACACATTGTTCCTCTGCCCTCTTGAATTTGGATCGGCGATGGCAGTGCTGACCTTGAGATGCTCCCTTGTCAACGGTTGGTATCTCTTGAGCAGTGCATCGTCTGCGCCGAGTCTGCACAATTGTGATCGGCATTTTGAATAGATACTTGCATTGATGCTGACCGCCCTGTCCACTGAATGAACTTGAGCCCAAGCTCTGGTAGACAACACTTGTGATTTTGCTACTCTGACAGTCTTCCGGAAAATGACCGCCTTGTCAGCCAAATGCACCCTGATGTGGTGCAGGGCATCATTCGCCTGACCTTGCCGGAGCATGAGTTCCTGATCGGCGATATCAGCAACGCTGAGGGCCGCACATTTCTCTAGCCCCATATTGGAAGGCAAAGAAATCACCGCCTTTTCTGGCTCAAACACTCTAAGCTCGGCGTCCATAGCTTCTTCAGCGTCTTCTTGAAGTATTAACAGATCTGGCTGCATGATCTGCATGTCATTGTCGCCTAATTCCTCGCCGAGAATGATTGCTCCGGCCGCCGTCCAGCGATCGATATCCCGTTGCAGGGTATCACGTCGGCGACCAATCGCCAATCGCTGAGTATCTGTTGCTCGATGTCCGAGCTTTCTCACATCCATCTGCAGCGTGACCTGGGCTTCCTCATAGCAAGGCCCTCTGCCAGCCACGTTGCCGCACCTCTCTGGCGCGCCTCGCCAGGCGCCGGCCTTGCGCCGTTAACAACCTTAACTCTTGCTGTTTTCTTGTCGGCGCTGTGCAAGAATCAGAACTGACTGTCCGTACATAAGTCTACATACCTTTGCGCAGTTGAACTTCATAAATGTCCATTGCTGTTGGATCATGGCGCCGCCGTGCATGTGCCAACCTCTCTTGGGCCTCCCAATCTTTGACTTTATCGGCATCGGCGCTCTCATCAAGCCGCTCAAATGCCATGTTGCTGTCGGCGACCCCTTTCATAGCTTCCTTGTATTTTTGGCAAGCGATTTGCCTGTACGGTCTCTGCTATCAGATTCATGCAAAGAATAAATGAGACACCCACTCATTCTGATCATTTTCATGAAGTTGCAATCATTCATTTGGTAATCCAGGCATTCTTTTCGGTGAGGAGTTCCCATGCCATGGGCCGCCGGTGAGATTATATTTAACGGCGCCCATAAGGTCTCCATGATCTCGCCGTCGATCCTGGCTGCGCCTTGTATGAAATTGCAAGCATATCTGACATAGCAGCTGTCTTGATGGCCATGGACATGCCATAGTCCGATGCCGGGGGTGATTTCCAGCTCGTCATGCATCTTCAGCAACGGACTGTCGGCGATGCGGTCCTGGAGGTGCTTATAATACTGACAGTTCACATCATAGAAGGTCAATACATGGCGGATGCCCTCGGCGTTGAGTTTCAGCGCCTCGCACAGCGCATAATCCATATTCATCTGTCTGTTGACGGTCGGTGAAAACGCACACGGTCCTGAGTGATTGTACACACCTTTCTCCCTTCTGAAAATCTACCATGGCGTGCAGGGACAAAACAACCATGCCTCGCACATGCGCATCCGCCGATGCCAGTGGCCTCCAATCTGTGACGAGATGCATTTGCCAAATTTACCGCGCGGTGGTTGTTGCACTCCGAGCATTGCACGGCATCCTTGGCAATGGCCAAATGCTCCTTGTACAAGGCATCGCCGACCATGAAACCACGACCGTCCATGAGAGACACTTCATCGGCGGGATTTGTGGCATGAAGATGCTCGGCTTTGAAGTTTCCGTCCATGACAAGTGATCTTGTGTATAACCAACTTGGAGTCTCTCGAGCAGATCCATTGTTAGCATCGATGTCCTCGGCGGTACCTCCGGCGGGCAATGTGACATTAATTCCCGGCTGAGGACATGCCGGACAAAAGAGGGCTAGATCGCCCGGTCTCACTTCCTTTTCCTCATGGCCGAAGCCATTCCACTTCAGGAGCTTCAACTTCCGCCATTGTCTTGCCACCCTCATGAGCTCCCGGTAACGGTCCTTTATCACAATTAATGAAATGGCAGATGGTGCACCCCAAAGCTCACCGGCACCAAGTGAGGAAAGACGCTCGTGGTCATCCTCCTTAACTTGCTGTAATAATTCATCGCCGAAGTCCCGCACTCCAGGTTGTCGAGTAAGAAGTCATTCAAGACATCAAAGGTGAATGCTGTCTTCGGTTCTATGAATGACGCCGGAAACAAACCCATGTTAAACAACTGTATATCCGCGGCGTCGGCCTCCGGGCATGTGCAATACTTGACGATGTGGGTATGTACTCCGGACTTGTCCACTATTGTTGTCATGGCCTTGTTGTTCTTAATGAACGGCACGCCGGTCGGTAGGTCATGGGCCTCCTTTGTGCTCTGCTCGGCATTTGGTTCCTCCAATGTGCTCTCGGCATCCGTATCATTGGAGCCTCCTTCCTCTGTGGTGAACAGAGCTGACTCCCCTACATCATCATCCCATGGGCATGCATTTCCTCCATGTCCAAGCCAGATCACCATCCCACTCTTGACCAAGCAACTTTCCTCAAAGAAGAGCCTGTCCATTGACTAACCCGATGAAAGGGAAGCCTCTGGTGCTGGGTTCTGCAACAACTTGTGCAAAAGAGAGGCTCACCGAAGCATCCATGGCATTTATAGACACCATCTGTCCCACAGATGATACATGACCTATCTGATGGAACTTCTCTTTCAAGGAGTATGTCAAGATATGCTTTGGTCTTTGGGACCCATTGACGTATATAGTCATTTTGACTCTGAATACAGATCAGTGGTGAAATAGAGGTGATATCGGCGGATGGCTCACCAAGGACTTTGGCAGGTGCAGTGGAGTCACCATGTGATCACCAAGGTCGCCTGAAAAGTCATCTCCCCCATGATAAAGCATACCATAAGATTCCTGCTTTGAGGAAGACTTAGTAGGGGTTGCTGGAACTGATCTACTAATGATAGGTCTCTCCACCCATTTGCCGACCACCTTTCTCGTCCTATATGTTCTCTGCCATTCCACCACTGCATACTTACGTTTTGGAGTCCACTCTTGTAGTCTAGAACCTCCCATTTGTTGAGCCCAGTACTGAATAAGAATCTGAAAGAATGACAAGTTTCAATTGACCGATGCAATATGGTCATATTGATTGATCACCATTGGTTACAAGTACATAATAAGAATTATAATATAAGCTGAACCGAGCAGAACACAGCAATCATATCCACTATATATCCATAATATGAACTGTAATATAGGGTGAATCAACCGAGAAGAACAGAACAAAACCATGGAACACCAACGACAGTCAACCAACTGTTGTTGAGTCTGGAAAGATTCACCATCACCATCCTTTATAACACAACATGCCAAGAAGTGAATCTCCTATTGTGGTTCCACAAAAAAAGGTTTGCTTGCAGAAGGCTGAAGTCTTGGTCCTCAGAGCCCACCTAGAAGACTGGAAGTCTGTGAAAGGTAAAGAACGTTCAAGGGTGCTGCTTGCCATCTACAAGGAAGCGTCCCTCCAAGCTCCCACCAAGGAAAAGGCCCTGTTGAAAGCTCGGCGAAAGGTATTTAACAGTTTATAACATATCAGAGATCCTGGAGCATGATAACATGTCTGTCAAAGATTTACAAGCAGTGGTTGCAGAACCAGTCTCGCCGGAGAGGAGCTGCAAAGCCCCTTATCAAGTATGGCCGTCATTGGACGGCGAGGCAAGTCTTGATTCACACACACAAAGCCTCGATTCGACAGGAGACGGGAGAGATGGCTGGAAGCGAGGGGATGATTACCAAGTGGCCGAAGGCAGCAAAGACAGTCATTAATCGTTTGTCGGCGGAGGAGAGAGAGGAAGCGGAGGCCATGGCGGAGAAGTGGAACAACGAAGCGGCACCGCCGGATATTCAGGCCGAGGTCGCCGAGAGCAAGGGCGCCGACATGATCGAGCATTTCGCCACTGAAATGTTCAAGAAAGCCGGAATGAGGGTCTGCATCCTATCAGCTTGGAAGGACAGCCAAGGCAAGCTTATGTTGGGAGGGTGAGTGTCATCGCCGATCAATCGGCGATTTATTCAACAGTCACTGCAGCCACGACTTCAATGAACAATTTGGGGATGGAGAGAGCTTTATCAAGACAAGGGATTGGGACGGCATCATCATGCCTGAATGGGTGGAATATGCGGGGGAGCAATTTGGTGAGGCCATGTGAATGTCTTACCGGCGAGCATACTGAGGCAAATGAATGTTTAGATGGCGAGGACGACGGGGAACCCCAGATGGTCAAATCAAAGAGACGAGTCCCCAGGAAATTAGTTGAACTTGACGAAGACGCCGATGGGTGGCCAATTCTGCCCGACACAACAGGATGGAAACGAGCGGAACAACAGCACATGATTCGGTCTTTCTTGACGAAGCTCTATAGTACTTTGTTTTGCTCTGTCAGATGGTACATCATTCTGATTCTTAACAGGAATGTGCTCCGGCGAAGAAAACCTGAAAGCGGCGGTGCCATGGGGGGATGTAATCCATGACCCATGGGCATTCTTTGACGGCGCCCATTGGCCGGCCGGCGTGCAGCTCAAGGAGCCATCCAAGATGGATAAAGCAGATGCCACCACCGTACTAGATTTCTGGTTTGACCGCCAGAAAAACGACATGCAACCGGCGTTTTCATTCAAGGCCTGGAAAGACTCCGATGGCGAGATGCAAGAGGCAGACGTGTGTCCACCCACTGCTCACCATGGCAATGCCACAAAGCAGAGCAAAGGCAAGGGTAAGGGCAAAGCCAACCCTAAAGCCAACCGCCGCCGTGTCGCGGAGAATAGCAATTCGGAGGACGAGTTGGACGGTGATCTCGGAGAGGATGGTGTTAGTCCATCCAGTGAAGATGAGGAAGCACCATCCACCGGTGGAGAGCCCGAGATTTCGCCGCCCCCAAAGGTCGCCTTGCCGACCAAGAAGACACGGGCTGCAGGGTCACGCCGGGCTACCAAAGAAGTTGTCACTGAGGTCGGCGGGGTTCAGAAGCCTCCGATGAAAGGTTCTATTCCCTCCGGACAGCCTCTCAAGTCACAGGGGAGCAAGGAGGTCGCATATACATCACATGAGCTTCCCAAGAACTTGAAACGCCGTGGCACTGACGCCGTGAGTGACACGCCGGCAAAGCGAACCAGGAGTAAAACCACTGCGCCGGAAGCTTCAAGGGCTAAGCGGGGCAGGAAGTAATCATTATGTCATATTACATCTGTACATAGGATACGCCGGCATAGAATGAAAAGCACTGTCAGCCAGTGCACATCAGTGTAACTCATCGGCAATGTGAATGTATGGCCGTTAACATAACATTGGTGGTACTAAAGAAATAGCCGCAACTAATTGAAAGATATAATGTATGTACTATGGATTACCGGCAGTCCTCTCTGCTGTCTCAACCTCATTTGCGAGAGAGTCCATGAACGAAAGCTGGCGTATGTGGTGCTCAGATGCATGATGAAGGGTGATAAGATCTTTGAAGATCCTAGTCAACCGATCTCTGGACTCACAGAACGCCGATAATACAGCGCGGTTGCTGTCCAAGACATCTTCCGGCGTGGGATCTCGTACATCATCACCGGGCCTAATGAGGCTACCCAGCATTGTTTGGGCGAGTTGATCAACTGTAAATAAGTCAGTAAAGTTGGAAGACTCATGTCAGTTGCGGGACTTACATTCATCCCCATTGAGCCGTTTCACAATGTCAATTGCAGCCTTCTCAGCGTCGCCGATAAGGCCTCCGATGGTGCCTTGGCGGATCACTTGACTGGCGGAATCGAGTTTCCGTCGTTTGGCAGCGGGGAAAGCACCCTCCCAGTTCGGCAAGGCCTTGGGCGTGTAGGGGTCTGGCTCGGGAGCCGATGCTGCCTCTGGCACAGCAGCTATGTTAGGCGCCGGTCTTACCATCGGCACCAGTGCACCTTGTGGCACGGCGGCTGTAATAGGCGCCGGTGTCCATTCCCCTACCTTTGCCGGAGGGACCTTACAACCGAACTGGAATGCTAGAATGGTGGTTAATCTTCGAATAACTAATGCCTATAGATGAGCGACTTACGTTTATTATTATGGTCAAACCCAACATGGGTAGCAACAGCTGCTGTTGTTGAAGGTGGCTCCTTCCAGCCGAAGTTGAACTTGGCTGTATGTTTGGCCGCCGGTGCCTGAGGAGGAGTTGAGGGCAGCGGTGGCGATATGGCTCTCTTGAGAGGTATCACCGACGCTGGCACTCCATTGTCGGGAGTGTTGGAACAGCTACGGCGGTTGCGCCGGACATCCTGCGGCGAGGGCAGTGAGGGTGGAATCTCACTCTCCACATTCATTCCAAAGTTGAATGGTTGAGATGCCAGGACCGGCGGCTTCTCTGTGGCAATGGACCGAGTCCAGCCAAAATTGAATGTTGTGGGAGCTGGGGAAGATGGTGTGGGCTCCGAGTCGACTGCCGCTGGGCGTGCCGGAACTGCCGGCTGCTCTGTGGTATGGGATTGAGTCCAGCCAAAGTTAAATTTTGTTGGAGCTGGGGAAGGTGATGTAAGGTCCACTGCCGCATGGCCATGCTTGGTCGCTGTAAACCCAAAGTCGAATTTTTGAGGTTGTGGTGGTGTCACAGCTGTGTGATGCGCCGCCTCCGGCTCAAGGGCATCTGCCATGACTTGCTTTCGCACCGGAAACCCAAAATTGAAGGTTCGGGGGACGGTACGCCTCGTACGCGCCAAGTCTGCCGTAAGATGGCTGGGCGAATTCCCAAACCCGAAGTTGAACCCTAATTGGAAATAAATTAACAATCATGCATGCCACAGAAACACGTACTTGGAGGTTGGTTGCCGGTGTTGAAATCGGCGAGTTGGAGGGTGTATCGCCATTTGTGGGCAGCTCGAAATGGACGTGACGGTTGCTAGTCATATTGTAGAAAAAAGTGACGAGGTTTCAGATGAGTGATTGGAAGAACCGTCGAAGAGGTGAGCATTAAATATGTGCCGATTAGTGTTGTGGCCGCATCTGCGGGGTTTCAACACTTAGCCAGGACAATAGATTATGTGCGTGTGAAAATTGACACGTGGTCACAGATGTGGTCAGAGATCAGTGCTTCTGAATCCGCATGCCGCCGCATGGTACGGGTGACCGAGCCGAGTTCGTATTATGACATAAAATTTTAATTTGTTCCATCTGCCATATAATGACAAGCGAATTGTCCCCATTTTTGTTATCTACGCTCACATTCCCCGCTCATCATGCCATCCTCAGAAGTCTCGAACAAGGTCTTCAATGAGGTAACCGCCGGCATGCTCCAAATTTTGGCAAGAGCCTTGCAGTCGAGCGAAGGTCCCGCCGGCCACCTGAACATGGCCACAGAGATGGCAAACATCATGGTCAGCATGTCCTCATTAGTCATGCACTGTTACCTAATTAAGCACAGACTCCGGCATTTCAAACTCATGCACGGTCGGCGACTGAAATTCCGCCGATCTTGCTTTCGGCAGCCATGGAATTAATGGAGCATGTAGATCGTGTTGGTCAGACATCGTTTCTTAGTGTCCCGGTGTGGAACAACATCAAGTCTAACGACTCTCGCATCGAGCGCCATCAGTTATATGGCAAGGCTCACAAGGTAATTACTGCCTCGGCGCCAGCACCAATGTCGCAACCTCCAGATACACCACCGGTCGAGGTGACCACAAATACACCGGCGGTCCCATCAGTGGCAGCAAAGTCCAAGCCACCCGGAAGATCTGTCACGAGGAAGACGCCGATAGACTTGTGTCAGGACAGTGACGAAGTCGAAATTGTTGGGGATATCACCCAAAGTGATGCTCTCCACAAGAGGAAGAGGAGCTCTACTGGTGGATCCGCAGAGGTCGCTGTTTGCTCTGAAGACAAGGTCATCGCGCCGGCGATTGTGGACAAAGCTGAGGATGTCGCTCCGGGCGATACAAATACAACGCCGACTAGACCAAGGCCAAAGCCGAAAAGCAAGCGGGTGGAGATAGTAGTCTCGTCTGGGTCTGAGGTCCCGACGGATAGAAAAGGGAAGGGAAGGGAAGTTACATTGCCGTCAGAGACACGCCGGCGGGACCGTGAGCGGAAGAAGTCTAGAGATGTGAGTTCTGGCGGGCCGCCGAAAAAGGCCTCTGACCATCCTCCGCCGATGCGAAACGCTGGTGATCAACGGAAACCATGGTATGAGGTCCAGGTAGGGAGCTTTGTCATTCTATCTTTATGATTGTCTCATTACTGTATTCTCCAGAAAAGGTTCAGCACTAGGACTGCCACACGCGACCGGCAAAAAAGTGAAGCTATGTTGCCGGAACAAAAGGCATCGTCGCCCCTGAGCCTGTGGGTACCATGAGCACGGCGATGCAGACTGATGTCAATGCTGTAAGCTCCCAAAATGCCTTGAGTCTTCCCATTCGCCTCCACTCACTTACTCTTCATGGTCTATTGCGCTACAAGGAAGTACATACACCTGTAGTTCCTCTGTCGCCCGCACTATCTATATACGCACTTCCCCGCCGCCATGCGCCCATTCCGCGCTTCGCGATGTATATACGCGCGCGCGCGTTCCCGCGCTTGAGCGCCCTATAGCGCCAGCCATCCAGATGCATCCATCCACTGTCCACCATGTTCTCTAGTGCGTATATTTCTATTTCTCTCATTGCATATTATTACATCTTTATTTTTATCATGCATTCTCACTCATATATATATTTACATACCTACTCGGTAGCGCTTCGGCTCCGCTTGACCGCGCTTAGGCGCGCTATATAAGCGCCAGCAGTACATATTAAGACCTTACCTTTCACAACTTACCTTTCACCCACTTTTACCTTACTTTACCTCCCAATTACTAGTTACCACCCACTTTTACCTAGCAGAATATAGTTAAAACCTATTCCTTTACATCTTGCACTCTCTTCTCTTATATTGCTTTATATCATCATTTAAGCTTAGTCTCTTGTTTCCGCATACGCGCGCACGCGCTTTCCCACGCTTCGCGCTAATACACGCGCGTGTTCCCGCGCCTTGCGCGCACTCGCCTCCTCGTCCGCATCCCTAACTTCCAATCGCCCTCCTCCAAGTCCAACTCCGCCGATAGACAGTTGGAAATTGACCGCTGTCCCCCCGGTGGACCAAGGTTGCAAGGGATTTGCAGGCCATGACGCTAGAGGTGAAACTTGATTCGGTGTCGCCCCTAGTGGCGGTTCAGGACACCATCAATAACCTTCAGACTCAGGTGGCCGACATCCGAACTCAGAACGCCAAGATGGCCGAGTTGGTTCAAATCATGAACGCCCGCCTTGCTGCTCAGGATACTGACATCCGAGCGATGGAGAAAATGCGTGCCGAGGTCGCCGGATTGCAAGAGGAGGTGAAGGCCTTGCATGCCGAATCTCAGACTCGTGAGGCTCAGATCCGGAGCGCCGATGCAGTGTTGACTGCACAAGGACATCGTACTGCCGTCCTGATGGATGCCTATGAGTCCATCCGGCAACGTGTTGTCCCCAACCCACCCGTTCCTCATTTTAATAATGCTGTGTTCTTCCCTCCCGCCGGTCATCCAGTCCCATACAGTCAAGGCATGAGCGCCGGGCAGGCCCAGGCAATGGAACGGCTTTATTTCAATTTCACCCCAGGTCCGTCCACCATCGCAGGTACTTCCGTTCCAAGTATCTCCGCCGCGCACGCCGGACCCTCAGGTTCCCAGATCACCCGTCCCTCCGGTGAATCGGCATCTGGGAAGGGTCCCGCCACCTAAATGATTTCCATTGGTCATTATTCTTACAGTCGCCATGTAGTGGTAGATAATTCGGAACTGTGCAATAATATTCTTGTTAAACATTCACTATTGATCATCCTCCCTCAGAGATGCGCCGTTGTGAGGCGCCGCTGCAATGCCGGTGATTTCCTTACCTTCCGGCGACCGACTCCGAAGCTGCGGTCCGTTGTCTTTATCTAGGACGTACACTATACTGCCATGTCTGCATCATTACGTTTGTGTTATCCATTCATCGGGAAGGCTCGGGCACGTGGCTTTCTTAACCGGGGGCCTAACATTCTTTTATGTCATTATCTTACGTCCCATCATCGATTCCCGATAAGTGGTAATTATAAAGGTGTTGACCAGTCAGTGATATGGTTGTGTCTGTCCCCGCCTCCATGAGTTTGCTCCCTGCTGACTGGGCTTTGGCCACCACTCATCTTGCCAGTGACTATGTTTGCCGCCAGTTCTGTGCCATTGTTGGAGTGACGCCGAAGGTCCTCCCGCCGCCGAGCTCGATGTTGTTTTGATGCTAGGTTGCTCTCACCTCGCAAGGATCCTCGCCGATGCATATCTCAATCCTGGTAATGACCTTTCCGTGCATCCGGGCTAGTGTTGATTTGAATTGGCTTTAGTCACTATCAACTTTGATATGACGAGATATTCCGAAGTACTGCAAAAGCAGGAGAGAGGTGTTAACCCCGGACGTGAAGAATTTCTCCTTACCCGATACCCGCCGGATCGTGAGATTATCCTGGAGCGTCCTGCAGTTGTCCTCGACAAATTTGGTCTTATCGTGCTATGGTACCTCCCCGGAGCAATTGATGCTGCCATTCAGGTAGGCTTGCACAACTCGCCGATGATCTCCGCTCACTGTTACAGAATGACATGCTTTCGGCGACGATGATGATGTCGGGCCCGCTGGGCAAAAGTATCACCCGTGGTACATCGCCGAAGGACACATGGCGTACCCATAAATCCAATTTTCAAATCAGTGAACATGGCCTTACCTCAGGGTGCATAAATCTATCGCCGGGGTGGTTCCTGCAAGGTCATCCGGTGCATTGACTGTTCGGAACAGAATATTCTTGCCTTATTTCTTCATAGGCTCCACAGTTTCAGCCTAAAGTGTCAGCGACCCTTAAAAGCGACGATGGTGCGGCTTACTGTCGGGTGATGTGCAGACCGGCGGCCCTTGTTGCCGCTGCATTGAGAGTCATGCACTCCGGTCTCTATTGGTCATCGTTGACAACACAACTGGGGCTTGGGGTTTGGGCAGATACTCATCAAACACAGATCATGGGGACTCGGCTCAGAGAATGGGCATCTGTCTTTACCGTCGTCGCCGTTATGTGCAACCAGTATACTCCCTTGCACCGAGATGCTCTATCCCACGCTCAATGGTTTGACATAATGACCAGCGTCAGCGGGTATACATCGGCACGAATGAAGATGCCAAATATTGGGATTGAAATTGCATATAATGCAGGTGTCATGGCCGGCGCCTTGGGAAGAATTGTTAGGCATGGGGTGAACTGGGTGAATGGCAATCAAGTTGGCTGGGTGTGGTACATAAGGGATGATATCCATGAATTTGTAGATGTACCTCGAGGTGATTATTCAAGGTACAAATCTGTAGTTACCGATGCGATGGAATTTGCATAGAATTGGGGTATATATAGTACATTTGGGGATTTCTTCAAAGTCATTGATCCCTCAGTTCCATACAAGCATCGGCGATTGTTGGTGCCGTTCGGCGCCATATCGCCGGTTCAAGTTTATCAGTGGATATTGTGCAGCCCGCTGGGCCTGCCTGTTAATCCCGTTAGCCAAGACTGGGCCCGTTCTGCTTGTTTGATGTGATGTGGGCCCACCCCAGATTTAAGAGGTGTCACGTGGCCTGCGTGCCAATTTGGCTTACCTGGGATGGGCCCATTGCATCGATCTGGCGCTATTGGGCCCACCCGGCCACCGCTGCACAGGGGGTAGGCCCGACTGTATACAATGCTGATGCCTCTGGGCCCGTGCGTCTCCCTAACGTCCCTTGGGGTTTCGTTATGATTATGCGGCCAGCCCATGAGCTCCGAGATAGAGATCTGGGCCCAGCAGTGTTCATGAATGTGGTGCTCCAGGCCCACCCGTCCACTGCACATATGGGGCCCAGGCCTATTCAATTCAGGTGACATGATATGGGCTCTCTCGAGTGCCTTATCGCCGCAGCCCCAGCTCAGCCACATATAAGGTAGTATCTGCTTGGGCCCACCACTCCATTCATCCCACCAGCAATGAGCCCATTGTTTTATTCTACCTATCACGTGGGCCCACCTGTTGTATCAAAGCATATTGGTAGGACCTGCCGGACTACATCGCCGGTGCGCTGAGTAATCTCCGCCGGCCGTTGATTACTTTGCACGTCCGGTAGTCCGCTACATGCGCCGGCGGTCATTGACATTATGATCCGCCATCATTTCATCACCGCTACATTCGCCGGTGGTGGTATTTCCACTCACTGGTTTACTTTTACATTCGCCGGAATGCCTCATTTTTTTGGCTGCTGGCAATTCATCAGCGCCAGTATTCCAGCCATCTCGGAAACTCATGGGCCCACTTGGAATTGTTGAATGATCCCTGTTCCTCATTACTGCGAGCCCACCTGTAAACACAGTCTACTTCATCTAGACCCCTGTTAGCCTACTGTAATGTTTTGAAGAATATCGGCAGTGGGCCTGCCCATAACAATATGGTACACAGCACCGCCGGGCCCACCCATGTACACCGACATACACTCATAAAGTGGGCCCATGTCACATGGAGAAAATGTCAAGGTGGGCTGGCCAGTAAGTAAGGTGATATGTCACTGTATTATGTGCAAGGAGAAGATCTCGTCGGGAGTATATGAACCATCAACGGCCACGTATCGCTCGCGCTGGTTTTGTGTAGTAAAGAAAGATGGAAAATCCTTGCGCCTAGTTCACGACTTGCAGCCGCTCAATGCGGTAACAATTCGCGACGCGTTGCTTCCGCCTTTTGTTGAACTTCTCGCAGAAGTGTTCGCTGGTTACACAGTGTACGCAATATTGGACTTATATTCAGGTTATGACCAGCGCGCGCTTCACGTAGACTCGCACAACTTGACGACCTTTGGAACGCCTTTGGATCCTCATCGGCTAACCACTCTTCCTCAAGGACATGCTAATGCTGTACAGGTTTACCAAGGCGATACCGCGTTTATCCTGCAACACGAGATTCCAGAATTCACGTCGCCATTCGTGGATGATGTTCCGATCAAATCAGTGCGAAGACGGTTCATACGAGACAATACCCGAAAATGCAGGAATCTGGCGCTTCATCTGGGAGCATTGCATCGTTGTCAATCGCATCCTACAGCGCCTAGAGAATGTAGGCGCAACCGTATCCGCATCAAAGTTTGTTCTAGCCGCGCCTACAGCAATTATCGTTGGTCACAAATGCACGTTTGAAGGGCGCATACCAGAAGAATCCAAAGTACAGAAGATTCGTGACTGGCCTGAACCCACCAATCAGTCGCAAGTGCACGGATTTTTGGGAACTTGCGGCGTCCTGCGCATATTCATTCGCAATTTCTCACGCATCGCGCGCCCACTAATTAACCTCACCAGGAAAGATGCGCCATTTATATTTGGACCTGAACAGCGCGAAGCCATGCAGACCCTCAAGGACTCAATTCTAGAATCGGCCGCGCTAAGGCGCATCGACTATGATAGCGAGCGCGAAGTCATTCTAGCAGTCGATACTTCCAATATCGCTGTTGGGTTCATCTTGCTGCAGATAGGCGAGGACGGGAAGTGCTATCCAAATCGATTGGGCTCAATCGCGCTAAACAACGTGGAAAGGCACTACTCTCAAGCGAAGCTAGAACTCTTTGGACTCTTCCGCGCGTTGCGCGCGGCACACGTATACATCTTCGGGGTAAAGAATCTGACGGTGGAGGTAGACGCGAAGTATATCAAAGGTATGATCAATAATCCGGACTTGCAGCCTAACGCGACCATCAACCGATGGATTGCGGGTATCCTTTTATTTTCGTTCAAACTCGTTCATGTATCCGCGCAAAAGCACAAAGGCGTTGATGGTCTCTCAAGGAGACCAGTCGCCGAGGAAGATCCCATAGAGGACAACAATCATGAGGATTGAATTGATCGCGCATACTTGTTCGCTATCACGCTTTTGAATGATCGCACGCATCGTATAGCTGGTGGCTCGGGTGACATACACCACGAAGCGCATCACACATGTTTCATCTCACAGAGCGCGCGCATACCAGCGTTGCGCGTATACTTTGATATCGCGCAGATGGAAGAACCAGAACCAGATATCCCGCGCTCAGACGTGGTGCACGCGCAAGACGCGCTGATGGCCACTATAGAACAGTTTCTTACGACGCGTGAAAGACCCACTGACGTTTCAGATGAAGAATTCGAGAAGTTCGTGAACAACGCGGCGCGTTATTTCGTCCTGGAAGGCAACCTATGGCGCAGAGCATCGCACGGCAAACACCAACTTGTGTTGCCTCCAAACAAGCGCTATCACGTTCTCAAGGAGGTGCATGACGACTTAGGGCACAAGGGTATCTATACCGTCAGTGCGCGCCTACAGCTACGCTTTTGGTGGCTGCGAATCATTGAAGACATCAAATGGTACGGACAAACGTGTCACGAATGCCAAGTTCGCCAAACGAGGAGGCTGCATATTCCTCCAATCATCCCCATACCAGGAGGTCTATTTCGCAAAGCGCACATCGACACGATGAAGATGCCCAGAGCGGGCGGATATGAATACATCGTGCAAGTGCGATGCGCGCTAACGTCGTATCCGGAATGGCGCATGCTGCGCAAAGAAAATACTAATGCGCTAACCGCTTTTATTTTCGAGGAGCTCTTGTGTAGGTGGGGCCCGATCACAGAGATAGTGACAGACAACGCGCGCCCGCATATAGGCTCGCAGTAGACGAACTCACGCGCAAATACGGGATTCACCCGATCCGCATCTCGCCATATAATTCTCAGGCAAACGGTATAGTCGAAAGACGACACCACAATGTCCGGGATGCCATCATTAAAAGCTGCGACAGACATGATTCTCGCTGGTATCAGGTAGTTCATTCAGTTTTCTGGGCTGAGCGCGTCACCATTCATAAAGCGACGGGTTTATCGCCCTATTTCATGATGCATGGTGTCCTTCAAACCCGGCGCCTTAGTATTGGTACGCAACTCGAAGGTCGAATACGAACTGAGCAAGAAGACGAAGCCACGCTATTTGGGACCTATGATCGTAGTGCGTCGCACGAAGGGAGGCTCATATATGTTGGCCGAGTTAGACGGCGCAATCTCAAAACTCCGGTTCGCCGCGTTTCGCGTCATTCCTTACTACCCGCGTAGCGAGGAGTGCGTATAGGTAACCCAAATGACTGGAGTAGACGATGAGAGCATCGACAAACTAGAAGTGTATGAAACCGTAGAACCCGAAGAAGATGAGCCCAAGCGCGCGCAAGACGATTAGCGCACGCGACCATATTTCCCACCCCGCGCATCACTCAATCATATTCACACGAACGCGCACTCCTCAAAAACATAAAAACAAAAACACCAGATAATACGAAGAACACAAAAATATTCCATTAAGTACATACTCTCAGTTTTACCCCGGGTTTCATCCGGTGATATCTCTCATCTCATTTGTTCATATAACGTGCATTGCCTGCACATAAACCCCACAGACTCTAGAATATATCAAACACACCAAGAAACACACTAATACCCTGCAAGTACATACTGATCACTACCGTATTTGTATAGCGCGCGCATAATCACCTCATTAGACTTTCACCTTCTAACGTGCGCGCGGTGTGGCGCACTTTTTTTTCTAAAAACTTTCATTCAAGCGCGCGCGGCGCAGCAAGGCAGGCATAGATGATGGAAGGCGTGTGAAGAAGACAAGACGGGTGCGCACCCCGCAGAGAATCCAGTAAAGTCTATCGCATTACCTTGATCTCGTCTTGCGCTTGTCACTTACTTACATGCTTATAATTTTAATTTCTTAAGCCCAGTGAATCAGATAAGGACATGGACATGGACATGGAACAAGACAACACAGGATTTATTGTACAGGCGCATTGGCGCTTAGGAGACAAGAAAAACAAAAGAGAGGTGCATCTACTTAAGGGAGTCATTGATCTGCCTCTCCAATTCAGCCCACGCATTGGACATAGCGAAAAACTTGTTGGAATAGTTGAGGAGGTCCGCCTGTTGGGCGCGCGCATACTGGCGCATCTGGAGAGTGGAAGTGCGCAAGTGCGCATTTTCCTCCTTCAAATGTGCGGCTTCCGCACGTGCCTCTTTCAACTCCACCGCTGGATCCTTGGACTTGTCCTTTCCTTTAGGTGCAGAACCAGACGCCAAAGGACCAACGGCGTGCACAGGAATATCGCGCGAGGCGCGCACGACCTTCTCCTCCACAGAGCGCTCTCCAACAATCTCCACATCCATCTCAGACTCCTCGGATTCTTCTTCATCCTCAACCACAATAGAGGAAGCGGTTTCCTTTGCAGACTCTGCAATAGGGCACTTTGGCATTGGTTTGCATGGGCGCGCCTTAGGTGCATCAGTAATGTTGCGCTTAGCTAATCCACAGCAGTCAGTGGCGCGCGCCAACAAAAGACAAGAGGCGCGACTTACAGAAAGTGCAAGCGTGCTTGGACACATCACAAGGAGGGCAGCGGCGACCAGGCGCGCCTCCGCAGTCTATGTCCTTAGCAATGCAAGTGTTACAGCGCTGCGCCTTGACCACAGACAGGTGCCCGACGCACGGCTAGCGCAACCAAACATGTTAATAGAGTGGCGTGCCAACAGGAAACAGAAGACGCACCTTCTTGCTGGCATCAGTACCAGACGCGTCAGTGGCGCGCGCCTCGACTTCGGACGCGCCAGTGGCGTGCGCAGCTTGCATGGGAGGCACCTGTGGAACTGACGCAATCGCCTTCACCTTCCAGTTCTTCATGACTGCCTCAATCTCTTTACAACTCTTTCGCCCCTGCTTTGACAACTCCATGCTCTTATCATCCATCTCCAGCGCCACCGCCAACACACCCGCGCGTGTGGAACAGCCATTCAAGGTGGCCTAGGAATGTTAGGTTACAATAGATCTAGACATGTAAGCGCACTCACCAGCACAGAATACCACTCGCGCAACCACATCTCTTGATCCTCGAGGAGTTCCGGCTTGAGTTCAGGCGCGGACATCACACATCCTTCCAGGGAGACTAGGATGGAAGCCCAAGCGGTGAAGAGGTGGTCGGTATCGGATTCCGCGCTAGCGTCGCCCATAGGCGTGTCCTCAGGTGGCCCTTGTGCCACTGGAACAGGCTCAGGGGAAGGAGTGGTGTTCAACATAGCAACATTGAAAGTAGGCATGATGAAAGATTGATAAGGAAGAAGTCAAGAGATCGCGAGAACGCGTCCATCTTCTTATCAACATCTCCCCCGATTACATCATCGATGCTCACGATCATCAAAGGACGACCCTACTCTTGCGATCACCTGATCCCTGTCTATCACCACCTCTCTAAGTCCAAGATCCCGCGCTATAGCACTGAGTGGGGACACTCAGAATGAAAGTCCCCAGGAGATGTAGAGACTCGCGCGTCTCAATGCCGAGTATCCGGCCTTTACCCATACATTCCTAAATGATACAGCTCTAATCCTAAGGACCAGTCTCGCGTGCACTCATGCGCGCCTTATCCGTACTCGCGCGCACTTAGGCGCGCCTCCTCCTAGGTCTTTGCATTATTGTCCGTCCATCCGTCCCATGTCCTTACTGATTCGCTGGTGCGTTATTCCTATCTCGTTCATTGAACTAATGATATCTTCGGTCCGACGTCCGTGCTACATATAGAAAGTCTGTTTAAACTTAGTTATAATTAGAGTTGATATGGTTACTCGGTTCGGGAGTGCGCTCGGAAGCGCGCCGCTTAGCATAATCTCCATTCTTAAATACAGAAGGGTTTCTTTTGGTTCTGGTACTTACTTTCCCCTTATCTTTGTGTACTGGAAAGTGTATAAGATCACCTCCTCACTTGATATCTGATCTGATTCTCCTGTCAACTATCCATCAAAGCATCTACTCCTCAGTAGGATCTTTCCCTTAATGTTCTAGGCGCGCCTTCGCTTCGCGCGCGCGCATTCTCGAACCTCCCGCTCATGCGCGCCTTCGCGCGCGTTACCTTCTCGCGCCTGTTAGCGCCCGCCTAGCTCATAGAGTTTCCCTCCACTTTAATTTCGAGGAACTTCTCTCAGTGGTTGTCCTTTGGGTCGAGTCATTGTCCCGTATCCCGGTCTTGCTGTTGAGCACCCATTTGTTTTAAGTGTTTTCACGTATAGTCAAGATTCCTCATCTACACCGAAATCTGTCAAATATCGCTACAAAACTCTTGTCACTTCAATGAAACCGAAATCATTTTTACTACCACTCATTCAGTTTCTTGTACTCCTTTCCTTGCTTGCTCTAGATACCTGTCAAGCTCAACACCACTCCCTTCAGTGTCCGTTTTCACCTAATCATTGGCTGATTCATACCCGAGGACCCTTACAGTTTGCAACTATATCTACCCATGTACATTTTGATACCTACAGCAAATTACTACCTTGAGATCCCCGCTCCAAGAAAAATGTTCGAAAACGACCTCAAAAGACTTCCCTTCTAACCTTGTTCTCATTGCTTCGTGTCTCTGTTGACGTGTCTTAAAAACTCTGTCCCATTTGTTCTCACTTTTCCCATCGAACTAAAACCAGCCTTACACAAGTATCAAAAGACACTCATTTCTGCCCAGCGTGGGTCCAAGCATCACAACGGCTTGACTAAGGCTAATGAAGATCAGTGTCTGAGATACTGTCTATGAGTAAATATTCAAGGCATGTTCTTATGAAAAAAATGCAACATTCAACAGGTTTTAAACCTGTTGCACTCCAACAGAAACAGATGTCTATTATGTCAGGATGACCACTTGGCTAAACACAACTCTGATGAGCTTGTAAGCAAACTGACCATGAGCATATGTTAAGGTGTGGTTTCATCAAAACAAAACAAATTTTATCATTGACAGGTTTCAAACCTGCATGATTCAAGAGAAACAGATTTTGACTCTGATAATCACTGGGAATTTCATCTTTAGCGGGTTTTGAGCCCACACACATGGGTTTGAAACAGATTTGAATTCTGTTGCAGCAACTGTTTGACTAACACCAGTTAGATGCATCTTCAAAGAGACCATTAAGAAGTGAATCTGCAAGGCAAGCCTACCATTATCTGTTACTTATGATGTTTTCCCTCAGCTAAATAGATGAATTGAACACAGAATGTGATACAGCACTTTCAAAATTGAGAGGAGAGCAATAAGATGATGAAAGGTCTCAAATACAGCTTGAATCTTTGCCTTGATAGATGTGTATTCTTCCTCATTCTGCAGGTCATTAGAATCAAACTTGACGTGTAATCTGGTCTATTTCTTCAACCAAGTCGAGACCTTTGGAGAGAATTAAATTGTTTTTGTACTTATTATTCCAAGTTTGCATCAAGGATACTTGCATTTGCCTCTGGTAATTCTTTAGCAAAAAATATTTCTAATTTGTGCATGAAACCAACAGCAATATCAATCAAGCTTGAGATCATCACCGGTAGATGAGATAAAAGAAGTGAGATGTATATTTTACATAAATAAATATTTGGGCCTGGTTGGATGAGATAGAATTTGATGTCTGAGTCTGAGTAGGCCCAACCCTTGCATTCATACATCATTGCCTTCATCCGAGCCATGATATTTCACCTCATCATACTGGATGCAGACATCAGTTTCTAACATCTCTCTTGGACCCAATCATATGTGATCCTTCCACTGTTACTTGTCCCTTGTGGCTCAGACGTTAATACTAAAACATCACAAACATTATGGGCCCACCGTGGTGGTCTGCCATCTGCACTTTTTCAGAGCAATTGCTAGATAAACAGGTCTTGAGGTCAAGAGTCCCAGAAGAAGTCTGATGTCTTTTGCAATAAAAGCATGATAAAAGAATCAACAGTGACCATGTGATTTAAGAACTGACAAAATGCAGATAAATGTGCCTTGAGGGTTCACTTCTGAATGAGTTCAGTGGAAGTGAATCACACTGGTCTTAGTTGAGCAGTCGATACAACAGAATCTAAATCTGTCTGCGTGGGTTCGAAACCTGCTAAAGATGAAATTTTCAAGTGATCACCAGAGTCAAAATCTGTTTCTCTTGGACAGCGCAGGTTTGAAACCTGCTGATGATAACATTTTTATTTGATCAAAATGCACCTTGACATGTACATTGAGGATTCACTTCTGACTGGATTCATTAGCAGTGCATCTGACCAGTCTTAGCCAAGCAGTTGATGTGACAGAATCCAAATCTGTCTGCGTGGGTTCAAAACCTGCTAAAGATGAAATTGATCAAGTGATTATCAGAGTCAAAATCTGTTTCTCTTGGACTGCGCAGGTTTGAAACCTGCCAGTGATAGCATTTTTATTTCATGAAATCACACCTCGACATTTTGTCATGAATGATATGTGCCTTGTAGAAGCATGTTCAGTGAGGCATATGTGCCTCTGTTTCTGGTTTTTGTAACTTAGCTTTCTACAGTGCACTACCACTGTATGGTTCACATCAACTGCTTGGCTAAGAACAGTTAGAAGCATCTTTAAAGAAAACATTCAGAAGTGAATTTGCAAAGCAAGTCCACTGTTCTCTGTCACTCACGATGTTTTCCCTCAGCTGAACAGATGAATTAAATATAGACTGCAATACAGCACTTTCAAAAGCAAGAGGAGAGCAACATGATGATGAAAGGGTCTCAAACACAGTGCACCTCGACCTTATACATGAGCAAATAGTGGTCAGATGGCTCTTTTGAATCTTTGCCTTGAATCTCAGCCTTTACAGATGCTTATTTCTTCCTCATTACCCAGGTCATTGGGATCAAACTTGAAAGTTTGATGTGTAATCTGCTCTTCTTCTTCAACCAAGTCAAGACCTTTGGAGAGATTTAAATTGCTCTTGTGCTTATCATTCCGAGTTTGCATCAAGACTTTGGTCATATATTGAACTTTGCATCAAGGATAAAAGAATAAACAGCGACCATGCTATTGAAAGAACTGACGAAATGCAGATGAATGTGCCTTGAGGATTCACTTCTGAATGAGTTCAGTGGAAGTGAATCACACTGGTCTTAGTCGAGCAGTCGATACAACAGAATATAAATCTGTCTGCGTGGGTTCAAAACCTGCTAAAGATGAAATTTTCAAGTGATTACCAGAGTCAAAATCTGTTTCTCTTGGAATGTGCAAGTTTAAAACCTGCCAATGATAATATTTTTATTCTATGAAATCGCACCTTGACATCGACTCATGTGTACTTTCCTGAGAGCTTCATATCACTGGTCTTAGCCAAGTAGATGTTGCAACAGAGTCAAAATCTGTTTCTTTCAAAGCATGCAGGTTCAAAACCTGCTTGCAAAAAATATTTTGCAGTGCATAGATTCTCAGAGACCCAAGTGCAAGAAAATAGGGACAGTTAGACATTTTGAAGTATTCATCAAAGTGATATCATTCGTGTCTGTTTTATCTTTTTCAATGCAGCCCAGGTGTTACTGCTTTGCACTAGTTTTGCAGCAGAATGTAGCGAGAATGCTTCTCTTGCATCTATACATTGTGGTCTGTAGCTGGGTGTACCCTTCAGCACGACATAAAAATAAAATGATGAAAATATATTAGCAGTATTGGATTGGACAATAGATGGACATGTAATGTAGGGCGGGCACAAAAATGCAGTGCTTGATATGTGACAGGGTGTGATTTCATAAAATAAAAATGTCATCATTGGCAGTGTCATATCCCGCGTTCCGGACCCGGACTTATCACATATCATTTTCGGATATCCGGATCCGGCTGACGTCTATCTATGTCCGGATCCGACCCGTGTCTAACTTCCGTGCCTTATCCCTTTGTATGTTCCTACTCCAGTTAGACTAAATCATTTTCCATACCTCGTTTCATTTCCGCTCTTTATTTTCCTCTGATCTAATCTCCGGGTTCATTTAACTATTTTCCGATAGACTAGCGTTTGACTTTTCTATACGCTCCGTCCACCGCTTTGTATAGCTTCGGACTTCGCATCTTAGTAGTATATAAACCCTGTAGAATCTATGTACATCTTTAGTTTGAATATTATCTTAGACTCTGCTCATTCCTTCCTCCGTCCGACTTGAGTTATCCTCTTGTCGACCTCCGCTCGTCTTAGGATTGATTCCTATCGACTTGTCACCTCCACCTCTACCTTTGGTAGTCCTCCGCTGTTTCCTTTCTAGTTCGGACTACGTCCGGATTAGTCTTATCTCTTGTTCCCGAACGTCCGCCGGAATTCCCGCGCATCGGACATCTTACTCCGGACATCGCCCGACGCCCTCCGGACATCGTCCGGTAACCTTCAGATATTGTTCGACAGCCTTCAGAAGTTAGGGGCATGTACTCGGGTAAGGGGCGCAGCGCACGAGCTGAAGCCAAGCCCTTCGGATTTGACCCTTGAGCACATTCTTAACAGTATATTCGAACCCACCAAGTCAAGAGAAACAGATTTTGACTCTGATGATCACTTGCAATTTCATCTTTGACAGGTTTTGAACCTGCACAGACAGATTTGGATTCTGTTGCATTAACTGCTTGGCTAAGACCAGTTAGATGCGCTCCCAATGAATCAATTCAGAAGTGAATCTTTAAGGTCAATTCATCCTGCATTTTGTCAGTTTTAACATTAATTTCTAACATCCCCCTTGAGCCCAACCATGTGCAATCCTTCCATTGTCAGTTGTCACTCAACCCGCCGATGATGATATTTTTATTCTATGAAATTAAACCCTGATATTTCCTCATGGATAGTTTTCTTCAAAACCCATCATAAATGCTCTTTTCCACATCATTACCACAATAGATTCAAAATATGTTTCAATCAAAGCCTACAGGTTTGCAATCAGTCCTAGTTCAGGAGTTATAAATGTCACAATCTGATTTTCCTGGACTGAGCAGGTCAAAAACATGTATCACTCAGCATATTTCAAGCATACACGGTCCAAGAGAAACAGACCTCCTGAATCCTCCATACCTAATCCCCTCCATTATAGACTGAACCTGACCCCATTACCTTCCATACTCCACCCACACTGCCTCACAAGAGATCACTTGAGGTTATGGGTACCTATAGGAGATAGCACAAGGCTATCAGTAAGGACATTGAGTGATGCGCCAAACCATGAGGTGTCCGATCTGCAATTGGAACAGATACTAGACATGATAGGATCACCTTGGGTGCAGTCCACCAAAGAAACTTACAGTGCCAGTTTGCTGGTCTTCCACATTTTCTGCGACACAGATAACATTGAAGAAAGCAAAAGATGTCCAGTTGCTTGCAACTTACTACTTGAATTCCTATGTAGCTGCACAGGCTCTTACTCAGGGTCAATGCTGGCGAACTACACAGTTGGTCTGAGAGTGTGGCACCTGCTACATGGGAGGGAGTGGTTAATTCCACCAAGAGAGCTTAAGGCAGTGCTGGACAGAGCCACCACATCAGCACCAGAGCAATCCAAGCAGAAGAAACACTTACCTTTTACACCAGCATTCCTAACAGCCATTTCCAACTAGTTGAACCTAAACTCTCCACTTGATACAGCAGTATTCGTGTGTCTCACCATGACCTTCTACTCTGTAGTGAGATTGGGTGAATTCACAGTCAGTGCCCTCAGAGAATTTGACCCAAAGATACACATTATCAGATCAAACATGTCAGAGACAATAGACTGCAATGATCTCCCCATAACCAGATTTCACCTCCCAAAGACAAAGTGCACCCCTATCAAAGGAGAGAACATGTTCTGGGCTGCACAAGATGGGCCAACAGATTCCAAAGCAGCCTTAGAAAATCATTTCAGAGTGAATCCAACAGAGAATCCAGTACAAATGCACCTTTTTGCCTAGAAGCACTCCAGAGGAATGTGTCCGCTCTCAAAGAAAAAGCTGCTCAAGAGAACAATGTCGGCAGCAGCAGCAGGGTTACCTAGCCTTAAGGGTCATGGTCTCCATATAGGAGGGGCACTGGAATACATGCTGTGCAGAGTGCCATTTGACATGGTCAAAACCATAGGCAGATGGTCTGGAGAAGTGTTCACAATCTATCTGAGAGAACATGCTACAATCCTCACACCTTATATACAGGCATCACCAGTTCTCAAGCTGTTCATGCAACACACTATGCATCACATTTGATAGCTGCATGCAGTGAGTCCATCTCCTAACAAACAAGGGCATTAAGTTTTACTGCATGTGATGTTGTACTCCTAGAAATTGGGAACACAGCTCACCTTGTACCTTTTTAGGCACATACCATGTTTCGAACCAGAACGCCCTGTAGGACTTTGCCCAAGAACCCAACAAGTAGTACAATAGCAGTGTCTACCACAGTAGCACATCGTCACAAGAGAGATCAATATTTCTTTATGTGAACACCACTATCTTCATGATACGAGTCGAAGTTTAGTCCTCAGCATTGGATTGATGATGCAGGTTGTGTGCACCATGATATCTGGTTTTTTCACTTTTAGCTTTGGCTGCCACTGAACTCAAAGCTGATGTTCATCAGAAAACTCTCACATCACTTATTTTGTCCTTAAATGGACTTATCTACACTTATTTACACTTAAGTGTCTTGGCAACAGGTGGATCTACTTGTCCAACATTATTGAGAAAAAAAATGTTGATGTATATTAACATACATGTTTTATTATATTTCACACTAAAAAAATATGAAACATGCCAGGTGAATGATGTGAGAGATAGCAAACAAGTTTTGGGACAAGTGGGAGAAGCTGATTCAGGAGATTAAGGAATGTGTGAATTTACTGATGCTTGAACTGGATGCTAATGGTGGTGTAGCGAGTGAGGGTGATGATGAAGATAGTTGCGGTGTTTTGCTGCTGGAGGATGACATAAATATTGTTTGATTTTGTTCTATCTACCTATCAATCATTGATCTCATTTGCCTACTCATTTTCACACTCAGGCCGTGGCTCAGGCCAAGCTGGGCCAGGGCCCAGCTGTTGTTGAGGGCTTTTGCCTAGCTTGTGAAGGCGGACAATGCTGGAGTGTCCAGATCCCTGCCTTTCTGGTAAAAGCCAAGTCGGAGCCAAGCTGAGCCATGACATAACTACACAGTGTAGAAGAGGAATTGGTAGTGGGGTTATACAGGGGTATGAGATATACTCAGGTAGTCCTCAATGAGTGAGATACATGTCGACCCAAAAAGATTGTTACTGAGAAGGTTCCTCTAAGTGTATAAGTGGAGGGAAACACTGGACCAGGCGCTTGGTCAAGCCTGGTAAGGTGCGCGATGATGAACAAAGCACTAGCGAGCGAAAGCGATGTGAAGCGCCGATGAGCGACAGCAGGCAATGATAAGTGGCGATGTGTGACTTATAACGGAAGCGCGCGCTGAGCAGAAGCAGTGCACGTGTGCAGGTGGTAGAGTGCAGTGACTTTTAATGAGTCAGAAAACTAATTGACAGAGTTTCTCTAGTAATGTACGGTGGCAGCACTCGTATTGTACTTAGATACTTAGAATATGAGGGAGAACTTAGACTTAGAGTCCAATGATGTGCGGGTAGAAAAGATGGTCATTATACAGTTTAGGCACGTGTATATATACTAAGTAATACTAAGTGCTGTCAAGCGCTAAAGTGAACTGAGAAGCAAAGCGGATACGGAATAATATGTAATGTAAGGGTCCATGACGGAAAACATACGGACTATGGCCATAAGCACCAGAGATATGTCAGAATAAATGGAAATAAGTCAGGAATACGCACTGACAAACTGAATGGACATGAAATGGATGGACGGAGGACGAGTGACGGAACCGAGGATGCGCGCGCCAATGCACGACCAATGTGCGACCGAAGCGCTGGTGCACGTGAGTGGCCAATGATGCGCTTGAGCATGCTGGGTGAGATATGAGTCACACTATATTACTAGGAAGTGATTGGAATGATTGGAATTAAGATCCCTGCAAGCCCACAGAGATATTATTCTCTACAGCGGCATGGACATCTAGTAGAGAAACCCATCGCTACTATACATTGTGAGCAAGTCTACTGTATTGTCATATTTCTTGCTATGCATCATATACACGCCTCCCATGTAGATATCTATCATAGAACAATATGACGGTGCAGTTATATTTTGTTTGTTGTATTGATACAATAATGCAAAATCAAAATCATGAGCCCTCTCATCACTCTCTCAAGTAGTGTTGCCGCGGCTCCGGCTTATTGCCAGTTTTAGCTGTGGCTAGAGCTGTGAATAGCTGAGTTGAGGACATAGCTCTAGCTTACATACTTTACGGCCCGGCCCGGTTCATGTAGCCGCAGTTAAGGCTTAAGCTCAGCTCAAACCGGATTAAAATAATTATATATATAGATTAAAGTAAAAATACATTAGAATTTAGAATATTCTAGAAGTCTAGACTCTAAGAGACCAGAGATGCGAGGAAACAAAGCTCGTGCACTAAAACAGGAAGCTGTAGAGCTTGTAACGTTCGAGTGATCACAACATACATACATCTAAACTCACAACATATCTACAACAGATCTGACCTCAATGGGCCCCCAAGATAACATGAGTGTTCGCACTGATTTTCGATCAAATGCTAACTCAATGTTAGCGCTATGGCAGCGCTCATCGCGCGCAAAAACTGAGGGAGCAGGAGAGGGCTGATAATGCTTTGCGCGCATCCAAACAGAGGGAAGCGGAGAGAAGGAGAGCTGCAGAGAGGCCGCCGAGATTGAGACCGAGATGGCAGTGTTGGATCCTGAGGATGTTTTGTTGTGACTCACGAGTAGTGGGAGAAGGCATTGTGACAGAGGCACATGAAGGGCATATGCGCCAAGCTCGGATGCCTCGTGCATGAAGCGCGTTTCACTGGAGATCGTTGTCTTTGGGAGTCCCATTGGTAGTGAGGAGGGGAGGGGAAGAAGAAGGGGTCTAGACATGTAGGAAAGGACCTTGCTATAGATTTGTTTGATGTATGAGTAGTATCCGCCGGAAGAGTTTTCGGGAAAGATGAATTACCTGTTCACAAAACTATTATTGCCCGTCATATCGTAACACTCATCGACAAAACCAACACCAGCACCTTGAAAACTCGTTAGAATAGAGATAAACTAACATATAAAACTAGTCACTCTATGCGGTGCTCCTCTATCCAAAGCAGTGTCTTAAAGTAGCGCGAATATGTTGAAGAATTGATGACCTTCAGGAGGAAGACTCTCCTAATGTGGTCCAGCACCTTTCCAGATGACATTTTCGATAATGCAGCTAAGAGTGACGCCAATATCTGCGCCTTAGGCAAATTGATAGTATACGGGATGATGTTATTGGAAGTTGGAGCGACACCCGACACTACCTGCATCTCGGGTTGCATACGAGTTTGCTGACGAGGTTGGAAGGGAGCAATTGGCAAACATAGCAAATCAGCCGACTAACCTTTTGGAATGAAATAGCCCTCAAAGACGTCGTCACTTGATGTTGCATGAGGAATACCTGTCGGAACAATGTTGAGAACGACATAGTTGACACATTAAGTCTCTCACCAGGTGGTGCAACGATATGCCAATGAATGGCTTCCCGAAAAACAGCCTCCACATACTTTAGAGATGGTCGCTTGGGTGTTTTTCTGCCAACCCGGGAACGGACAAACTATAACACGATGAGCTCAAACCCTTACTAAATATCAGTGTGCTCACTGATAATACACTCTGTGATGTTCTAGCTGAGCATCAGGAATATCGTAGCGTTCCAAATCATCCCTGCCTCCAAAAGCCAAGTCGAGCCGAATAAACTCAAGTGGCTCGTCTTCAAATTGCTGCATCTCATGGTCGCGTAGTCCAATATTAGGGATAATGACGCCTTGTACGAGAGAGGCAATGGTATCATGCGAAGAGAAAAGTGACTTATAGTTACCTGACCGAATTGCGGTGGATATGAAACGCAAAGATTGAGAGACAAGCTAGGAGGCCGATGCTAATGAGGTTGTTAGAGAACAAAACAAAATAAACTTGGAAGCGTACAGAGTCATCTGCGACACCAGGGAGCTTGTTCGACCTGATGAGCTCCCATACACTCTGCACAAATCCCTCGACAGCAGGTGAGCGTGATAGTTGGTCTGGGAAAAGCTTGATGTAAATCTGTTATGCGTGTTAGCTGTGATCGCCCATTCTGACTGTTACAAACCTTGCCAATCTCAAAAATCTTGGTCTTCAATTGAGCAGGCAGCGATGGCTGTGTTTTGTCGAGCTAAACGACAGGTCAGTAGCTGGCAGTGCAGGGCAAAGACGTAACTTACATCGACTCAAAGCTCTGCAGGGTCCCATAGCATAAAACGCTGAAAGAGTCCAGTTTGTGGAGCAAAAAAGGTGTTGTGACTCATGAGCATCTTTGATGCCTGGAGGTGAATGTTGGCATGTAAAGTCGTAGAATATATTGACGAGAATGATCTGGGCCTGCGAAATGATAGTAATATTAGCTTAGTATACAAGACTGAGTGTGAGTAGAGCACATGGGAGGGCAAGGTGATCCTGTCAGATTTTATACGACAGACAAAAGACAGATCACTTCACTTAGTTGTTGGGATGCAAGACGTGGATGCTTACGGAAAACTCGATATTAGAAACCTAGGGGGAAAATAGTCAACCATTGAAATCAATATAATGAGAGACAAAGCGCAGCAAGTACTAGGTAGTAGTGGTATATGAGATTACGAAAAATGTCAGTGATAGAGAATAGGAACATCGGGAATGTCATCACATTCATCCGCTGCCATGGCTCTGAGAAGAGCGTCGTATTCGCGACTGCTGCCGGTACTGCCAGCAGATGACAAGAGTTCCTCCTGGCGCTTGTTGTCTGACTCCAGTGTACACTGTATTTGAGTGTAGAATTCCATATCCTGCTCGGATGCTGCCCATCCTTTGGTGAAGTCGAGGCGCTCTTTCTTCAGTAAGAATTTCAGCATCTGCAGCGCCTCCATCATGGCAGGGCTGAGGCAATGAATTGGTAGTCCCAAGCTATCGCCATGCGGAAATTCTACAGCACAATGGAAATTCACAAGACGTGCATACTCCTTTTTATTTTATTTTTATTGCTGTGGGTGAGGGCCTTGCTGTGGCTGGAGGTCTCCGTGCGGGCTCAATGACCCTGTAGCAGTCAATATATTAATTTCATGTTTTATTCTAGCCTCATTTTTGCCTTGGGCAACCTCATGAGGGAGTAGCAACTCGCTGGTGCATATTTCTAACCCTAACCCTAGAATGGTATGTTTTGTTCATTGACTCATTTTCTCCTTCGCCTCACTTCCTCACCATGAAGTTTGGTATGGCCCATCTTGCCCCAAACTAAATGGCTGAGCTGATTTTATGCTTATCTTGTGCTTTCTCTCTAGATTTCGCCATATCTTGCCCTCACATGGTCAACCACGTCACCTGCACCGATTGCTGGAAATGGCTTCTGACGCCAGTCTTGACTCCTCTCCCAATACCTCTGATCATCATATTTCACCATCCCATTTTTGCGTGCGACTCACTGATGCACTGGAACCCCACAAATTTGCACCTAAGTGAGTATTTTTTGTTCATTTTCTTATATACATATGCTATGCTAATGAGTCTTCTAGAAGTACACATCATTGGACGTTCCTTTGGGACACACCTGCTCGCTGAACGTCTCAGTGAGTTCTCCGCTCCATCGAGCGGACATTTGCTGACTTGCTCTCGTCATCCAGACATTATGCTTGTGTTTCTAACCAAGCAACCATATGTTATCACACAAGTCTTGGAACCCAGGACAGAGCAACTTTTCGCTGTACAAGTAGTGACTGTGTACTGAATGACTTGTTATAAATAACTGACAATGACAACTTGATTTGAATTGGAGCAGCAGATACAGAATGTAAGGTGCAATAAACTGAAAGGGTACACAGTCTCGAGGCATTGAGGCCAAAGAAACTACTGAAACTGTAAAATAAGAACTATGCATGCTAACAACTGAGAGTCCGACTGTGAAGTGCTGTATGTGGAATGATTTGGCGAAATACAGACAGTGATAGAGCGAGAGATGTACAGGATTAGGGATTCATCAAAATACAGAGAGATAAAGTGAGGGAATACGTGCAAGCAGGCTGCAGGGTAATGTAACAAATTAGGTAGCAAATTAAAAGACAACTTGGAGTTATGCGATAAACATGAGGACTGGGGTACACAGCAGTGTTGCAAATATCTAGCAATCATGTCAGCGCTTTCATATGGTTAGCAAGATGATCCTACAAGAGTTTCAAACCAGGTTGTAGTTGGTTGTTGTGTGCAAGATGGACGCATGCATCCAAGCATCAAATGACGTTGCAATGTCATCATGATGTGGTGGTACCTCACGGACAAAGTCGAGCATTGTTTGGTTAAAAGTAATTTTGACCTCATTTAAACATGTGTGGCACATCATCGGCACTGGTTCTGGCTGTCCGCAACTGATCAGAAAAGCTCTACCGAACATGCACGGAAAAAGTACCTTCCAACCAGAGACAGTGTTTGTTGGGACACGATGGGCATATCAAATGGAAAAATCATGCTTGAAGCGTATCTGAATGAAAATTAACTGAAATAGCTGATAAAACGAAAATATAAAACATACTGTAATCATCCATTCACCATGCGGCATAAGGTCAGCCAGTAGCGAACCACATGAAGCAATGTGACCGAAGAGAACGACTTCCTGCATCAAGCTGATGTTGATCGAGTGGGACAATATCATGGCCCAGCATTGGGTGTTCTGGGTGACCGGTGCCAGAAAGGTAATGTCACAGTTTCTGCATAAACAGTGTCTCGACCTCTTCATCCAACCGAATGGCTTGTGATCGTATATTGCTGCCAAATGGCACCACATCAGTGTTGTCAGCACTGATAACGGTGAGATGTGCTAGGATGTCTTCAGGACAAGTGACAGTTCGGCCATAGGCAATTGGAATCAGGGTCTTATAGTTCATCGACAGGGTCTATAGGATATATATAAGTAACATAGTGGATGAACACACAGGTAAATAAACCTACATCACAGAAGGAAGTGCCAGAGTGGACATACATGTTGAATCCGTGTTCGAAGTCATAAAGATCAGGCACGTCGATGATGGGGCAGCCGAGTAGGACCAATGCAAACATCTGCTTGGTGATGTTTTGCCACTCTTCTGCTGGTGATATTTCGGCAGGCTGTATATGCAACATTAGCAAGGATCGTTGACTCAGTGGCAATCACATACTGTAAACCCTAGATATTGCATAAGCATTGAAGCAACAACACCGTGCAATGACAAGTCAATATTTTCGTTGTAGATCTGTGGCCATTTTCGTAACACAGCAGCTTTTAGTGGCAGCACGAGATCAATAAGTTCAAGGTCAAATAGTGCATTCAAGCCTCCAATCACAAACAGGAGGTGAGCCGGCGACAAGGGCATAGGACCATGACCTGTAATGAACAGATGGGTTGCTGCAAGAAAGCCTAGTACATGGAAACTCAGTGATCGTGCTGGCATGACAACTGAGTTGCTGCGGAGGTTGAGATCATGATACCCGGTGTCTCTGTCAGCTCCTCCTTTGACGTGCTTTTGATCACGGCAGACTTCCTTGATAGCCGTGCGCAGAACAGAACACTCCACACCATCGCCTATAGCAGCACCTCTAAATAGATCAGGTTGAGATCAGTAAAATGAAACAAAGTTAACAAACAGATGAAACATACACATTCCACGTCCGCTCTGTGTGAAATATATTCCGAAGATCGAAATTTGGCTCAATCCTCACATCTTCTGGTAGGTTGGGTGGTGAACCACTGAGCTTGCTATGGACAAATGACACAAACCCCATGGCAGTAGCCTGTAGGTCTGGCCCCTCAACAACAAGTGATGAAACATGAGCGACATCTGAGGAGTCGGGTTGTGCAGGAATGAGGGGAGAGATCTCGCGTCTGTCAGGTAACACTGGACTCCACATGTGGTTGATGATTTCTTGCTGCCAGTCATTGATGACAGTCTCAGCATCCTCGAGAAGTGCTGTAAGTAGGGAGGAGCTTCTGAGTGGGACGGTGAAGGTACAACAATTCAGATGATGAGTCTGAACAATATGTTGGGTCTTGCAGAACCTAGCTGCTATTCGACCCTAAAGGGTTTCTGGACTAGGCTTAAGGCTCAGAGGAGAGGAAATATCATAGAAAACTACTGAGCACTCAGACTCATACTGGTAACTGGTGAAAAGATTGATTGCTTATGTAAGCTACAAAAGTGCCAACATAAGGTAAGGTAAAAACAGTCTCTACAAGCCCAGCCAGAAATGAATCCCTACAACGGTTTCATTGGGTTGTGTTGATGGCAACAAAGATGACATAAAAGGAAGCGATGATGTTGAAGGAAGCGATGAGGCAGATGAAAGCGATGAAGCAGATGAAAACAAAGACTCAGATGACGTAGAAGCAAGCGACGATGTGGATGACGAGAATAGTAAAACTGGTGAAAAGTTAGCCAGCCTTTGGATGGGAAATCCATCAGCCAACTCCGCTGGGCTGCTAGAACCAGTAGATTTGGCCTGTCGTGAAAAGATAAAGTCAGCACCTCCTCATGACCTAGGCATTGTTCAATATGAACTGGACTGTGGGGGCAAGCATCAAGGCATACAGGGTCTTCTGATTCCTTGACCAATGTGGCTGTCCTAAATGTATCAAACACACAGCTAGCTAGGCATTTGTGCCTGCCAACAGGAAGCAACAGCGGCAATGGAAGGTTGCCAGTAATATTGGCAATTGTTGGACCTGGTTTGCAAATCAGCATGATGAGCTATAAAGATAGCACAAAACTTACTGCACCACAACACCGGGAAATTCTTAGACGAGCTAGGGTTTGGTAAAGACTTAGCACAGTCCCTCAATTGCTCAAGAGTAATGAGGTGCCCTGGAAGGTCACAGACATTCATTTTCCTACTTCCGCTTTTTAGGTAACCAGCTTGTAGAAACTGGTAACCTTCGAAGCAAAAGTCATGTTCAGAGCGTAGCTCCTCCAGTGGAAGAGTCAGGTGTAACTCATGAGACATCAGGTGAGACGCCATCTGAGAACTAACCTGCTGCCATACAGGTTCGTCGGCATTGCTTGACCTGACGACGACAAGAAAAGAGAGGTTGTACTCCTGCAAGTGTCGTTGCAAAGGCAGAAGCTTTGCTGTGTAAAGCTTTAAGTGTCCTAGAAAAGGATCAGCCTCGTCTGATGAGGTCCCTGTCACCTACACTAAGATGAGTATCCTGACACAAAGTGAGAACAAGAAACCTCACAGAGTAAGGAATAAGGTTCAACCGAAATGTCAACAACAGTGGGTCAGGGAGTGGCCCACTAGAGCTGACAGAGTGTCTGCTTGTACTTGCCCTTGACCTATGGGTGGTGGCAAGAGAATGTCCAAAAGGCCCAGATGTGACATTTCGTTGTCCACGATGCAAGGCGGCATGAGACATATATTAATCATTAGTAGACTGCATAGCAGAGAAGTTGTCTGAGGGTCCTTGCCACATAGTGGCAGGTGGTTGTGATGACGCAACCATAAGAGAACCATAGGATGCAGAGGTCGTTGTGGTGGGCTGAGGACCTTGGAAACTACTGGCATGGGGTGAAAACCAAACATGGGCAAGGTATGCTTGACCACAAAATGATCCTGCAGTGGTACGTGCGCAACACAGTGACTGTGGAGTTATGGGAGTGCTCATGCCCTTGAAATGTATCATTTTGAGTGGAATAAACTATAATGAACACAAGCCTACACACCAAGCTAAACTTTGAGCAGCCCGTTTGAGGGCATCCACCCTTTTCTGGAAGTGCTGAATGCTATGGGGCCACTGGATCTTCATGATCAGACCATAGATGGTCGCAAAGACATAGAGCCCTGTCAATTGGAAGCTTATCAATGGGACAATGTTCAGTTGGAGATTTTTAATCATAACAAAGCCATGATCTCACCGAGTCAATCGCATTTATGAATTCGACACACCCATCTTTGCAGACCAGGCAAGTGTTACGAGGAGATGGAGTCATGGTTATGCACAACCTGGTAACAGTTCAAAAGGCCTCAAATTCACTGAAAAAAATGAAAAAGATTCAGGGTGCACAGACCTGTGCACTAGATCACAGGCCTGCCATCAAAAGACTCTTTGTGCCAGATATCGGATCAAACAACAGATCACTGAGCAGCAGTCTTTCCATATTTGTCACCTCCGCAACACATATGAAGTATATCTCAGGGCAATGCATGTGGTTGCATGTGGTTGCATGTGGGGCTTGAGCTACAGAAAGTTAATTTGGTATGAAGACGGCGCAACTTTGGATCAATCACTGGACACATCCCATCCGCTGTATGCAGCGATGTATGGCTTGCCCAAGAGTGCACAAATACGAATGACGCATGAGGGTGGACACTTGCAAAGTCAAAAAAGCTGATACACACTGCACATATGACACTTCTGTTCATCATGAACCGCAGGCTAATCACAGGCATGGTGCTAGTCATTAATGTGAGAGAAATGGCGAAGACGGTGAACACTAGGAGCGCAAGTATCAGATTGAATGGTGAGATGTGGAATAAAATGCTGATGGCAAAAAACATATGATGGTTAGCAGTTGACAAGGGAATAGTGGGTGTATGACAATACGTCTCAAAATACCCTTGAAGGTTCTCCACCTTCTTCCATCTCGTTTACACCTCCTAAGAGAACTTGAACCTAAGCTACGCTAGATCCACATGTCGCATCATTCCTTGGATATTCTGAGTGAAATGCGGTGTAGGGATTCATTTCTGGCTGGGCTTGTAGAGACTGTTTTTACCTTACTTTATGTTGGCACTTTTGTAGCTTACATAAGCAATCAATCTTTTCACCAGTTACCAGTATGAGTCTGAGTGCTCAGTAGTTTTCATGATATTTCCTCTCCTCTGAGCCTTAAGCCTAGTCCAGAAACCCTTTAGGGTCGAATAGCAGCTAGGTTCTGCATAGACCCAACATTGTTCAGACTCACCATCTGAATTGTTGTACCTTCAGCGGGTAAGTATGATAGCTGCGGGAGATGTCACTGAAAACTTGCTGTTGGACCACTCGAGTAGGCAATGGCACGGGTATGGGTAACCCACGCGGGTCAGGGGTAAGGGTACCGGTGGGTATGGGTGTGGGTCCGGAGTACCTGACCCGTGCTCTCAACTGGACCCATGACATACCCAAACCTTCATTATAGCGTGCAAATCATGCTCGGAAGTATTGTACATGTCAAACTACAAACTCTAATGTAAAATTAGTAAATGTATCATCATAACTTATGAGCCCCCTTGCAAAACTTGACGATCTCTTGCTGTCACCATGCACGAGCCCAACACTACCAAACGAGTACCCAAGATCTCCATCAAAGCCAAAGCCGCGCTGGAAGACACAACATCCAATAAACGAAAAGCTGGATCTAGTAATGGACTCGCAGACAGCACAAAGGTCCAACCAAAGAAAGTAAAAACCAACCAACCCGCTGGAAAGAAGCCCGCTGTCTTGTTACTTAAGGGTCTTATATGAAAGTTGTGTATAATGACAACACAATTATACACGGTGAAGACTTCTTGCCAGTCCTTAAGTCCACGGTCTCCGACTTTTCTACTTCGTGGGAGGTAACGTGGTGAGTTCTTGGGAGGATTTAGTTTGTTGTCCTCTTCTTGTGTAGTCTTATATGAAGTTGTTGTGGAATGTTCTGTGTTCTGGATAAATTCGTTAGGTTTGTTTCAGCCTAGTAGGTTGTGTTTCAACCTATGAAAGTCTGTTTCAACTTTGTCGTCCTTAGATGTGTCTCACTTTCCGTTGAAAGAGAGAGTCTTATGAATACACGTAAAGCTTAGAATGAGAGCTGTTCAATGGTTATATAGTCAACCCCTGTAAGGTAGTATATAACCTAGAGTAGAATAATGATAATGAAAGTTATATAGTCAACCCCTGTAAGGTAGTATATAACTTAGAGTATATAATGATATCTTAGATTACCTCAAGGCACTTATATTGGCCTGCACTTTAAGTCTTAGTGGTCTCACACAGTTTGAGATAAGAGTCAAGTGGGAGGATTGTATTTCATGGGTGAAAATGGGGTCCTTTTATACCTTTTGGGAACCCCCTTACTAAGCATGATTAATCAGATGGATTGGTAAGAATGTGGCTTACAAACCAGGTGATGAATCAGCTTATTACTAAGTACATTACAAATACAGTGTAATCTTACAAAGAAATTACAAACCATGACAAATCATGACTAAACATGTTGAGTCATGTTAAATGTTGTTACAAAGCATGACCAATCATGACTAAACATGTTGAGTCAGCTTAAATAATGTTACAAACCAGAATATTTCCCAGTCACATGATGTGATGACAAATAAAATCTGGTGGCTGAAAGAAGCCAAATAAAAATAAACAGTCAGAAATAAATGGAGATACAAAACTTGGTGGCTGAAAGAAGCCAAATAAAAATAAACAATGAGAAATAAACAGAAGGTCACATGCTTGGTACAAATACAAAGTAAAATAAGCCTGAAAAGTGAGAAATAAAATACAAGACAATGAAATAAAGGAAAAATAGAGAGGTAACTTAGTGACAGAGGGCTAGACAGTCTCTCATACCTTCCTTATCTCTCTCTATATATATCTGACATGGTATGAATCACATACCATGCATGACACCGCCACACCTAAAGATAGCCCCGCGATAATGTTACCTGCACAAAGTCATGTTAGCCTTCCTGCAACATCACGTTGTGCTTCTGTCATGAGTGAAGAAGAAGAAAGTGCCTTACATGCTGGGAGTACAATTATCCATGTTGGCCTTGATGGCAGTGAAACCGAGAGCCAAGCCGGTGTTGAAGGTCTGCAAGAGGACACCAACAATGCGAGTGCCGAAGAAGACGAAGAAGACACTGAAGCTGAACTCGGTATGATACTGTAAAAACAACCATAGTCAAAATCTGACGCGACAAAATCTAGTGAGACTTACGAAAGATTGGATCGCCCCAATTTACTCCTTCTTCAACCCTGTTCCTGTGATCGGCCATGTCAACGGACGAAGATTCCATGCATTCAGTTGTTGCGCAAAAGGGTGCAACCAATTGATTCGTTGTTTCCTCGATAAAGCGGATGCGAAGTCCACAAGCAATATGCGGAAACATGCTAAAAAATGCTGGGGAAGAGAGACAGTTGAGATTGTTGATAAAGCCAAGAATGCAACAGTTGCACGAGAATCAATTATCGAACCTCTCCGTACAACAGGTTCAATCATGGCAGCTTTTGAAAGGAAGGGAAAGGGGAAGGTAACATACTCACACAGACAGCATACGAAAACCGAGAGCTGAGCCAAAATAGTGCGATGGGTATCAGAGAGTGTGTGGCCATTCAAAATTGTCGAAGACCGTGGCTTCCAGTTGTTGATGAAAACAGGATGGCCTGAGTGTTATATCCCATCAGTGTCAACAGTGTCATGCGACGTCAAGCTTGTTTTCACGCAAACACGCAAACAAATTGCAAGGATGCTGCAGGTATGTCAATGATGGCGCAGACCACACAAAAAACTCACTCTGGGCCAATAGAACTATGAGGGCAATCTCAATTTTGCAACGGACACCTGGACATCTCTGAATCACAAAGCTTTCATTGCTGTGTCCGTCCACTTTGTCCAAGACGGACAACCCTTCAGCTTGGTCCTCGATGTTGTCGAAGTGGCAAAGTCCCACAGTGGAATCAATCTTGCTGAGGCATTTGCCAATATACTGCAAGATTTCAGCATATCAGACAAGGCATGCACAATACAATCATTGTATTGAATTAAAATTGACACTCACAAAGATTCTGAGTGTTACATGCGATAACGCATCCAACAATGACACAATGGTCAACGAGTTGAGTGATGTGCTCGAGGACTTCCCAGGAGAAATGAATAGGGCACGATGTTTCCTGCATATTGTCAATCTTGTGGCGAAAACACTGATCCGACAGTTTGATGTACCTAAAGCAAAAGCGGACACCATTATGGACGAAGCGGAGAAGCAACTCCAAGACCTCACAAAGGATATTGACAAGTCAGGACCAAATGGGAGAGATGACAAAAGAGACGACGAAGAGAACGACAACATCAAGGGATGGGTTGATGAGATGGAGCAACTGCCAGCATGTGAACGCCAGGCTGTGCGAAAGAGTGTTGGACCTATAATATTTGTACTTGTAAAGGTTAAAGTGATTTCCCACTTATAACAAAACAAAGTACTCACCTTTCGGTAGCTCCGTAAATTAGCATTCAAGATCATACACTCGACAACGAAACTTCTTCCAGCATGGTACAATGTTCTCAACAAGTGCAAACTGAGTCAGCGCATCATGCCACGTGACGTTGTGACCCACTGGAACTCAACATTCGACATGCTCACCTTTGCCCTTAAATATCGTGAAGCTATTGATATAATTTGTGCCGACAAGAACATGGAAATTCACAACTATGAGCTGAGTGAGAAGGAATGGGAGCTTGCACAACAGTTGTGCGATGTTCTAAAGGTACGCTTCGCATTCTCACATTAAAGTTCAGCACCAGCACTAACACTACATAACACCAGATACTCAAGGACGCCACACTATTTTTCTCTTAATCAACGCCGAATCTTGCAACCGTAATCCCTGCAATGGACATGATCAACAGAAAACTCACGACAGACTCTATCACACGCACTTAGGAGCCGGCTATTTGAGCATCCCTCGGACTGGCAAAGAAGACACTCAACCACTACTATAGTATGACTGACTGGTCAGGAGTTTATCGGATTGCAATGGGTGAGTCTTTTGTTATTTTGTCTTACTATGCTACAAGTCTATTTTACTGACAATGACACTTCCAGTACTCCACCCTCAACATAAACTATCATATTTCAAGGAGGCTGGATGGGGAGCTCAATGGATTCAAGCTGCAGAAAGTATCGTTTGCGAGGAGTTTGAGCACTCTTACACAAGCGCTACTGATAACACTGACTTAGATGATGCCATGGATGAGCACGAAGTCCAGGAAACATCAGCGGTATGTACATATTCTCTTGTCTAACTTTACTGTTTTCTCACTATTTGTTTACCAGCGCAAATCTCATAACATCTTTGATGAGCTTCCAGCATTAGCTGCACCCAAGCGGTCAGAGCTCCACAACAAGCTCGATTCATACCTCAGCACAGATCCGGAATATGTTGTGGACATCTTAGCTTGGTGGACTGAACAGAAGGCAATGTACCCTCAACTCTCCCGAATGGCCTTAGATTATCTGTCAATTCCTGGTGAGTTTTTTTTTGAGCCTCGTGTCTGTCGGCAACTCATCTCATTGTTAAATGTAGTGATGTCAGTTGATGTGGAGCAAATTTTTAGCTGCGGCCATCTCTTGTTATCTCATGTCCGCAGTCGCCTATCCACCCAGTCTGTTCGTGCGTTACTTTGCTTAGGTTCATGGAGTCTTTTAGGGTTGATCAAAGACCAAGATGTTATGGCTGTTGCTGTGATGCCTGAGGTAGTTGGCGAAGAGAATGAGCTTGACGATGGATGGGATTTGATTCAATTGTAGTTCGTATTGCCAGCAATGTAGTACTTGTCTACTTAAATTTGAGTGCATACCCATGGTACACCCGAATACCTGTGTACCCGCACCTGTACCCATACCCAATGACATGGGTATGGGTGCAGGTACAGCACAAAATACCCATGGGTTACCCGTGCTATTGCCTACACTCAAGTCGCAGGTTCGTCGATGTCATCCATCATGTATTTGTGTGCTTCGAGGGCTTCATCAGGTTTACCTACTGCTAGGAAATCCTGGCACTGTTTCTGGTGTGTCATGAACAACAAGGACTCGAGATCCCAGCCGAACAGCTGGCCAAAGTACTCAATTACAAAAAGGGTTATGTATGTATCATCTTGACGCACCATAATTAAGTCCTCGAACATCTGATGGATGAATTTCGATGAGAAAGCGGTGGAGTTGACAGTGGCAGTGAAGTGGTCAGCAGCTTCGTCGTGACATGCACCATCCAAAGCATTGATTCCGAGCTGAATGGGTAGGTATGTCTAATGTGCGAGTGTAAAAATCAGTGTTGATGACAAGGCATAGCCACATAACACTTACTTCCATGATATGATACCCGAGAGGATCGGCATTAGGACAAGCGGCAGCGAGGTCTTTGATGAGCAGCATGTTGATCTGCATTGAAGAGTGTGATGGCGAGAGCGACAGAACCAAACTTCCCGCATCACATGTTGCAAATAAAGGTCGTTGCTGCCTGGTGGCAAGATATTCGAGCACGAAATTTGAATTTGAATTTTTGATTTCTTCATTGAAGTTTGTATTTGCCACAAACAATTATTTTTACATTTTGTCCGACGGAACCCCCCATATTTTACCCTCAGTTGCAATTTGCCGTTGTGCCAGTTACTGTAGTATTCCACTCGATTCGTCTGTCATGTGTCACAGACCATTCTGCCGGGTCGAAATTTGACGCTTGTCACGGGTCACATCAAGGATTGACAAAATTCCTATTGAAGTGTCACAGACGGCGAAAAAGTCTACTAGTACTACTCGCTGTCGTGATGTTTCCAAAATGAGCATGAGTACAATGTGTTTGCCTTTTGCCTCCTCCTTCCACGCCCAAGTTCTTCTTCGACTGCCAGTGCGGCCTCTTCGCCACCCTTAAATTCCATTGCTTTGACCTCTCCACATGCAGCCAGACTGCCGTCATCTGTGCTCACAATTCCATGGACAGTTTTGACTCCAGAACCCATAAGCTCCGCTACAAGAGCACCACACAACAGGCTGCTGTCATCATTGATGCACTGATCCAATGTCTTCATTGCTGTATCATCTTCGGGTAATGCTGCTTGTCCAGCTGCAAGTGCGTGCTCATGACTCTCTGTGAGTTCTGCCCAAAACTCTGGATCTGTATGTTTGAGCTGATGAAGTTTTTCGCGGGCAGCAAAACTTGTCAGGCTCGCATATGACAGGTCAAACTTGCAAACATGGCACATTTCAAAAGCCTAGAATCGTCAGGTTAGTGTCTGTAGGATATTCTTTGTACCAAAACAGCACACCTTTCTGACAATTTTGGGCCTGTTCACAGCATTGTAATCATCCCAAATCCATTTTACGCTGAGATCACGCAAGACAGCCTTTCGCTTGTCGAACAAGATATTTTCAGTGCTGTTGTCGATCTGTTGTGATATGGATCTGACAATATCCTCGTGGTAGGACCGCTTCAATGAGTGCTTGAAAATGTGCTGGACATCAACGTCGCAAGGCTGCATAACACCTATGCATCCACTAGGTACATAGTCCAGAATTATTGTTGGATGGTGTGTTTTCATCCAATTTCGAAACTTTGCTGAGCAGTGCTCTGACCACAGGTCTATCTGCCAGATTGCTTTTTGTGAGGGAGGCAGACCAAGGGCAACCTTTTCTTGCTCGAAGTAGGGTGCAATAATATTGTTCACAAGTGACTCTGTAGTCTTGTGAGTTGACCAGTAAGTGTTTGTCTCCGAGAATTCGAAACGGAACCCTTTGCTAATGCAATCATTATAGTGCGATGCTGTTGGGCATGGACAAGATTTTGTAGTGGCACCTTCATAGATCATCTGTAGTGGCAGCATCTTCCCTGAGCATGCAATAGACACAACAGCTGTGAAAGCACATTTTTCGTCCTCGCCAATGGTTCACACCTGCATAGTGCCACATTTCGTCCATGTTAAGCTAGATCCCTGTGCGTAGATGACTTGAGTTTGGTCTGTGTTCACGTAAAGTGAGGCTGGTATGTCTTCTTCTTTGATTGCATATGCAATATGAAACAATGCTTTTTCACACAGGTCTTCCCAATGATCTGGCAACTTATGAGCTGCACGTGTGGACTTCCGCTCCGACCAGTTGAGTGTTGTACATAGCCACTGTCGGATGAATGAATCTGAACATCAGAATTCAGAGCCGTCAGCTGCCTTGATGTCGAAGATCTCTGGTGCGAGCTGCATGATCAGGGCAACAACAATTCCCCTGATGGTAACAAGGGTCAGTGGGACTGATGCATCTCACAGTTGATTAAGGCGGGTGATGATGGCTTTCTCAACTGTTGGAAACTGCATCTGCGAATAATCAGACACAGAATGTTAATTATAATCAGAAGAGACATACGAAGATTCCTTTCTGGCTGCCTTTGTTACCCTGACCTTGATCGTGCCCATATTCAGCCATTTTCAAAGTGTTTTCTGACCATTTTGGCTTGTCACCACTTTGGTCGATCCAGCCATCAACAGTGGAACGTGCGAGGCCCGCAAAGCTTTGTGGGTCTTGTCTCTTAAGTAGAGCAATAATCTTGGTCGAGCTCATCTTCCACCCTACCCCAGGGTGTTTCGCAGCATTGACAATCTGTGACCACAAGAAGGGTGTGTGCCAATTATGATACACAGCATCCTTTGCTGCATTCTTTTTCTTTCGTCCTTGTAGGTGGGTTTTCTTTCATTGTTGACGCTCCTGTTCTTGTGCAGCATGATATGGCCGACTAAGCTCTGCTATAGAAGACTTTGACCGTTTTCGTGGGCTGTTATCCTCAAGATGGACCATTGTGTGCTCATGATGCAGTACAGTAAGTCCTATGTGAGTCTATGCGAGCTATGTTATCATACCTTCAAATTCAGTTTTGTCCCTCCAGGGGATCTCTCCCCACGAGCCTTCTGTGCCTCATAAATTACTCGTCAATGCTTTTGTTGCCGTAAGTTGTTGTTCTTCCTCATTTCAAGCCTGCAATGCTGAGCTTTAAGGCTAGCCATTGCCTCAGCTTCTTGTCTCCCCTCCTCCAACATCAAATCCACTTTCTTTGTCCGATGGCAAAGCTCCTCAGGCGTGCATTTCATGAGAAACCTCATCAACCCTCGTGGCCGTCCCTCTGCCTGTTCATGGAGTGCGATATGGATTGCAGAATCTTGATGGATCTTCTGTGGCTTGTTCCGATCTGGGCTTGGATGTGGAGTCAAAGGAGGCCTCATATGAGAGGTTCGTTTCATGGACTTGATGGCATGCTCGAAGTTAATGGTTGTTGAAGGAGATCATCATCGGAGTCTGAGTCAAAGGCACTCTTCTCTTTGGTAGTTTCATCCTCTTTGCTGGTCACTTCTTCTGATGGCATGAATGAAGGTAGTGATGCCATATCGAAATTATTTGGCATTGAAAAGGTGAAGTCATAGCCAGTTTTGACATCGAAGCTCTACATAACATAGATTTAGCTCAACAATCAGAAATCAAGGGCTCGTAAAATGATCTGACCTGGTCAAGGTGTCGTCTTCCGACCTCGAGTAAGATTTTTAGCCTCTCATCATCCACCTTTTTCATGTCCATTAGCGGGTATTTACTTGGCAAGAAGAAGTGGGCAAGTGCATTGACAGACAGAAGCCCGCACGAGAATGAATCCACTTGGTGGACTATCTCTAGACTCCCAATGGTAAAGTGATGTCCAGTATGATGATTAGACCACCACTGAAGGACATCAATGAATGCTTTATCAGGATGTGACCCCAGAGAGTTGCCGTAAAGGATCTGTGAGCTTGCAAAGTCAATGACTGTTGCCACCCAGTAATTTCCATTTATGTTGGTGACAAAACCAACACTCGACTGTCTTCCAGACCCAGAGGCAAGTGCATGGCCTAATCCATGAGCTCGAGCAAAACAGTTTCGTCCAAGTATGTATGCTCCAGACTCTCTCTCCTCGTATGCTGACTTCAAGTAGGCATGAAAGTACAGGCTCTCGATCTCGACATTGGTATCAGGTAGATGTCGTTTGATGCCAGTTCAGAGGAGATCCAACATCTGATTCTCGTGCACATCAAATAGCCAATCATGTGTTATATATGTGGTGAGATAGTACATGGCTGCCTGATTTTCGAAGCCTAGGACATTTCCTGACCAGGGTAAGCTGTTACAATTGCCTTGTCTCCTTTTCTCTCTTAACCATCCGTCACTATGTACTACTATTTCCTCTTTCGCTTTGACTTTCCTTTCTTGGTGTTACTTCCGCATTCGACTCTTGTACTACTATCTCACCATAGCCTTGGTCCGTGCGCGTATAGTTTCCTATTTAAGCACGTGTACTTTACCTAGAAACGTCACTTCAATCTTACTAGGTTTTACCCTGAAACTTCCTTCGCTTAAGACCACCAATCTTAAGTCGTCTGAACCGATCTCTTAGTTGAAGCACTCCTTCTCCTAAGTCTGCGAACCTCTTCTTATTTGAAGAGCCTTACGAATCTCAGCAACACGAACGCTCTGTCGAGCCTTTGCTGTTAGAACTATCCTAGTTCGTAACAAAAGATTGAAGTCCAGAAAAGACACCTATATCCATACGTGTCGAAGAAACTCGAAACCAGAACAGAAAGATCCTGACTGAGCAAGACAGCTAGTGCAGGCAAAGAAAAGGCGACAAACTGACTTCACTCACTCCTACCTTCCAAGCCCTGAATCTCGGTACTCCCGTACCTCCATTGAACATGTCGACCTCATCCAAGACAACAGAATTCAAGATCAACCATCCTCCCACATTCAATGGCGACAGAGACAAGTCCAAGTCTTTCATGCTTTCATGCAATGCTTACATTGATATCAATTCGGAAATCTATAAAACCGACACCCAGAAAGTAATTTTCATTTCCTCGTTCATGAACGAAGGAAATGCTTTGTCCTGGAAAGAAGACTTTCTCGCCGACGCCCAAGTCGTGGATTCGACTGGGCAGAAGAAGGGCTATGGAACCCTAAAAGGATTCTCCGAAAGCTTTGAAAAAGCCTTCGGACCAATTGACCCTGCTGGCACTGCGCTGGCACGACTTCTAGAACTGAAACAAGGCCCGGAAGGCCTTCAGACGTACATTGCAGACTTCCAAAGGCTGCTTACTCAAGCAAAGATCAAAGAAGAACACATGAAGATCTATCATTTTGAGAATGGCCTCAACGGGGGTCTTTTAACAAAGATGTTCAACGCAGGAGGAGTACCCAAGAACCTCGACGACTACATCACAGCAGTAATCGATTTGGACAACTGTTACGCGAGATTACGAGCTCGTAGAAACAGACTCCCGTCACAAGTCCTGAAGAAGAACAGCCGCGGAGATCAAAGATATACCCCTGCCAGAGATAGGGATGCCATGGTGATTGATCGGATCACCGACGAAACCAAGCAGGAATATATGAGGACAGGAAAGTGTTTCAACTGTCATCAGATCGGACATCGGGCAAGGGAATGCCCGCAGAAGAAGAAGACCTCCTACCCAACGGTCAGGAAAGTAGAGGAAGAAGAAGCTAGGAGGATTGACGAGGATTTTTAAACAGGAGACCTATATCGACGATAGCATCTCCAGAAGAACCTGTACGCCTAATACGAGCAGTTGGTGAAAGAAAAGAACTTCGCGTCCCCATAACTCTCGTATCCCGAACGCGTCAGAAAAATCTCGAAACTACCGCAGTAATTGACTCAGGAGCCGCCGGAACCTATATCTCCGAGGACTTCATAAAGAAGCATGATATCAGGACCAGGAAACTCGAAAACCCATTCTACATCAGAACAGCCGATGGAAGCTACTTCAGCAGCGGACCGGTGGAACGGTATTGCACGCTGATTGTCCTAATTGATCAAAGAATGATGATAGGAAAATTCAACATCACCAAATTAGGAAAGAAGGACCAAATCCTATTAGGAATCCCTTGGCTCCGGGCTATGAACCCTGCTATAGACTGGACCAAACAAACGGTGTCCCTTCCAGCAACAGAAAAATCTGCCGAAATCGAGAAATATGTCAAGCAAACCTCTCGACCACAGAAAACCTTTTTCACGAAAAAATTCAATACGAAAGAAGACGCCTGGAGTACGTCACCATCTTCTTTGACCGAGCTTACGGACGAAGGAGAATACCTCCGACAAATCGAAGAAACTCCCAAGTTTAGTAATAAAGCACAGGAGTTCGCCTCAGAGGAAAAAGAAAAGAAGAAGAAAACCTTTGAAGAACTGGTACCGAAATATCTCCACGACTTCTCAGACGTATTTGCAAAAGATGGCTTGAAGGAATTACCCCCCGAAAGACCTGGTATCGATCATCGTATCGAAACGAAGCCTGGATTTATTCCCAAAACATCCAAGATCTACCCCCTTTCCTACAACGAACGAAACACAGTAAAAAGATTTATCGAGGAAAATCTTGCCAAAGGGTTCATCGTGAAATCAAAATCCCCTCAAGCAAGCGGGTTCTTTTTTGTAGGAAAGAAAAGCGGAGAACTCAGACCGTGCCAGGACTATCGCTTCTTGAACGACCAGACTATCAAGAACGCGTACCCCCTGCCACTCCCATCATCATTGGTTGAACGATTACACGGCGCGAAAATATTTACCAAAATCGATATCCGGTCCGGATACAATAATATTCGGATTCATCCGGATGACAGGTGGAAAGCCGCGTTCATTACGGAAGAAGGACTCTTCGAACCTACGGTCATGTTCTTTGGATTGTGTAATTCCCCCGCCACTTTCCAAGCATATATGAACGACACATTCAGAATTGAACTCAACGAAGGATGGCTCGTCATTTATATGGACGACATGCTTATCTTCTCCGAGACAGCTGCCAAGCACCAACAACGAACTTGCATTATTCTAGACAAGCTACGAAAAGAAAAGCTGTTTGTCAAACCAGAAAAGTGCACGTTCGATGCCAACGAAGTGGAATACCTTGGAATGATCATCAAACCAGGAAGTGTGGAGATGGATAAAGGGAAGACGGCCGGTATAAAAGACTGGCCCATCCCTGAAACAGTTAGAGATGTCCGCTCCTTCTTGGGCTTTTGCAACTTCTACCGGACCTTCGTCTCCCATTACTCTGATATAGCTCGACCCCTTATCGATTTGACAAAAAAGGATATCCCATTCTCTTGGACGCCCTTGTGTCAACAAACGTTCGAGAAACTGAAAGAATGCTTCAGTTCGCACCCCGTTCTTCAGAACCCTGATCCCCACCATCAATTTGCCATCGCTACGGATGCTTCTCTTGTAGCATCAGGAGGAGTGCTATTGCAAACTGATACTAACGGTGTTTATCACCCATGTGCGTACCTATCGCAATCGTTCAGTCCCGCCGAAAGAAATTATCCCATTCATGATCGCGAGCTATTAGCTATCATCCGCGCCCTCACCCACTGGCGACACTACCTCGAAGGACACCCACAACCGGTCATCGTATTTACGGATCATATGAACCTCCTCTACTTCTCAAAAGCAGAACGCCTATCAAGAAGGCAGGCTAGATGGCAACTACTCCTGACTTCTTTCGACTTGAAATTGTACCATGTCCCTGGTACCAAATTAGCGGTCCCAGACGCCCTTTCTCGTCGACCAGACCACGGCAACGGATCTGAAGATAATGCCGATGCCGTCCTCCTCCCTGACTCCATGTTTATCCGCCTAATCGACGACGAATTACGCACGGCTATCGCTTCCACCACGCCCCTTGACGACCCCCTATTCTCGGCCGCGCAAGATGCTCTCAACGGCCTATGTCTGCCCCCTATGAAATCGTCTCTAAGTGACTGGCGTATCGCCGATAACATCCTATTTTACAAAGATAGAGCCTATATTCCTCCTGCTCAACGATCGCATTTATTGCAGAAACATCACGATCACCCTTCCGCCGGGCATCCCGGGCGTTTTAAAACAGAAGAACTTGTCAAACGGGAAGCCTGGTGGCCCAGTATGGGCACCTACATCAGGAATTATGTCGATGGCTGCGCCACCTGCCAGCAAATGAAGGTCGATACACATCCCGTAACTCCGCCACTACTCCCCATTAGCACCGCGGCTACCCGCCCATTTTCGCAGATCTCCGTTGATCTGATCACTGATCTCCCCGTATCATCCGGCTTTGACAGTGTCATGGTCGTGGTAGACCATGGGCTTAGTAAGGGGGTGATTATTACTCCCTGCCATAAGACAATCACCTCGGAAGGAGTAGCGAAACTCTTTTTGAAACATGTCTTCAAAAGATTCGGTCTCCATGACAAAGTAATCTCCGACCGCGGACCCCAGTTCTTATCTAGATTCTCTATTGAACTTGCGCGACTCCTGGATTACTCCTTAGCCCCCTCCACTGCCTATCATCCGCAGACTGATGGACAGACCGAACGACTAAACCAAGAACTCGAAACATATCTTTGAATGTATTGCCAGAACAATCCTTCTGAATGGGTGGAGCATCTCCCCATGGCAGAATTCGTTCACAATCACAGAAGACACTCCGCAAAGGACGCGTCCCCCTTCTTCATAATAATGGGATATGAACCGAAAGCTCTCCCACACTTACTTCCGGAATCGGATGTCCCCGCTGCTGAGGAACGAGTCAGAATCCTTCAAAAGATAAGAGAAGAAGCCGTCTCCTGCCATAATATCGCTATGCAACGCATGGCGGAAAGATCCTTCGGACAGAAGTACGAACCATGGAAAGTTGGGGATAAGGTATGGCTTTCCGCTGCCAATCTGAGAATAAAACTCCCATCCCGGAAACTGGCACCCAAAAGATACGGCCCGTTCGTTATCATGGCTGTGCTTTCTCCCATCACGTTTAAACTCCAACTACCGCCGCAATGGAAAATCCACCCTACGTTCCACGCTTCGCAACTATCCTCCTATCGCGAAAATGACGTACACGGCCCGAACTTCCCAGAACCACCACCTGATGTTCTCGAAGAAGAAGAAGAATATGAAATAGAAGCAATCCTCGCACATAAAGGAAATGGAAATCGCCGTCGATATCTCGTATCTTGGAAAGGGTATTCTTCTGCTAGCAACGAGTGGATCCCCGAGAAGAACCTGGAGAATGCCGAGGAGACCCTCAAAGCCTATAAGACCAGAAACACGCTTTGAGATTACTCAGTACCTCGACGACTTCGTTCTCACTCAGATACAAAACTTGCAACCGCCATGCCCTTCCCCACATCCACCTACACGTTGCCATACCACTCCACTTTCGAAGCTGCCACCCTCGACTCCAATGATGAACGATACGAAACCTTCATTACACAAGCCGAAGACCTTACCCTCATTGAGGCAGCGCTCCTCTGCCCCCAGCATGCCATCGAGCTCACTAGAGTCCTCTTTGGAAGGAACGCCCACTCCATCAACCTCCTCATCAACATCATCAGAGCCACTGAAATCATCGAACGAGTCTGTCGCCTCGTGGAAGACAACACGGTCCGCCACAGTCTCATGCATATGCAGAGGCGCATACGCAACTTTGCTTTGCGTCTTATTCCTGAGGAAGTTAAAGATGACATTAGAACAGTCATCCACATTGTCGCAGAACAAACCGCAGGGGTTGCTCGCCCGCCTTCTCCTACGAACCCCGCAACCACAGACGGAGTCCCTCCTCCCTCTTATCAAGATGCCGTACCTACTCTTCCCTCTAACATTCCTAATGAGTTATTGGCTGCGGTTAATAATCTCGCGCAGACAACGGAAGCCATAATGACGTCCCTCAGAGAAGAAAACCCCCAGGCAATTCCTATCCCCGCTCCCGCCGTAGAAACCATTGAACACCCTCCCAATCTCTATACCGCATTTTCAGCCACCCACGAGGAAATCGCTGCCGACCCGAACCATCAGTACTTGTCGCACTACGAGGTGCAAGACCTAGCCAATGCGCTGGCTACACTCCATATTCATCCCCCGCTCGTCATCCCGAGCTCTTTATCTTCACATACCTTTATGGATGGGATCGTGCCGATACAGGCGTTGGGAAGAACCCAACCTGCCACTCCTGCTGAGCTAATCGCGGAGGCAGAACAACGAGATGTTGCCACTCACCATCCAATACAACGAACCGCTCCACCTAGAAAGAGGGTACGAGGTCAGCGCTTCCGTGCCAATAAGGGAAAGAAACGCGCTACTAGCGCAGACGAAGCTCTCAGCCCTAAGCCGGGCCCATCACCCTTACGAGCGACTTCCTCTAACCCCGACGAAAATCGCGTCTGCAGGTACTGCAAAACGCTCGGGCATCGACAAGTTCATTGCCCCGAATACTACTGTCGCGTCTGTCGAGAATTATCTCCAGGCCATCTCTCATTCTACTGCCCGCACTACGCTGGGGAATCCCCCACCTCCTTAACCTGGAAAGACGACGGATTTTATTAAGCACTCGCGCTCTGGGAAAATGATTTAGATGACGCATACGCCACCCAATGCAGAGAAGAAGAAGCGCTCTATGACTTAGAACGCATGAAGTCCGGACCTGACGACGGTCCAGACGCCTTGGATTACTCGGACGATCCCATTTATTACGCTAACCAGGATGATTGAATCCGGTGCTTCAACCCTAGTAGGGGGGTAATGTTACAATTGCCTTGTCTCCTTTTCTCTCTTAACCATCCGTCACTATGTACTACTATTTCCTCTTTCGCTTTGACTTTCCTTTCTTGGTGTTACTTCCGCATTCGACTCTTGTACTACTATCTCACCATAGCCTTGGTCCGTGCGCGTATAGTTTCCTATTTAAGCACGTGTACTTTACCTAGAAACGTCACTTCAATCTTACTAGGTTTTACCCTGAAACTTCCTTCGCTTAAGACCACCAATCTTAAGTCGTCTGAACCGATCTCTTAGTTGAAGCACTCCTTCTCCTAAGTCTGCGAACCTCTTCTTATTTGAAGAGCCTTACGAATCTCAGCAACACGAACGCTCTGTCGAGCCTTTGCTGTTAGAACTATCCTAGTTCGTAACATAAGCTTCCAAGCAAGTTATAAACTTGTTTGATCAGGTCGTGAGTGTCTTGCCTATAGGCTGCTTTCCATGAGCAGCTTTGGCTCTCCAGAATGTGCTTGGCCCTGATCCAGTGTTGACGGCAGTCTCTTCGAAGGTGAAGGACCTCTGCCCAATAGGTAATCACCCACAATGGCAGGTGATTTTTACTGTCTATTGGGGTATGTGGTGTTACAATCATTTTACTTCTCACATAACTCCGCCATTATGTATTACATTCCTCTTTCGTCTTGACTTCCCTTTCTTGATCTTACTTCCATATTTGACTCTTGTACTATTATCCCACCATAGCTTTGGTCCGTGCGCGTATAGTCTCCTATTTAAGCATGTGTACTTTTACCTAGAACGTTACTTCAATCTTACTAGGTTTTACCCAGAACTTCCTTCGCTTAAGACCACCAATCTCAAGTCGCCTGAACTGATCTCTTAGTTAAAGCACTCCTTTAACTGAGTCTACGAACCTCTTCTTATTTGAAGAGCTTTACGAATCTCAGCAACACGAACGCTCTGTCGAGCCTTTGCTGTTAGAACTATCCTAGTTCGTAACAAAAGATTGAAGTCCACGGAAGACACCTATATCCATAATGTGTCACAAAAACCCGAAACCAGAACGAAAAGATCCTGACTAAGCAAGACAGCTAGTGCAGGCAAAGAAAAGGCGACAATCTGACTTCACTCACCCCTACCTTTCAAGCCTTGAACCTTGGTACCCTGTACCACCGTTGAACATGTCGACCTCATCTAAAGCAACAGAATTCAAGATCAACCATCCTCCCACATTCGATGGCGACAGAGACAAATCCAAGTCATTCATGCTCTCATGCAATGCTTATATTGATATCAACTCGGAAATCTACAAGACCGACACTCAGAAAGTAATCTTCATCTCCTCGTTCATGAACGAAGGAAATGCTAGGTCATGGAAAGAAGAATTTCTCGCCGACGCCCAATTCATTGACTCAACCGGGCAGAAGAAGGGCTATGGAACCCTGAAAGAATTTAACAAAAGCTTTGAAAAAGCCTTCAGACCGATTGACCCAGCTGGAACTGTGTTGGCACGACTCCTGGAGCTGAGACAAGGCCCGGAAGGCCTGCAAACGTACATTGCAGACTTCCAAAGGTTGCTTGCCCAAGCAAAGATCAAAGAAGAACATATGAAAATCTATCACTTTGAAAACGGTCTCAGCGGAGGACTTTTAACCAAGATGTTCAACGCAGGAGGAGTACCCAAGAACCTTGACGACTACATCACTGCAGTAGTCGATCTGGACAACTGTTATGCAAGATTGCAAGCTCGCAGGAACAGGCTTCCGTCGCGACAAATCCAGAAAAAGAACAGTCGCGGAGATCAAAGATTCATCCCTACTAGAGATAGGAACACCATGGTTATTGATCGGATCACCGACGAAGCCAAACAAGAATACATGAGGACAGGAAAGTGTTTCAACTGTCACCAGATCGGACATCGGGCACGGGAATGCCCGCAGAAGAAGAAGACCCCCTACCCAGTGGTTAGGAAGGTAGAAGAAGAAGAAGAAGCTAGAAGGATTGACGAGGATCTTTAAACAGGAGACCTATATCGACGATAGCGCCTCCAGAAGAACCTGTACGCCTGATACGAGCAGTTGGCGAAAAAAAAGAACTTCGTGTCCCCATAACTCTCGTATCTCGAACGCGTCAGAAAAACGTCGAAACAACCGCAGTAATTGACTCCGGAGCTTCCGAACCTATATCTCCGAGGACTTCGTAAAGAAGCATAATATCGGAACCAAGAAGCTCAAAAACCCCTTTTACATCAAAACAGCCGATGGAAGCTACTTCAGTAGCGGACCGGTAGAACGATATTGCACACTGATTGTCCAAATCGACCAAAAGATGATGGTAGGAAAATTCAACATTACCAAATTAGGAAAGAAGGACCAGATCCTCTTAGGGATCCCCTGGCTTCGAGCCATGAATCCCGCCATAGACTGGACCAAACAAACAATATCCCTCCCTGCAACCGAAAAATCTACCGAGATAGAAAGATACATCAAGCAAACCTCTCGACCGCAGAAAATTCTTCACAAAAAATTTGATACAAAAGATGTTTGGAGTACGTCACCATTATCTTTAACTGAACTTACGGATGGTGGGGAATATCTCCGACAAGTCGAAGAAATGCCCAAGTTTAGTAACAAGGCACAGGAGTTCGCCTCAGAAGAAAAAGAAAAGAAGAAGAAAACCTTTGAAGAACTGGTACCGGAATATCTCCACGATTCTCAGACGTATTTGCAAAAGACGGCTTAAAAGAACTACCCCCCGAAAGACCCAAAATCTACCCCCCTTTCCTACAACGAACGAATCACGGTAAAAGGATTTATCGAAGAAAACCTTGCCAAAGGGATTCATCACGAAATCTAAATCCCTCAAGCAAGCGGTTCTTTTTCGTAGGAAAGAAAAGCGGAGAACTCAGACCATGCCAGGACTATCGCTTTTTGAACGACCAAACTGTCAAAAACGCGTACCCCCTACACTTCCATCGTCATTAGTTGAACGGTTACACGGCCAAAGATATTCACCAAGATCGACATCCAATCCAGATACAATAACATTCGGATTCATCCGGATGACAGATGGAAAGCCACGTTCATTACAGAAGAAGGACTCTTCGAACCCACGGTCATGTTCTTTGGATTATGCAATTCTCCGCTACCTTCCAAGCATATATGAATGACACATTCAGAATGGAACTCAACAAAGGATGGCTTGTCATTTATATGGACGACATGCTTATCTTCTCCGATACGGTCGTCGACCACCAACAACGAACTCGCGTTGTTCTAGACAAACTTCGAAGAGAGAAGTTATTTGTCAAACCGGAAAAATGCACGTTTGATGCGGAAGAAGTGGAATACCTAGGAATGATCATCAAACCAGGAAGTGTAGAGATGGATAAAGGGAAAACGGAGTATCAAGGACTGGCCCATCCCTAAAACGGTTAAAGACGTTCGGTCCTTTTTAGGTTTTTGCAACTTCTATCGAACCTTTGTCTCCCATTACTCAGATATAGTCGACCCCTTATCGACTTGACAAAAAAGGAGTCCCATTCTCTTGGACGCCCCTGTGTCAACAAAGGTTCAAGAAGCTGAAAGAATGCTTTAGTTCACACCCTGTTCTTCAGAATCCCGATCCCTGCCATCAATTCGCCATCGCTAGGATGCTTCTCTTGTAGCATCAGGAGGGGTATTACTGCAAACAGACACCAACGGCATTTATCACCCATGCGCCTACCTGTCACAGTCATTCAGCCCTGCTGAGAGAAATTACCCCATTCATGATCGTGAATTGCTAGCTATCATCCTGCTCTTACCCATTGGCGACACTACCTCGAAGGTCATCCACAACCGGTCATGTATTCACAGATCATATGAACCTCCTCTATTTCACGAAAGCAGAACGCCTATCCAGAAGGCAGGCCAGATGGCAACTGCTCCTCACTTCCTTCGACTTGAAACTATATCACGTTCCCGGTTCGAAATTAGTAGTTCCGGACGCCCTTTCTCGCCACCGGATCATGGCGATGGTTCTGAAGATAATGCCGCACCATTCTCTTGCCGGATTCTATGTTTATCTGTCTGATTGACGATGAATTACGGGCAGCTATTGCGTCCACTGCACCTCTCGATGACCCCCTATTCTCTGCCGCGCAAGATGCCCTTAATGGCCTATGTCTACCTCCCATGAAATCATCTCTTAGCGACTGGCACATCACCGATAACATTCTGTTCTACAAAAACAGAGCTTATATTCCTCCCGCCCAACGACCACACTTATTACGGAAACATCATGACCACCCTTCTGCCGGGCATCCCGGGCGTTTTAAAACCGAAGAACTTGTTAAAAGGGAAGCCTGGTGGCCCAGTATGGGCACCTATATCCGGAATTATGTCGATGGCTGCGCTACCTGCCAGCAGATGAAGGTGGACACTCACCCTGTGACTCCACCACTACACCCTATCAGTACCATGGCTACTCGCCCCTTTTCGCAGATCTCCGTCGATCTCATTACTGATCTCCCTGTTTCATCTGGCTTTGACAGTATCATGGTCGTGGTAGACCACGGGCTCAGTAAGGGGGTAATCATTACTCCTTGCCATAAAACAATTACCTCAGAAGGAGTGGCGAAGCTCTTTCTGAAACACATCTTCAAAAGATTTGGTCTCCATGACAAAGTAATCTCTGATCGTGGACCCCAGTTCTTATCCAGATTCTCAATCGAACTCGCGCGACTCCTAGATTACTCTTTAGCCCCCTCCACTGCCTACCACCCACAGACTGATGGACAAACCGAACAATTAAACCAGGAACTTGAAACATATCTTCGAATGTATTGCCAAAACAATCCTTCTGAATGGGCGGAGCATATCCCCATGGCAGAATTCGTTCACAACCACAGAAGACACTCCGCAAAAGACGCATCTCCCTTCTTTATAATGATGGGATATGAACCAAAAGCTCTCCCACACTTACTTCCTGAATCAAACGTCCCCGCTGCTGAGGAACGAGTCAGAATTCTTCAAAAGATAAGAGAAGAAGCCATCTCCTGTCATAACATCGCTATGCAGCGCATGGCGGAAAGATCCTTCGGACAGAAGTACCAACCATGGAAAGTTGGAGACAAGGTATGGCTATCCGCTGCCAATCTTAGACTAAAACTCCCATCCCGGAAACTGGCACCCAAAAGATACGGCCCGTTCACTATCATGGCTGTACTATCTCCCATCACATTTACGCTCCAATTACCGCCGCAATGGAAGATCCACCCCACGTTCCACGCTTCGCAATTATCCTCCTATCGCGAAAATGATGTACACGGTCCGAACTTCCCAGAACCACCACCTGATGTTCTAGAAGAAGAAGAAGAATATGAAATAGAAGCAATTCTCGCGCATAAAGGAACTGGGAGTCGTCAGTGATATCTAGTATCCTGGAAAGGGTATTCTTCTGCCAGCAACGAGTGGATCCCTGAAAAGAACTTGGAGAATGCCGAGGAGACCCTTAGAGCCTGTAAAGCCAGAAACGCGCTTTGAGATTGCTCAGTACCTCGACGACATCGTTTTCACCCAGATACAAAACCTACAACCAATATGCCCTTCCCCACATCTACCTACACGCTCCCCTATCACTCCACCTTTGATGCCACCCCCCTTGGATCCAACGACGAACGATATGAAGCCTTTATCACCCAAGCTGAGGACCTCACCCTCATTGAGGCCGCCATCCTCTGCCCCCAACACGCTATCAAACTCACTAGAGTTCTCTTCGGAAGAAACGCCCACTCCATCAATCTCCTTATCAACATCATCCGAGCCACTGAGCTCATCGAGCGAGTCTGTCGTCTTATCGAGGATGACACGATCCGCCACAGTATTATGCATATGCAGAAGCGCATACGCAACTTTACTCTGCGTCTTATTCCTGAGGAAGTTAAAGATGATATTAGAACAGTCATCCACATCGTCGCAGAACGAACAGCGGGGGTTGCTCGCCCACCTTCTCCTGCAAACCCCACAGACGGAGTCCCTCCTCCATCTTATCAAGACGCCGTACCTACTCTGCCCTCTAACATTCCTAATGAGCTACTGGCTGCGGTCAATAATCTTGCGCAGACAACAGAAGCAATAATGGCCTCCCTTAGAGAGGAAAACTCCCAAGCAATTCCCGTTCCTGCTCCCACCGTAGAAACTGTTGAACACCCTCCCCATCTTTACACTGCATTTTCTGCTACCCACGAAGAAGTCGCTGCGGATCCAAATTACCAGTATCTTTCTCACTATGAAGTACAGGACCTAGCCAACGCATTGGCTGCGCTCCATATTCATCCCCCGCTCATCATCCCGGACTCACTATCTTCGCACACCTTTACGGATGGGATCGTGCCTATACAAGCGTTGGGAAGAACCCAACCTGCCACTCCTGCTGAGCTAATCGCGGAGGCAGAGCGACAAGATGTCGCCATTACACATCCAGTACGACGAACCAATCCATCCAGAAGGAGAGCACAGGTCAGCATCTGTACAAGTAACATCGGCACATGCCCCCCTATCATTCCCCTCCCCCCTCGTATGCTCTGCTCGCACTTCTCTACTGACTCCTGCCGACCTTACCCCTGCCCTGTCCCCCCTATCGCACCACGCGCACGGCCCCATGACTCGTTCTGACTCGTCCCCATGTGCTCCTTATCCCCCCCTCTGACTCACTGCGCGCATGTATCATACCGTTCATCCCGCTCGTCCATTCCACATCGACCATCACCACTAATCCGCTCTGCTGCCAGCCCTATACCCTTCCGTCCCCTGCCCACCTACAGTACGGTAGCCTGCCCTTAACCCTTCCACTTAGTATAAGTAGTCGGTCACCCTGTACTAGATCCTACTTGATCTACTCAATCTTCCCTGACATACTTCCCTCTGAAGCTCCCTCAGCTTCAGTCTCTAGTATCTTTCTTAAGTGCTCATCGCGCTAAGTCACCCAATCACTACTCATCGGGACAAGACTGTCCTACGAGAACGTCAGTAACTTCGAAGACATCCGTCAGAGTCATGACCACGCGTCTCTGATATCTGCGATCAACGTCGCCAGCTCAGTGCTAACGATCCCGGACGTACAACAACGCGCCTCTTAGGCCCGCATAACAGATCTATGAGTGCATACAGCCCTACTGATAAAGGAAAAAACGCCTACACACAGACAGGCACTAGTCACCCATCATTATGAGCAACCTCTTCTAACCCTGACGAGAATCGCGTCTGCAGGTACTGCAAAACGCTTGGGCACAGGCAAGTTCACTGTCCCGAATATTACTGCCGCGTCTGTCGGGAATTGTCCCCAGGCCACCTTTTATTCTATTGCCCACACTACACTGGGGAAACCCCCACTTCTTTAACATGGAAGGATGAAGGATTCTACCGTGCACTTGCACTCTGGGAGAACAATAAGGATGATGCATATGCCGCCCAATGTAGGGAAGAAGAAGTGCTCTACTTGGAGGAATGCATGAAGGGTGGGTCAGATGACTTAGGGTATTCTGACGACCCTGTCTATCACGCTAACCAGGATGATTGAATCCGGTGGCTTCAACCCTAGTAAGGGGGTAATGTTACAATCATTTTACTTCTCACATAATTCCGCCATTATGTACTACATTCCTCTTTCGTCTTGACTTTCCTTTCTTGATCTTACTTCCATATTTGACTCTTGTACTACTATCCCACCATAGCTTTGGTCCGTGCGTGTATAGTCTCCTATTTAAGCACGTGTACTTTTACCTAGAACATCACTTCAATCTTACTAGGTTTTACCCAGAACTTCCTTCGCTTAAGACCACCAATCTTAAGTCGCCTGAACCGATCTCTTAGTTAAAGCACTCCTTTAACTGAGTCTATGAACCTCTTCTTATTTGAAGAGCTTTACGAATCTCAGCAACACGAACGCTCTGTCGAGCCTTTGCTGTTAGAACTATCCTAGTTTGTAACATGTGGGCATTGAACTGAGACCTTTTGTTGCTCAAGGGCAGCTTGAAGGCCTTGATCAAGGAGTTTCTCGAGAAGTGAGGAAGGTGGCAGAGGTATAGATTTTATTTTGTTGAGATCTTCAACATTTGGCTGATCATGGCTGAAGTAGGCTTCCACAGAGATATTGCAGTCGATTTTTGAAATCACTGGAAATGAGAATTTCAAGAAGGCAATGAACGATAGGGATGGATCTGGAAGGAGCTCCGTGATAGCAGTTGAGGGAAGCTGTAGTTGGCGAGGAATTTTGGTGGGGAGCATGTTGTATCTGAGTGCTACAAAATGTTCAACTTGAAGTTGATCAGACTCGAACAGTTGCAAAATTGTTGCTCATCCACAACTCAGATATTGCTCGGGCATCTCTACTTTACTTAATTAATGGGTGGCAATAGAAGGTGGGCTTAGAACTGTGGAGTTCATGATCTAGCAGTCAAAATTAACATGGTCGAAATTAACTTTTGCCGAAAATTTCTGTACTGTCATGTGTCACACCCTCAAATGCCGAGGCGACGAAATGGTGTAGTGTGTCACACGTCACAGGTGGTGCCGAATCGAGTGAAATACTACAGTACTAGTAAAATTCAAAGTACAATTGGGTAATCTATCATTCTCATTTCAATTAAAATCTTCCCTGAGGCAAAATTCTCAAACCGCCGGTGTGTGACAACTTAATTAAGAATTGAGCACGCCTTTACCAGCCTTTACCTGATGGATGCGCCCTCGCTTACATTAAGATATGTGATGCCGCTAGGGAATTTCCGACATAGTATCAGCTCGTCCGACTCGGAGACTAAACTAAACAGGGATCTTAAAACGATGCTTGAACGACGATTTTAACTCTAGATTGGCAAAATTTTGTGAGGCCTTGAGCGCTTGAGCCTCAAGGCCTCACAATCCGCGCTCCCCCGAAATTAAAAGAGATACGTTGTCACCGTAAGCACCGCGCTTTAAATTGATATGGGTACCGAGTGACGATATTCGCTTCCCAGCTCTCGCCTCCACTACCAATGGCTCTAGAGAATGTTAGATCCCAGCAGCTGGAGTCAGAAACGAAGGCAGATGACTCACTCAAAGTCGATGTTACCGATGAGGTAGATTTTATCGCTTATTACGAGCAGGCTACTGGCCGTTTAGTAGTGGACCCCGAGTATGTGGTTGTTGCTCCTACTTATCCCGAGTCCATCGTTACTCATTCGTAACTCACTAGACAGGCGAAGGTCGAGTTTGGGGAGGTAATGGCCTCTAGGCTCAAGCTTAGCCCCGATGGGTTGAAGGTTCTCTGGCCTCAACCCGCTGACGACCCGAACGACCCCCAAAATGCTCGTCATTTCTCGCTATCGTGTCCCTTTTACTAACACTAAGCTATTCAATCGTAGTGGACCGATTTCCGCAAGACTGTGCACTTGATCATCATTACAATGTCTGCAGTGGTACCTGACTTCGACTCTGGAATTGGTATGTATTTCGCCCTCGCTCAATATCCATAGTAGTGTCATACTGAAACACTCTTATTTACAGGAATCGCGTCGATATTTAACCTCGCTCAAACTTACGACACGACCTCGGGTGTCATCAACGATTTGACGTCAAAGTGCGTGATGCATCGATCGTTACTTACATTCAATGACAATTCCCTGAAGCTGGAGCATCTTCCTTCTGGGTGAGATCACACCACTGCATGAGAATAGCCTCTTCTCATCTGTAGTCCAGGTTGGGGTGGCATCTTCTGGGTCATGCTCATGAGACGGTATGGTCGGTTGCCAGTTCTCTTCTGGAGTCAGGTATATATTTCCAGTGATTTCGCTAATATGGGCCCTGAAATCTTGAGCGCAGCTTTTTGCGCTTGCATTCTTAGTTGGTGCCACACTGGCGCCGAATCTCGCCACCTTTGCAGGTATTCACACAATTTGGTATTCATTGGACAATGTTAACTGCTGATAAAGGGATGCGATGTTTAACTGCATTCTTTGGGCAGGTTGTCATTTTTTCATGGCTGCGGTAAACTGACTACGGTTTCAGGACGTGTCCCCAGGTGACAGTACGATTAGTGGCAATTCTGGTGATAACTTTGTCATTCAACAACCTCCAAGGGTCTTTATGTCGTGACAGATATCTTCCCCTTCCATCTTCAAGCACGGAAGCTGAATATCTGGACCTCGGGTTTTGTTATGTCAGAGAATGAATTCTTTTATTGGGAGAAACATTTCTCACTTATCTCATAGATCGCCTTTCTTATCACCGTTTGTATTTGGCTTTCTTGTAGCGCGTGCGAGGTACGTCTTACATATACTGTCCTTGCTTCAGAACACTAATCAATTGTTGGACAGCTGGAGATGGGCCTATGCTATAGGATCTATTTACAGCGCCATCGTATTATTTCTCATTGCGTTTTTTATGGAAGAAACGTACGTTCTGATATACTGTTTCTTCTTATGATAGTGGCGTTGACTTTGCTGAACCAGTATGTATGACCGTCACCTTGCATTGAAGCCACTGCAAATTTCTACGGGACTGCGATATCGATTTGAAACTTTGATAGGTGTCACTGGGTACAAGATGGCAAAATACAGACCGCGATGGCCGGAAGTTCTAGTGGCATCTTTGGATGTCGCTTGGCGTCCTCAGTTTTTCTTCATAGTTCTCTTTGAGGTGAGATAAATTGCACTGCTGACCATACTTAGCACATTTGCTGATCTTTTCGAAAGGCATTGGTTTTCGGGTTCTCGATCGGTGTGAACGTGGGCGTTTCCGTTTCGACCTGCAGTAATACACTTATCGACTTTTGTAGACGACAAATGTTGTCTTCATGGGATCTTCTCCTCCCGTCGGATTTGGCTTCAGCCAATATGCCGTGGCTGGGGCGTATGCGACTCCAATTGCAAGTTTTTTTCCATCCATGAAGTACTGTTCTCAGCATGGAATTTTTAGGTCGCCGTCCTTCTTGGCGAGTTCATTGGACGTTACGTCAATGAATTCATTATGGATCTGCATGTTCGCAGAAACGGTGGTTTCTTTGAGGCTGAGAGCCGCCTGTGGTATGCAAACTCAACTGATGGTCCAAGGTTAGAGCTGAGAATTTGTGTAGGACCTGTTACTTAGCCATGTCGCTTTACATCTGCGGCTTTTTGACGCTGGGTGCTGGGATACAAAATCTCAACGAAGCCGCTCTCATTATGGGCTGGGGCATTGCATTTGTTGCAATCACCCTCAACACTGTTGCAGTGTGTAAGTCTCGGATCTAATACTTCGAGTATCGTGGGAAAACTCAAGGAATATCATTAGACGCATATTGTAATGACTGCTTCCCTCGCAGGGCAGTGAGTGATGTATATATATTTATTTGCATTTCAGTGACACGTTCTTCCCCTCTAGGGCGAAGTCAGTGCCCTGTTAAACTTTGCAAGATCAGTGGGCGGTGAGTTACAATGACGCATGCTTTGTCCAACGTTCACAATTGTGGCCTAGGTTTCGCAGTCGCATATTTTCAAGTCCCATGGGCTACAAAATCTGGAGGACTGATGGTGTTTGGTGTCGAAACAGCGCAAGTGATATCGCTTGACACACTCAAAGAGTCTGACGGTTTCTATAGGCTTGTGATTGGCATGTTTTTCGTCGCCGTTCCTATGACACAACTGAAGGGAAGCTACTTCCGAGTAAGTGCGGTTCTTTTCATTTGTGTTACAGCACTGAACCTGTACGTCAAATATTAGGCACGTTTTGCCTTATAATTGGCATTTGACAGCTTCTCGATTTCAGAACCAGAAGAATTATTTAGAGTTAGATATAAATGCTACTGGTTCCTTTGTTGTACATACATCCAAGTATGTACCTGCGGGCGTCTACAATGTTATGTTTTGGATGCAGTAAATTGACTTACCTAATTGTATTACGTACTGAGGGCGGAGTAAGTCCAGCACCCGAACTCTTCAAATTCATCTCTTCAACCTTTTCTTCCGTCATCATACTTGACTATGTTCTTACCGACCCTCGTCTCTCTTTTTTTCATATCTTCGGCAACAGTCCGAGCTTCTCCATGCGTCGCTTTTGACGCCAATTGGAACCTCCTTGCTTTCAACCTCAACGGGAAAGACTGGAACGCGGGCACCCAAGACACCTGGTCCAGCAGTCAGTTTCTTGTCATTATGAAAACTAGAGGCCTAACATTCTGTTTATGCAGGCACTGCAGCCACAGACATCACAGCATCCAACCGACCGTCAGTAATTTTCGGCATACATACATCACTCTTACATCTTTCCCCACAGTCCATTTGATGCAGCTAACACTACATGCTACCTCTCGCAGGCAAGTCTGAGCATGCACAATTGTAGCTTTTGAAGGCGGGCTAATTTCCCATTGATAGTATGCCAACGCGATCTATGCCATTAATGCCGATTCCAAGAATCCTTCCTCTCTTTACATCTACGATGCGGCTGCAAAATCATGGTCCATGCAAGCGGTCAATGCTGGTTCTTTCGACTACACGTCTTTCGGCGCTATTCTGGACCATGACACGAACGTCTTCTGTAAGTTTGTGCCGTTACTATGTAACGTGTCTTGTTGACATGCCACCACAGATGCGTTGTCACAGGGAAACCTCTTCTCCCTAGACATGGGTTTACTTAAGGCGGCCAATAGTACACCATTAAGCTGGACTAACGATGAACAAGTGCCGTACCCCTCGAATTACGTTCCAGTCATGGCTCTTGCGCAAAATCACATTCACTTCCTAGACGTCCCCAACGTCCCTGCTGGGAGCGCAGACATTTTCGTCATTCATTGTGCGTACTATACACTTATCATCATGGGGAGAGACACTGATAGTGGCACCAGACTCCTACTTCCAACCGCAGTCTCAAGCCTACCCGCTCCCAGATGGGAGCGCATTCCCTACCACTTACGGCCATGTTGCCTCATTCTTCCAGGCGGACAACACAGTAAGTCCTATACTTTTTTCTACCTGAAATACATTCTCATGTAGTTGATAGGTCCAGCAAGAGTTCGCATTCATTCCCGCAGATTCCTCTGCGACGTACGTTGTCAATGTTGAGGTACGGTCCCTCATTTTGACTCACTCATTCTCACTACTAATCAATCTTTAGACAAACACCACTCAGGCCCTGGCAGCACCCACCACCAAGGATGCCAAAGCGACATACTTTGCCGGTGTCACAGCTCTCGTGCAGCTCACAAGCAATGGCACCGTGTCTTACCTCTCTTACCTTGAGGGTAACACGAGTACGAACATCGCTGCAACATGGGCTACTGTGAGCAACCTCGCGGCAGCTGCCCCACCATCGGCATCATCCTCTTCGAGCTCCAGCGGGTCGAGTAGCAATACTTCCAGCTCACACAGCACGACCAGTCCAAGCACCACCGCATCTGGAGCCGCTTTGGGCGCAAGCGTGCAATACAGCGTATTCATCACTTGTGTTCTGTGTTTCGCTGCGTTCGTGGTATGAACACTACTATCCTTTTTTTGAACAGTGATGCTACAACTTCATATGGGACCTTTTACACGCATAGTTGGAGTACCCGCTGTGATCCAGCATAGGACTGATTTTTTGGAAGTTAGACTATTTTGTGACCTCGCAGTTCAGTGTTTATTTCCCAGCATAGTTTAATTCGTTCCTTGTGTTGTCTGACATGTTCTTCCTTTATTATGGAAAAATTGTGTTTATTAGGTCTGGCGGAGATTCCGTGTAATTGTTTCTTATAGTCTTAAGGTTTCTAATGCTCCCAAGCGGTAAGAAACCTAATGCGACTAGTGCAAACGTCTTCGCAGAGTACAATCCTTGCACTTGCCTCATGAAATTAGCAAGATTGCATTACAAGGCGAAGTGCTTCTAAAATGCCAGCGGGAAGTTAGAGGGCAACATCAGATAATAATAATATTGTCACGTACTCGGAAATATCTCCCTCTCAGTTGCACCGTTGGCACAGCGATTAAAAACAATCCTATGACAATCCTGTCATGTGGGTAGAACTGGTTAAAATCTGTTCTGAGCTGCTCTGGCCTGTACATACGCTGCTTCAACACCAAATGTCTGGATTCCACCAGATTTTGTCGCCCATGGGACTTGGAAGTATGCTACGCTGAAGCCTGTGAATAGTCATGATGTGTGGGCAAACGTAGAGAAGTATTGCGAATGCCTACCACCGAGCACGCGCGCCAGGTTGAGCAGAGCACTAATTTCTCCCTGATGTCGCGGGAAACAATCACTGCAATATGCGTCTGAAACGAATTAGCAACTAAACCAATAATCGCAGTTGATAGTGCGGCTCACAGACGGCGACTGTATTCACCATGACTGCTATTTCCGCTATCCCCCACCCTATGATAAATGCAGCTTTATTCAAATGCTGAATACCAGCTCCCAGTGTCAAGAAGCCGCAGATGAATAGTGGCATTGCTACATAACATGCCCTGCAATATCATATGCACATCCTATCAGTAGCTGCTAGGTGATAACCAACATTCTGCACCCACCATAATCGACTCTCGGCCTCAAATATACCTTTATTCTTCCGGATAGTGAAGTTCATAATTCGTTCATTGAGAAATCGCCCGCTCAACTCTCCTAGAATCACCGCTAGCTAGTACGACATGAACACACTAGCGTCTGCTGGTAACAGTGAGGCTCACGATCGGAGTCGCATAGGCACCAGCAACCACAAATTGGCTGAATCCAAAACCGACTGGAGGAGGGGAGCCCATAAAAACGACATTCGTTACCTAGCGTCCTTAATTATCAAAGATTACTTCAGCAACAATAGCAGCTCACATTGAGGCCAACTCCGAATCCAAAAACAAAGGCCTTGAGTGAATACCATTAAGGTTGAGACATTGCCAATTGCTTTATTTGCAGACTCACTTCAAAACATACAACCAAGATAAACTGAGGTCTCCATACAACGTTCAAACATGCCCATACAACCTCTGACCAGCGTGACCGATACTTGGCCATCTTGTACCCCGTGATACCAATCAGAGTCTCGAGTCGAAAGTGTATGCCTGGCAATATTCGTTGTGGGTTGGGATCCAGATGGCGGTCATACATCCTAATAATGAGGTAGCATTATACAAGATAGGTTATGAAACATAAACTTACGTCTCTTCCATAAACAGACCGATTAGGAGTACAACGACGGCGCTGTAGAGCGATCCAATCCCATAGGCCCATCGCCAGCTGCACGCGCATTAGTAGCTGTTTATCTCAAAAGGAATGGTAGACTTGCCTCGCACGTGCTACAAGAAAGCCAAAAACAAATGGCGATAAGAATGGGGATCTGTACTAAGTCATGAGTGCAGTTAAATGCTGATGAACTCATTGACAACATGCATGATGAATCCAAAGGTCCAAATATTCAATTTTCGAGCTTGTAGATGGAATGGGAATATGTCAGTGATAACATACAGGCCCTTGAATCAAGTTCAAACGACGATATCATGGATGAGGGCATTAGGGCGTACCGTGACCTGAGGACATGTCCTACTTATCCGTAAGTATCATCCTCGCTAATTGAGAAACTAAGATAGGAGCATACCCAAAAAATGCTGTCAAACAGCGCATTGCTTTCAAATTAAAAATGTCGGCATTGAACTTATTCACTGCTTATGAAATTTTACCTGTGAAGGTTGCCAGGTCCGGTGAAAATGTAGCGCCAACGAGGAAGGCAAGGGCAAAAATCTAAGCAAAGACTTAGGGATTCCAGCACTACAAAATTATCTCAAAAGATACGTGCCTGTGTCCAAAATAGCACAGGAAGGCGACCGTAACGTCGCATGAGCATGACCCAAAAGATCCCACCCCACCCTTGTGGGAAGAAGAATCAGTCAACCTGTGAGATTTCATCTCTCGAACAGCCGAATTAACCTATCAGGAAAATGCTCCAACTATTGGCTATTATTAATATTTCCCTTCGCTAAAGAATGTAAGGCTACACACTTGGACGTGAGGTTATTGATAACACCTGTTGTTGTGTGATATGTCTGTGCCAATCCAAAGATTGAAGCAATCCCTAGCGATGTCATCAGATACTACAACAACCATCGTAACGTGAACGCACCAATTCCCGAATCAAAGTCAGGTATGCTGGCTGCCAGAGTAATAACAAGAAGGTGCAGTGCTTTACGCCGATCACTCCACTATCTCAAGAGTTAGGTCACCTCAGAACAAGATGCCAACTATATTCTCACATTCTGTGGGTCATTGGGATCGTTGGCAGGTTGTGGCCAGAGAATCGTAGAGCCGTCGGGGCTCAATTTAAGCGTCGAAGCCAGTGCCTCGCCAAACTCGATCTTAGCCAACCTAGAGTTAAAGGAAGGTGTGACGTTAGTCCTTAGCTCACTGCTAGAAGCTAAGACTGCAATTGGGTCACATACTGAGGATCAATCACCAAACGACCGGCAGCCTGCTCGTAGTAAGAGGCGGGGTCGAATTTTTCTGCGACCTCGACATCAAATTTATCCAAGTGTTCTTCTAGCTGGGGCATCATGGCTCAGAGTCAGGGAAGTGGGACTGGTAGCATGGTGTCCGCCCGAGGGGTTTATATACCATGTCAAGATTATAATCAAGTTTCACATGTATCAGACAACTATTTTGGATGACTTGTCTATTTTGCCAAGGCGCGATACTAGGTCCCCGGTAACTTTCAAATGTTCTGGAGATACCCGTGCCAAGCTGGGGTAAATTCCTGAATTTGCAGCTCCTAGGATCCTAGTAGGTGGTAGTACTAACCTAGTTCGAAAGAAGACAGCCACGCTATTTACAACTCAGGAACGCGTCGATGTCCACGTGACACAATTGCTTCTACTTCCTCCATACCTGAAGAAATCATGGATGATACCTTCGTTGCTCTATCTGCTCGTCTGCGTCGACGCATAGATGATGCATTCGACAGAGCTACTGGAAACACCTCAAGATCATCAAACCCACCTCGAAAGAAGCGTAAGCTTGACTCAGCTCAGTCCGGTGGATTCGCCGCTGTAGAAGACGTATCACCAGGAGGATTCTTGATAGAGGATGCTGGTGGTTTTCTACTTGATGAATACGAAGACCGCACTCAGTCTCCATCTCCGGACCATATCTCCATATCACTTTCATCTATCCCAGCTGCACTTCAACTTCTTGGACTTCCTCCGGATGACGAAGAAGTTCTTTCTGTGTTTCGAAATGCTACGTCAGGTTGGGGAGCAAGCTTGGAGGGATCGAGCGAAGTCAGCCGGAAGGACTGGCGATCGGTGTGTGCTGCCCTTCTAGAGGGAGAAGACGGGGAAGGGAGTGACGATGGCGGGCCTTCTGCTGCTCATTCCGAAACAGCAGCACGCAGTGACCAGGAGGAAGATAGTGGCCCGGAAAGTGATGAATATCGCATGTCCGTCGATGGGGACATGAGTGAACCAGAAGCATCTGATGAGGAATATCAAGATGATAAGCCTGCCGCTGTTTCTAGATCGCGCAAACACCAAAAGGCATCCAAGTCGTTGCCCACCGACGCGGAGCTTGATGCTGGTCAATTGAGCGCGAAACAAAAGGCTGAATGTCGGGAGGACTTCGCAAGGTTCTTCCCTGATGTGCCTGATGCTGAGCTGGACCGTCAGAAAATCATGATCAAGGACGTTACGCGCGTTGCTAATCTGCTCAAGGAGAAGATAAAGGCTGAGGAAGTAAGCAATCGAATTCTCTATCGGCGTCCCTTGTCGACAGAATCGCCCTTCAGATTATTGCAATGCTGGAGGTGTTCTCCACTTCACCAGATAAATCCATGAGTCTTCAAGACTTTGGAAGAATGATGATAGCAACAAAGCTCATAAGGTATGGGCAATAATGAACAAAAGCCTAGTTACAAAATTCTACAACTGGAGTGGCATATTACAGTCCAAATGTGCTGGATATCATCGCAGTGACAAATCACCTAAGGTCCTGCCGTGCCATAGTTCACAGGAGGAGCAGAACCTTGATTGAGAGCCTGGTAATGTCCGTTGCCGGTGTCTGTTACATCATAGTCTCAGCCGCAGTGCACAGGATGGCAAACAATATACGTACAATGGAACCCCCCGTAACCATATTTCTCTTCAGCTTGCATCTTCTTGTAGATGAGCCAAAAGGCATGCTATGATAAGGAGTCAGTGTCTGTCTCTTCAAGGAGATAGGTGACCGGCGCACAATATGTCCGGGGAAATATCCCAAGCTATGCAGGTGATCAGTCTGTGTCACGGTTACCCCATTGACCATGGGAAGCTCACATGGTCAAACATATGTTGATGAGCAAGTCACAGCTACAGCCGGTGATAAAAGCGGCAGCAGCCGGCGGAAAGATGATAGCAACCTGTTCAGTGATTCAATTCCTTGTGTATGTTAAGCAAATATTGTACGAACAAGAATCAAAAGGACGTCAGAAGCTTTGACCATAGTAGCGCGCAAGCAAGAAGTTATGTTGGAGCGGTTGGGAAGAAGCTGGGGCTTATATTTACGTGTGGGGCGCAGCCGCAGCGAATGCGAGGACCCCAGACTCTGCATGACCTCAGCAGCTTATAATTAGCGACACGAACCGAAAGTTGCCGGAGTGATGTTCCTGAGGCCTGAAACCTCTTTGCACCACAAATTTAAACGGGACAGCGTTCATTGAGTCAACGAGAGAACGAGGGATGAGTTATGCAATTTCTGCCCTATCCAGAGAGCCCAATGATCACTTAGTTTATAGACGGGATAGCTCGTGTACTACTAGAACGATAACTGCAGGAAAACGAACAACATTGTATGAAAGCCAGCTAGGGAAATGTGGAGGACGATTGAACGATAATATGATATGCGAGGATGATACTGCCATGAAGAAAACATTACTACTGTGTAAGCATGCATATGAAGCAAATTGTTAGCGATGGAGAATACGAGGACACAAACTAACCACATAAAGAACATAACAAAGAGGTAAAATCAATAGGATCACCTGTCCACGAAGACACTGAAATGTGCACACGGGTAAGGTCATCAACTTCGTTCGAGGATGCTTTTTTGGAGAGTCACCGAACGCAATACCAGCAATCAAGTGCTTTCCGATGCTGCTGGTCGTCGTTCTGGCGCCCATGAGCCTTCTGCTTCTTCGCCAATGACAAAGACGATGTCTTCGTCGTCGTCATCCTCCCCAAACGTATCACCTTCTTCTTCTATCTCACCCTCCTGAACCTGAGCATAAGCGACCTGATCGTCCTGAGGCTCTATTCCCTCAGGTTCAATCGGATGGCACACAATGCTCCTTGGAGCATTGGGCAAGACGAACTGCTTCCACTGCTCCCTGGCCATTCGAACATATTCACCCTTGACCTCAGTTAAGCTGGACAGGCTGAGTACATCGCGCACGAGATCGACCTCTGTGGTAAGCTTTTTCACTCTGTTGAACGAAGCTATCAGTGAAATGGGTATCCATCCCTGAACATCCATCTGCGTAACATGGCAGTACTTGTCAGCAATACGAGATTCCCATTGATTATTGAACTCACCCGCTGCCGAAGGAAGAAGTCCTGTGCCATGTTCTCAGAGCTCAGATAATACTCTAACTGGCCAAGAAGACACGAGCGTGTTGGATCCAGAGGAAGCGGCAATGCCGACTGTAGCAAAGGGATGGGAGGCGCGCCGTTTACAGGTATAGTCACTGGAACGGGAACGGGATGGTATAATTCGTAATCGGGAGGTGTATAAGATGGAATCTGGACGTAACCATTCATAGGTAGCGGCAAAGGATTGAACTGTGGAGGCGGCGTGACAGAAGATATGGAGGACCGTTGCTGGTGGTGGTAGCCCCCACGGCCAGCATGTCGCCCTTGGTAGCGACCACCAAATCCTCGGGCTCTTCGGCCCCCATAAGCGCCCCGTTCGTGCGGCCCATACGAACCAGCCCAAGAGCCTCGACGGGGTCGCCCACGTCCAAACTCTTTGACTTGGTCCCACAGTTCCCGCCCTTCATGTGCCTCCTGCCACGTGTGCTGAGTATGGACATCTTGTACTTCAAGCTGCAGCTCCTGTTCCTTCTGCAGCTGTATTTGTGCCTGCTCTCTCTGCCACTCGAATTGTCGTTGCCTCTCCCGAGCTTCTTTGGCGCGGCGAATGACATCAGTGGCATTATCTGTGCCACTCACGTCGCCGAATCCATATCCGTAGTCCTTTACCTCCCAGACGTCGCTCAACGCAGAATCATCCTCAGACTTCGTAATTGAAGATCCATTCTGTCTTTGACTACTCGGCGGCGTGACAGGTTTCTCATTCTTGGATGGCTGCGCCATGGATGTCGCAGCAGGCGGATGCTGGTCAGGTAGAGGAGCGACTGGTTGCGCAGGTTCAGCAGGTGGAGGTAGGTGCTCAGATGACGTGTTCTGTGAATCCTCCAGTAGACTAGCCCCGTTCAGCCTGTCAAACGCTGTCGTTCCAAACACCCACTTCTTACTAGGTGCTGAAACATCTTCCCCGACAGCAGTATTCGGTTGCTCGTCAGCCGTCTTACACCCTTCCTGGGGTGCATCATCGATGGCCTTCGCATTATCTGTAGCTTCCGCTACGGGACTCGCAGGAGGCTTCGAAAGGCTCTTGTTCGAATGTTTTTTATTTCCTTGACGGGGTGGCACCGGTTCGCCAGGTGGAATGCCGATGTAAAAGCCAGAGAAGTGTTCCGCCATTCGTCCAATGGATTTCTCGCCCTCCTTCTTCGCAGGCTCCTTTTCGTCCGGCGTCTGATGAACATGATCATGGGTCGCGTCGATACTCCCAAAGACCATATTTCGTGAAATAATAACAGGAGGCAAATGTGAGTCATGCGAGCTCTCACACGAACGCTCGCTCTGCGTTAAACGGGTCTTTGGTAATGGCTCCGTTGTGCCTGGAAAGGGTGGATTGAAGAATGACAGATGCATCAGTGGAGGCACAATGTACTCGTCCTGCAGTAACGGTGTAGAAAAGCCCGGAACAGGGCGAGGGTGGATTGGAGGAACGAACCCGTCCCACGGAATGCGCGAATGACAGTATCCGCATGTCGCTGTGTATGGAGGATATACTGGGTATGGCGGAGTACCAGCTCCAGAGGGAGGGCGCGAGCCCGCGTACGTAGGAGAGGTGTGTCCTGAAACGGGATTTGCGTAGTACGGGTGTCGAATGCCCGAAAGTAGCGGCGACAGCCGTGCAGAATGCAATGGTGCGTCAATAGTGGGTGGTATGGGCGGAGATCTGAAATAATGCGATGCAATGTCGGGAGGGTGAGAAAAAGTGTGATGGTGGTATGCAGTTCTCTCTGGGACCCTTGAACTCATGCGCGGTGGATTGTAAGGAACCTTTGGAGCCTCGTGACGAAGGTCGTACACTACAGTGAAATCGTCATCCGGTAGCCGCCTTCCTCGGATTGATAGCCGAGGACTCGAAGAGGAACTCCCAGCTCGACTTTCTACTCGGGAATAGGGCACCGAGTGCGAACCTGTAGAGTTCCCCTCAAATACGTTTCTGCTGTTCAGCCGAGACATTTGAGCTGACGTTGGTCTTGAATCACTTTGATGTCGGGTAGAATCGATGCTATCTGCCGAACATAAATGTGACGAGCACCATCATCCAGTCAGTACGGTCTAGATATATCGAAAAGCCATTGTAAAGAATCGTAAAAGTAGGATGCTTAAGAAAGACGAAGGGCAGGGAGTCGACAAGGCAAATAACGTACTCTTTCTGGATAGATCAACTGAATTGGAGGAATTATGTGCGCCCGCGTGATTTTCCGATCTTCGGGACTTGTCGCCACCATCATTTCCTCCAAGGTCAACAGATGGAGATCTTGCGGCCTCTTGCCAATTAGAAACATCAGTATCATTGACTAGATGGATAGACTTGGAGGACGAGTGTCGAGAAAGGTGTGAAGGCATGCGCACGATAAAAGGATCATGGTCATCATGGTCTCCATCGAGAGAAATCGTCTGCGATGGACTCGAAGAAGATGTGGAAGTCAATGATACAGTATTGGGGACATCAACTGGATGCGGGGAAGTACCCATGGCAATGGGCCTTAGCCTGGGTGGGACTAAAGGCGCTCCGACAGAAGATGTGACTATTGCGCGAGGTTGCCTCTGAGGTTGGTGGACATGCAGATGTACATGGGTCATCTGCCCTTTGAGACGTTCGGTCCATACATTCACAGCAGGCGCCGCCTTTGGCACGTTGTTGGCATTCGAATGCACATGGTTCGTTGATCCGTTGTGGTCCTTAACGGTATGCTGCGAAGATATCTCGGTAGGGAGTTCTGGAAAATCAGAAGCACCGGCCTGAGATCTGCCTGTCGCTTCGACAGAACTGAGCAATTTGGGTAATTGAGATGTAGCGTTCGAAGGTGGTGAAGAACTTGAAGATGAAGATACCCCAGACGCGCTAGAGACGGTTGGGAAGTCTCCAAGAGGGTTCCGAACAGCGTTAGGAGAGCGAGGAGTCTTTTTAACACTTTCAGCGTAAGAAACTGGAGGCTTAATCAATGGTGCAGGCGCTGACGAAACCATCTGCCTGCTTGCAAACGTGCCTGAAGTGACTTGACGCGAAATCGATGGTCTAATTGACTGGTTGCAGAAGTCGATGGTCTGAGAGATGCTTGACCGGTAACAGATGGGGGCTAAAACAGGTTGGGCGTGTTTGATGTAAACTAGGGATATGGAAGATAGTAGGGGGAGGCGATGAAGGGGTTCAAGCACGCGCTCGTCTACATAATAATTTGACAATGGCCCCTACACCCATATCGGCACTTCCCGTTGAATGGCGTCGGCTACGACCGAGCCTCGACCGAGTACGATCGAGCCTAATAGGCCTAAGCATTAAAGGCATCTGATTCATCCATCAATCACGATCAACATCTTTTACATAGGCTTCTTATCCAGTTGATAAACTGATAATGTTCCTCATGACCTCCTGGCGATATCCACCTCATGACCATCACTGCCGTATCTTGGACAGCTGATCCCTTCTATTGTATTACGCCCATGGTCACCATCTCCTATTCCACGCATAGGCGAATTCGCAAACGTCGGGTCGGATCTTTACGTCTCAATTGTGTTTGGCATAGAAAATGAATTCGTATCATGAAGGCCCCAGGTAGTGGCCAGTGGCAATCTGTGTGTATTGCCGACTCTATAATGACTTCTCTATTATTGTAATCGCCTTTGGAACTTCATCAGGATAAATATACTGCGCACAAGGCAATCCTTACCAGAGAGGAACGGCCCGTACAAGCCTAGTTGTCAATGCCGCTAGCACGAAAATCTATCTATTCATTCTTGGCGGATGCATATAACAAGCACCCTCGCGCATACACGCTTCACTCATACAGTGCTTCCAAAAATGCCCAAGTAGCTTCTTCGAATGTATACTTGTAATGAGGTCAGGATAATCGTTGCCTCGTGGTCCTCTTACTACTGCCTGCGAATAGCGGGAGCGCATGAACTGTTCGAGTTTCAAACGGATGTTTACGGTCGCCTACCCACTTCCACCCAGGCTGCCGGGCATGGTATCCAGAGTCGATCCGATCACGCAAGTACATTTAGTTGCCATCGGCACTTCCACCGAAAGTTCGTATGAGATATAGTAAACGCAGATCTGCACGGTCGTGAGCTTCATATCCGTGGTGCACACGAGTCTGATCCACGTCATTCAATGAGCGTGTCTTAATGATAGAGGCTAGATGGCCGGCAGGGATCGATCTCGCTTAACATATCAAATACCCAGCTGTTAATTACCTGTGTCTCTCAGGTGATTTGCTATGTTCGGCGCAAAGGGCCATTTAGAAGACAAGACGTCGCGAAGCAAACGCACTACGAAAACACTCCGATGGGCCTAAGCAGCCTTAGAGGTTATACTGGCGGGGATTGTCCAACCTTTGAAGAGCATAGTTCACGGAGATTGTGTAATTGAGCATGGATTGACAAGGGACATGAAAGAATATAAAGCTGACAGAAAGTTGACGAGCAACATAACAAGCAAAAGTGATTCACATCATTGGCAGTGGAGAAAGTCAATGAATTCGTGTAGAATGGGTATGCAAAGCAAGGTTTGGCTCTGCCCTAATCAGCACATAGCCTTCGCGGATAACCCCAGGTTGCATATCATTTGTATCGCTGTGACACAAGCAACAGGGAACAATTGACGAAAGATGTCAGACCTATGAGGACAACTGATTTTCGGTAGAAAACCTCCACAGAGTAGCCGTCAACCAGCTGCAGAGGACTAGTGCGAATATGTACGTCAAGTTTCGAATCGACGTAATTAGTCCACACTGTAATTAGTCACCAGTGGTGTTTGAGCGCGTGATCCGGAGGCCCACCTGAGGCATTTAAGGGGCCACATCCATTGCATGATCCGATAACCAACTTGCGCAGTCATTCCAAGACACGAGGCATTGCAAGCTTACACTGATTTCTTGGTGTGAGAGCTAATCATGAAAGATCTTCGTTGAACCGGGGATTTCAAATCATACTCCCATGGAGTCTGAGCGCAAACCAATCGGCGTTACATACATCAAATAAAGCTTACTGTCATCAATACTCTGGTAGGGGTTAGTGTCTCACCTAGCGGTGACCTCGGTCGCTCTCCCTCTTTTAACAAAAGATAAGTGATGGTTCCGTGAGAGAGCACTGCTAGCGAGCATGATGTCGGAAAAGTCTACTGCATGTCCGTGGCTTTTCAAACTCCGCGACTTTGCTTGAGACACCTCCACTATGCATTGGATATAATTGGTCTGCAGTACGAAAAGCATTTCTGAGTTGTGATGAGGTGCGAGATACTCAGACTTTTATAATATATATCTAGAAGTATTCTAATCAAATGCTGCTGAAAGTCACCAAATGTTTCAACGAGGAACAAAGTAGCTAGAAGTGACTAAAATAGTATATATACCGTTCTGTTAGCGATTAGAACGACGCTCACATGAGCTCACTCGATCGCGCGAGACTCGAGTCACATCCCATCATCCATGCTCTTTTTCCTACCATTCGTACTTGAGCTATTCTGTACTACTCACCGACACTCACCGTGCTGCAAGATATAAGACAATGCTTAGGGCCACCTACATCCGTGGCCCAACCATTTTCCGATCCTTATTCGTCTTACCTTCACTACGCTTCCCACCCCTCCGCAATATGTCCCACAGACCCATCCAAACCTTGCTCAACGCCAACCAGGAGTGGGCACAAAGCGTAGTAAAGGACACACCCGACTTTTTTGCTCGGTCAGCCACCTGCCAGAATCCCAAGGTATGCCCATCGCTCTGTTTTTAGCCACGTTTTCGAATTTCATTTCAGATCCTTTGGATTGGCTGCTCTGACTCACGAGTACCAGAATCGATCATCACAGCATCTAAGCCTGGTGATATCTTTGTGCACAGAAACGTTGCCAAGTACGTACGAAAAAAAAATCATAATCTGTGTTATACTCATCCCGTCCATGCAGCCAATTCCACCTCCATGATGACAGCGCCCTCTCAGTCCTCTCATTTGCTGTCAAAGAAGTTGGCGTTGAACACGGCGAGTTTCTTACTACTCTTATGATGAGGTCGATCCTCTCTCTAACGAGTACATGCCTCCAACAGTCGTTCTCGTCGGTCACACCAACTGCGGAGGTGCCATGGCTTGCATAGAAGCAGCTAAAGTCGCAGCCACTAACCCCAGCGCATCCACCCCACTCACGCGCTGGTTGAGCCCCCTCACCGCACTCGTTCGATCTCTTGATCTTTCCGCGTGCTCTGCGAATGAGGCGCTGAACAAGGTCGTCGAAGCCAATATCATCAAGCAGGTCGACAATATCTGCAAGTCGGAGCCCATTACCACTGCCTGGGCAGACCCGCTTGCGAAGAAAGTTACTGTGCACGGATGGATGTACGATCTTGCTGAGGGACGCATCAAGGAGCTCGTCGTTCGTGACTCTCAGGCGTGACAAAAACAGATCACGACTTGTTTATCTTTGATACCAGCACAATCCCCAAGGCTTTGCGCCAAATTCATGGTTCTCGATGCATTCTTTGCTAGATTTTCTGAAAAATAGCTCTACATAAGGTGTTTCTATGATTACGCATATCTCTTGCACCTCCCACACTAGTACTGTAGGTGAGCAATGTGTCAAATCATTTGGATTTTTGAATCGCGCCTTCGGAGCTCAATGATTGCGATCTCATTGCTGAGTATCGTGACCAAATTAAAAGTGCTGCGACGGCCAAACCTCAGGGGTGCTTAAAGTGAGAAGCATCTTGATTGATCTAACGTTCCGGGGCAGTGATGAGTCTAGCGTGCAACTTGAGTATTGCATTGAAGCTTTATTGCTAGATAGGCATCCAAGCAATTTTTGAAAGTTTGGCTGCAAAGCCAGAAGGCAATGTCTGGTCCTGCTGAGGATCTTGTCCAGCGCACTTGTCTGACGCTCGAAATTGGTGCGCAGCATCTGAGTGCAGGCATAATGTTGACAGAAATCCCATGATCTGATACAATACCTTAAAGCTGACATATGCACAGATCAACATCCTCATCTCATCTCGATTGCATAGATAGGCTACACTATAGATAGGGCGCGTTGAGGCCCGCATGGCTTGCACTGTCCCGACTCCACAGCGCACTACAAGAAGCCAAGTCTTTTAAGTATAGGAAATCCCCAACAATGGCCCCGCAAGAAGCCAGCCTTTTTGTCAACCTCGACAAAGAGCGTTGAGACTCTTCCATAATTAACATCCAACCTACGAGGACGTTGAAGGTCCCGTCTCCTCTTATTTAACGAGGGCACGTTGAGGCCGTCATGCAGTGATCGATACGTTCAGTACCTATTGAAGGGGTTGGTCAATGTAAGACGACAGAGCGCAGTTGTCTAACCTGTAGTGCGAAGCTTTGTATGGACCTTGGACAGGGATGTCAAGATACTCGGACTGCTCGGTGCTGAGCTCAGTCAACTTGACGTTGAGCTGAGCAAGGTGAGCACGAGCAACCTCCTCGTCCAGCTCCTTGGGCAGCATGTGAACGCCGAGGGGGAATTTCTCTGGGGTGGTCCAGAGAGCAATCTGGGCCAACACCTGGTTCGCGAAGGAACAGGACATGACGAAGGACGGGTGGCCGGTGGCACAACTGGTAATTCATCATAGGTTAATTACGGGATAGAAATTGAACTTAAAATCAACCAACCCCAAGTTTACGAGACGACCCTCAGCGAGGAGGATGATGTGACGACCGGAAGCCATTGTGAAGCGGTCAACCTGAGGCTTTACATTGACAGCCTGCTTGGCGTTGGCCTTCAACCATGCAACATCGATTTCAACATCGAAGTGACCGATGCTATCAAAGAGTGAGTTCTCATCACCGACGTAATGGATACTGTACGCACTTGCAAACAATAGCATCCTCGGGCATAACTGAGAAGTGCTTGCCAGTGATGATATCACGGTTACCAGTGGTGGTAACAAAGACATTTGAACGCGGAGCGGCATCATCCATGGTCGTCACCTCGTAACCAGCCATCGCAGCTTGCAGGGCGTTGATGGGGTCGATTTCCGTGACGAGAACACGCGCGCCGTATGAACGCAATGATTCAGCACACTACACGATCAACCATCAACGACAGCCGGGGGAAAGCGAAAATATTACTACTCACTCCCTTTCCGACATCACCGTAACCAGCAACAACGGCAACCTTGCCGGCAAGCATGACATCAGTGGCACGCTTGATACCATCAACAAGAGATTCCCGGCATCCGTAGTAGTTGTCGAACTTGGACTTCGTGACGGAGTCGTTGACGTTGATGGCTGGGACCTTCAACCTGCCTTCACGGAAAGCTTTGTACAGGTGGTGGACACCCGTAGTAGTCTCCTCAGAAACACCTTTGATGTCTTTATTCCGGCCAAGTCAGCGGTGCGTTACAACATGGATAACAATACTTACCCTTCAGGTATTGGGGGAATTTTTCGTGGACAAGGGTGGTAAGATCACCACCGTCGTCAAGAATCATGTTCAATGACTTGCCACCAGGGAAGGCAGTAAGACTCTGTTCAATACACCATTGGTACTCCTCCTCAGTCTCTCCCTTCCAGGCGAAGACAGGAACTCCAGTTGCAGCGATACTATAAAGGCATGATTAGAATGTTGATATCATGGAGTAAGATACACTCACGCAGCGGCAGCATGGTCCTGTGTCGAGAAGATATTCTACCAACGGAAGTGAGTACCTCGCGATGATAACATAACCATAGGCACCTACGCAAGATGACCAGGTGACTTCAGCGCCGAGAGTAGTCAATGTCTCGATCAAAACGGCGGTTTGAATGGTCCTGCAGACCATAAGGACTTCCGCAACGATTGATCGTTGTTCGAACTTACATGTGCAAGCATCCAGCAACACGAGCGCCAGAAAGAGGCTTAGAGGGTCCGTACTAAAGCAAGGAAATCAAAAAAAGGAACTCGTCTGCGAGCTCGCACATAGTACCTTTTCCCTGACGAACATCAATCCTGGCATTTCATTCTAAAAGATATGGGATCGGTCGACGATCGATCGCGAAAAGCGAAACTCATACCTCAGCAATCTCAATCTCCTTGCGACCGAACGCTGCGAGAGAGACATCTACAGGGAATACTCGTTCGGATCGACAAAGTTGACACAAAAATGATCATCATACCTGCTACTTTGAAGACCATGTCGAAATATTTCTGAGGAGATGATCGATGATGGGAGAAGGAAAATGAGTGAAACCAGATGAGAAACTGATTGCTGCGACTTTTTATCTCGGAAAGCCACGTGCGCTTATCAAGGAGTTGCCATACAAGGTGTGTGGGAGTTTATCGTGACAAGAGTCCCACCCTCGACTCGTGACCAGCGAGCCGTCGACAGACATACATCTAGTCCCACCCTATCTGACGTCCTTCTTCTTCTCTCACAGTTTCTGTATTGTATGGACATGGCCTTCCCTGAACAATCCGACGATGTGACAGAGACTCAGAGAAAGAAGTGTCGACTATTGGAAATAGGTATGATAAATGTTCTACAGATACGTTCTTGAATAACTAGCGACATGTGTTCTTCAAGTGCAATATACATGTGAACCAGAAGAGCTTCCTAGTGGAGAAGTTCAGCCTCGATGCTTCCCTATCCCTCGTATCTTTAGGATGTTCGTGTGAACGCTACACCCCAGGAAGTTGACATGATTTTGACATGGCTATATTTCCAGATGTCCTAACCGTCCTGCCGTGGAAATCACGAAACTTATCAAGATCGACCTCAAGACAGGAGAAATTGAAATGCCGGACGAGTCTAGGTTTGTCATCGGACAATGTACCGTGACCATCTATTCAGTCCAATACAGTACCCTTCTTCCCAAGGGTAAACACTGGCGAGATATACGTCGATACGACACTGAAGCCGTAGCTGGATCGAGTGGTTGATCAACTTCAGGCTCTTAAAAACAGGCAAGACCTAACCCATGGGGTTTTGTACAAGGTCCCACCTCCATGGTCCCCCAAGACTCGCCTTTGCGATTCATTTCTGGCACATATCGCTGAGTGCTTAGTCCTTCGGGACTGTAGCTCTCCGAATGAGTCGGATTTTTGCATTCAGTATCATATGGATCTTAGCCGTGGCTATAATTGATTGACTATGAGCAGCCGGCCTCTTCTTTGCTTCTATGGATACTTGAGATCATCAATATTCGCCATGTTTCAGCTTCTGGTGTGTATCCAATTGTCTATCATTGTTTCTATTCACTTTTGGCTACACTCTAACAAACTGGCTATGATGGTTACAGCATGTAAGCACATGGATATTACAGTTACTGCGTGCAACATTGGCACTGCCTGTAGTGCTTCTTGTGGCATTGTTGGCAGTAATAATACTCTAGATTTATCTTCCCTTCCCAAGTTCCTATCAATCTATGTTGTTGTTGTAAATTGCAGTTGGAGGACAAGCGCGTGCCATTCAATTGTTCCAGACGTCAAACCGATATCCGAAGATCGGCGTCGATTAAGGGTTGCCGTGTCTGATGAGCAGTCCCATGATCTGCACGACACAGGCACATCTGAATGTGTTGTATTGTGCCGGTCGCCCAGGAAAGCTTGGCCCTGATGTCCGCACTGTCGAACGTTAAGTACATAAATCCAGGTCACATAGCATTCGCGGGTACGTACTACGTGCGTCCCAGTTGTGTTGACTGGGCTTTCAATTTTTAGAAATCAGGACACTAGTTTCGTACCACTTTCCCAGCGAGCAATTACGATTGCCACCGACTAATTCCAGTGTCCATGCATATAAATAAGTTGTACTTCAAACTTGGCTACCATCCGCTACAATGCAGGACTCCCGACCTATGGCGGGCAGTGCCACTGCAATTCGTCGATGATCGCATGCCGTGACCTCCAGCTAAAGTCCGGCGTTTATAACTGGCGATCAAAAAATGTTTTGATCATAGAGCGCTTAGCCTAGCAATGGTAGTCTTCGGAGGTATGATCAATGCTCCCGTACAGCCCGTCGCAGGTGTTGTGATTGAATCGTCGAGACGTGTTATGCTGTGAGTTTGCGGTTGTATCAGACATTGCTTCGCAACTACTAACAATTCCGTCGCGACACTCATCCTAAGGTCTTCAACCATCCCCTTGTTCTGGAGGCTCTGTCCGTTGCTTGACTCGCTGAGGCTCTAGTCATCCAATCTTCTCCTTGCCAGCGAAAGGTCGGGTGATTAACACTGCCTAGGCCTTGTAGATATGTTCCATACATTTAATCAGTTCGAAGGCATCCAGGGTGACCATTCCGTGGATATTAAATGCGAGGTTATAGAAAATACGTCACTAAACCAACGTTCCCCCTCAAACTCTACCTGCACTTTCTCAAATACTCAACGTCGCACTGTGTCGTCCTCACCCGTTGCCCTTCGGCTTTATTCCTCTACTGGTTCTCCCTCTAGACGAACGCACTCTCAATCCTCAAGCCTTCGACAGGCTCACTCAAAGAGGGATTCTCGTAAAGTGTTTGATCGACGCACGACCATGACCCATCCTTTTTCTTCGAGGGGAACGCCTAGTCGGATGCTTTACTCTCAATCAGATTCCCCTGGGCGAAGGTCTGTGGACAATGGGCAACGCGTCATGCAGTCACCGCCTCACACACTGCCAAGCCCTTTTGTCCAAGTGAGTCACCTTTCTCCAGCCTCGCTGTCATGCTCACATAATGTACTTCTTGCTCTTCCAGTCTCATGGAAACATGGATATAGGCCCACAAGCGTCTGGTTCCAGCTTGGCTCCGACATCAAGCTTGTCTGGCGCCGTCGGGGACATGAACATTCCCCCACACTTATGGAATGCTGTAACCAGACCTCCCTACTCAAATACACCGACATCTTGGGTGCCTGGTGCTCACAATATGTCCAATATTCCGCCAAACATGCAATCCAGTATTCATTCCACCGTCCCCTACAATACCACTCCTACCATGGGTCTTGATACACCACACCTTAACCATCCATCTGCCACACCAAGGTCTCCACCATTTGCGCAAACCTATCCAAGTCAAATATCATTTCAACAAGACCGTGCTTCTCAAAACTCTCCCGCCGTTATGCTGGGCCGCCCAGGATCTCGGATGTCATATGATCGGTCTCGCCGTCCTTCACAGGACGCCATGGAAGAAGAAAACAAACACCTTCGAAAGAAGGTGAAAGACCTTGAGCTAGAAAATGAAAAAAGCCGTCAGCGTATCAAGGAGCTTGAAGCAGAATTAGCGGGCCGCAGCATCGCTAACACTTCAATTAGACACCCAGGGCCGTCCACGAGTACAGCTACCTCTGCAGCATCTAGTACTCTGCCCACCCCTCTGGCCGTGCAGGCAGCCTGGAAAGCTCGGACAGAAGCTCGCATACGGCTGTTCTGTTCGTTGAATCGCGCTGGAAATGCGTTATGCTCCTGGCATGATTCGCGTCGAGAGCGTCGGATACACCCACCCCGTATGGCTCCTCCCGGTTATTTAAACTGTGGTTGCACATATGAAGAGGCGCTTTTCGAAGAAAGTTTGTCTCGTCATGGTGTTGGCAGCTACCATCCTGGAGAGGCCGTACGTATGGACCCTGCCCTTCGTAACCCTCTCCTCAAATTACTGCAGGAGCGATATGGATACAGGGACGGTGACTTTGAAAGAAATCCGGTAACGGGGGATTGGGAAGACGGAGAGGGAAGCGCCTTTTGGGAGCAGAAACTGCAATCGGGTGCCTCTAACTCTAGGAAAAGAGGCGATGATCGTCGGTAAGCCTTGGACATTGTGAATATTTATGTCATGTGTATCTTTCCGCATCGACTTCTCTTTCAGATTGCATACTGTATTCCATATTCTTGCGTCTCACCTTTTAGTCTTGTCTACAATTGCTGGTCTGGCACTGACACTCAAACACTTAATTATGTTCTTATATTATCAAACGTTGTACCCATAGACAACTTATAATTATGTATTTACATGGACTCGCTATTAAAATTGACGAATAATAATTCATCAGCCGTAAGTGCTGTTAAGTGTTACTAGCAGCCAGCTCGTGCCTAAACTCAGAGTCTGCGAGCCCGTTAACACTCGACCCTCGTGTGTGGTAAATTAGTATGTCATTAAGAGACCATGCGCGCCTACTATCAATGCATTATGCATAGGTGTGTTCTGGATCCGGACAGAGCCATACCTGCACGATTCAAGTTATATCTTAGACCAAAAGGTGTGTAAGAGTCTTAGGCTAGTAAGCCTTATGTTAATTCTAAACTTTATGTTAGGATAGGTTAGTTACCAGCAGTTCAGTCCACGTTTTCCATCAATCTGACCCTTCCGAAAAGCTTCATTAAGTTTCAGGGACCTTGAATATAGTAATCGAAGCACATCATTCCCAGACCGCCTCTGAGGGAATTTTGAACCTGAATTGAATCTTTGATCAAAGGGCCGCCGACGGTAAAACATTTTCTCGTTTCAATTGTATGGGCGGGCCATCACGGTGCTCGGGAGGTTCCCTATTACTTCCCATCAGATGCAATGCAGTTATTAACACGGTACTTTTGCATCCCAATTTGTCGAAGCGGTGCAGACACGGTGCTTGATCTAGTAAATAGGATGGTTATGTAAAGGTAGCGAGCTCAAATTTTCGGATTACAGTTTCACTGTATCTAAAAATAGCAACCGATTAGTTCACTGATTGAAAGATCTCTTCCTCCACTTTCAATCATAAAACATGGCCGAAATACATGATCAGTTCGATACCATCCTTATTCTTGATTTCGGTTCGCAGGTTCGGGATATGTCATATTCTAACCCAAATCGCCTCATGTATTGACCATGAGTGCTGGTTTAGTACAGTCACCTCATAACAAGGAGATGCCGCGAGTTGAACGTATACGCAGAGCTGATGCCGTGTACATCAAAGCTAGCAGATCTCAAGTTCAAGCCTAAAGGTTCGCTTATGTGGCGCAGCGGCAAACGCATTTCTGACACAAATTTCAGGGATCATCCTCTCTGGATCTCCGTACTCTGTATACGACGACGACGCACCTCACGCTGACCCCGGTATTTACACTCTGGGCGTCCCTATTCTTGGTATCTGCTATGGACTCCAGGTCTAGTTTTCTCAAATATCTCGATGAACACCAACTCACGCGAAATCCAGGAGATCTGCTGGAATCACAAGGGACATGTAGCAAAATGCGATCATCGCGAATACGGGCTTGCAGAGGTTCAGATTAGCAGGTTCAACGAATCGGGAAACTCTGTCGATGCCCTGTTTGAAGGCCTCGGAGATCAGATGCAGGTGCGTTTTTTGTTTTGTTTGTCATAAACCAAGTTGACCTCTGATAAGGTCTGGATGTCGCACGGCGATCAACTGTCTCTCATACCTCCTGACTTCCATGTCATTGGACGGACGAGCACCGCTCCATACGCCGCCATTGCACATAACTCCAAGCCTCTCTATGGCATCCAGTTCCATCCGGAGGTAACACATTCCCCTCAAGGAAAGCAGCTCATCAGTCGATTTGTGCTGAACATATGCCAATGCCAAGCAAATTGGACAATGGTGAGTCGATTGCTGTGTTGCATTGTTATCATACTCAATGTGATTGCAGGAGGAATTTATTGGCAAGGAAATCGACCGCATCCGCGAGATATGTGGTCAGAAAGGCCGTGTGATTGGTGCGGTCAGCGGAGGTGTCGACAGTACCGTTGCAGCCAAGTTAATGCACGAGGCAATCGGCGACAGGTGTGCCTCCATGTCATTTTCGTAACTTATGTCTTACTCGCGTATCAGGTTTCACGCCATCATGGTGGACAACGGCGTGCTTCGTCTAAACGAAGCACAACAAGTCAACGATATGTTGAATAAAGATCTGGGGGTCAACCTGACCGTAGTGGATGCTTCTGAGCTCTTCCTCTCACGACTTGATGGTGTTGAGGATCCGGAGCAGAAACGCAAGATTATCGGGAATACTTTCATCAACGTCTTCGAGACAGAAGCAGCGAAGATCGAGGAAGCTTCCGAGAACGAAGAGAATGGAGCAAAGGGCAAGATCGAATGGCTATTGCAAGGAACTCTATACCCAGATGTTATCGAGAGCATCAGCTTTAAGGGCCCTAGTGCGACCATAAAAACCCATCACAATGTCGGTGGGCTCCTCAAGGACATGAAATTGAAGTTGATCGAACCCCTACGCGAGCTCTTCAAAGGTCTGGTTGACGGAATCCTACATTGCCGATTGTACTCACCGTTTTGCGTAGATGAAGTTCGTGCGCTTGGGAGGCTCCTGTCGATACCAGCACCTCTGGTTCAACGTCATCCTTTCCCAGGTCCTGGTCTGGCTATTCGGATTTTGGGTCCTGTCACACGCGAACAAGTGAAGATCCTGCAACAAGCGGATCATATCTACATCGAGGAGATTCGCAAGGCGAACCTCTACAATCAAATCAGCCAGGCCATGGCTATCTTACTTCCTGTGAAGGCTGTTGGCGTGATGGGTGACAAGCGCACATACGAACAGGTTTGGAGGACAGTATTCTCTCTTGTTCGCTGCTTCAACGTATTCCACAGGTAATTGCTCTGAGAGCAGTGACGTCGGAAGACTTCATGACTGCAGATTGGTGGGCTTTATCTTACTTTTGATCCTGTTCAACACTAACTTGATTTCTCAGGTATGCATTCCCTCCCGAGATTTTGCGTCGGATATCGTCCCGCATCACAAACGAAGTGAGTGGGATCAATCGTGTCACTTATGATATATCTTCCAAGCCTCCTGCTGTAAGTCCTGTCGCTTCGTCTCACCAGAGTCAAGGTTCATTTCATTTTTAGACTGTGGAGTGGCTATGATTGCCGTGTCAACGCGCAAAACAATACATATGTTAGAGTTTATCCAGGAATATAGAAGGTACATACTAGAATCGTAGCGGCTCTTGGCTGTGCCAGTCCCGACTCCGCATGAAGATACTAAGATAAGACTCGCAGATAATTGTACACGATGTTCATATCATGAGCGCAAATATTACCGTCAAAGACTTTTGGCTGCAACGGATTTGACGACTGGAATAGGCGTGTTGACACGGGTGGTGGTACTGTATATCGCGTAGATTTTCTCTTGAACTCTGGCCAGTAAGATCTTCGAAATATTACAGAAGTTCACGATACAGGCTATTCGCTAGTGCAAAACGGGGAACATAATTCTCCGATAAAACAGTAAAACAATTGGCACATTCATTGAAGTTGAGTCAAAAGAATCTTCAATGATTCCTGCATTATCAAGCATCACACCATCGAGAACACGTTATTCTTGAAAGTGAAAGCTGCACTTACGCACCAGTCCTTTTGGTCTTCCTCCCAAAACAGAAAGACAACAAACAGACAATATTCAAGAGGGCTGATAAATTGTGTTCTTGAATTTCCTCGCTGTATTAGAATCATCTCGGTTAGTGATCAAAAAATGCAAGATGATATGGTGGATAGCAGAGGGCATGACAATAACGAGGACATTGTTCCACATCACTGGGCTCATGAGTCATTGCAAAGAGGACATTGTCCTTCATCGAGGATGCAAGCCAAACAGCAGGCAAACTTTGCAAGAAAACACATGAGCTGACGAACCATCGAGTAGTATAAGGACAGGCGGGGCCAAGAATGTTAATGAACCAAGAGCAGTAAGCCGATATGGGTGTTCATCAATGCATCATCAGAATCACCACGCGGAGAAGAACTATAATAACTGCATTGCGCTGCGACTTGATGATCGTCAACGTTATACATCAATAGTCGTTTCTATCTGGACTCAGATCGGGTCAACATTAATATTAATATTGCGCATATAGGCTTTTCACAAATTTAAAAATATCCAACTGTACAGCCTACAAATTCGATCGAGTTTCATCCAGATCAGCGCACGAGCCCACAGCCAGCCATTTAGTAGTTTTCCAGTGCGGACAATGCGTGCATGCAGTGTACGCACTATATCTTGCCTCGTGCACAACCTCGGCAGCACCGACTTTTAATTATGGAACTCCGCGAGGCATAAATATGTAAGCAATATTACATAATTTAAATTTATTTATATTTACTATGTATCAGAATTGCAAAATCTGACCATCTTACCGGAGGTTTATAATGCGTACATGCCACCAGTGACCACACATTTTCAACCTCCGGTGAGCCTGTGATGTGTTTTGTCACTCTCTACCATTGATATTTTGCAACTCTGGCCCAGTGATAGCATGTACGGAATTCATCGTCACCAACCTGAGACATGAGCATCAGTATTTTTTTTTTTTTTTTGATCATATTTATTGTCCTTTTAGGGTCGAAGACCCTATGACGGACATAACCCTTTTCGCGGGGGGTTTTCTCCCGCTTGTCTATCGTATGTATGTATGTTCTTATGTATGTTTGGTAGGTGTTCACGTACTTCGTCAGCATGGTGCCGGGCAAAAGCCGGCACTGAGTTCATACGGGGGGTAAGATGTGGTGGGTAGCATTGGGTCCTTCGCCTCGCCTTCCTACATTGACCGATCGTCCTGCAATGGTCTTTTCCCCTCCGGATTCGAAGTGTTGATGTTACATGTATTTTGCTGGTGTACATTATGGTCTGTGTTTTTGGTTGCGCGTGTGTGAGTGTTACAATATGTTACGTTTTCGAAACCTCACCGAATGTCGGTTTAAGTCTTCCTGAGCTGTTGATGAATCTCATAAGTGGTAGGGTCGCTTCTTCCGCTGTGAGCAGGAAGGAGATTGATGAGGTGTTGCGGCGTAAGGCATTGCTTAGGAGGTGACGTTCACGGGCGTATTGTGGGCAATCAAGGAGGAAATGATGGATAGTTTCGTTCGTGTCGGGACAGAATGGGCAGTGAGGCGTTTCACTCTTTCCTATGCGGTGCAGGTGATAGTTGAGCGGGATATGTCCTGTGCGTAATTGGGTGTATAGGCTTGTCTGTCGTCTGGGGAGTCTGGTTATGAGTTTAATGAACTTATTTGAGGGCATTGACGGGTCGATGCGTTTCATCTTCTCATATCGGGGTGACTTTCTCCAGTCTTTGGTCCATTGCTTGCTGAGAGCATGTTCGTGCCATTGGCGTAGGGCTGATACGCTATGCGGGAGGTGGCCTTTCTGCAGGTACTGTGGTAGGCGTTCTCTGTCGCTCGATTTCTCTCTTCCTATCGCTGCTTCCTTCGCTGCTTTGTCCGCTAACTCATTTCCTAGCACTCCCGCATGTCCTGGGATCCATCGTAACGTGAGCTTGAAGTTCTGTTCCCTTTCTCTTCTCTTTTTCGCTAGGTACTTGGTCATCCTGCGAAAGTTTTCTACTAAGTATCCGCCTGGCTTCGTATTATGATTCTCACCGGATTGGATCGCCACTCTGTTGTCAACGAATATACTTGCTGGATAGATCACGTTTGGTTCAGTTGCGAGGAGTTTCGCTGCTAGCGTCAAGCCTACTACTTCCGCTTCGAATACTGTATGTGTTTTGTCGGGGCCTAGGTGGTATTGAAGTGTGCGTGGGGGCTTTCCTTCGCGTAGGAGGACAGCTGATGCTCCTACTCCTCCGTTGTGCGATGATCCGTCTGTGAAGATTTGAATTGTCTCTTTGAGCTCACGTTGTTCTTTAATAGCTTGGTCTTTCTTCGTGGCGATGTCGGTATGATATGCGATGGGTTCCTGAGCGTTGGTTCTACGTAGGAAGTCTAGCGTTTCAATTTCGCTTGGGAAGGTCTTGAACGTGACAATGAGGTTGTGTAGCGAAGATCGGTGGCGTTGGATATCGAAATGGTGGGCGATGTGTTTTAGGTGCTTGCTGAGAGGGTGGCGTTCCGGTAGGGTAGCTAGGCGAAGGGCTGCTCGATGACAAACTCGTTGGAGTAATAGACCTGTTGGAAGAAGATTAGCATGGGCGTTGAGGGTGTCAGTGGCCGTGGATCTCATGGCTCCCATGATACTTAGCGTAGCTATACGTTGGACTTTGGCTAGACGATCAGCTATCCCGATAGATCCTCTTTGTAGATTACTTGATCCTTCTTTGTATATGGGACGAAACCATATGTCAGCGCCGTACGTGAATTTGGGGATGGCTACGGTGATGTAGAGCTGACACATTAGTTTTGCCGATACTCCGTTAGCTATTCTAGATAGGCGTCGTAGTTGAAGAGTATATTCCGTTCCTTTGGCGATCGCGTGAGCAGCGTGATGCTTCCAATTGAGTTCTTGATCCACGATGAGTCCTAAAAAGCGATGGTGTTCTGTGGGAAGGATGGTCGTGTTCTGGATGACGAGGGGGGGGGTGTTCTCTTGCTTTGCTGCGGGTAAAATCAATCAGTGCGAATTTATTGACTTCAAACTTGGAGTTGTGCTCCCTTGACCATTGGAGAGCACCCTTGGGTCTCTCCATCATACTTTTGAGGGTGGTGTGGGTGTGTTCGAAGGTGGGTCCAATGGCGATGTATGCGGTGTCGTCGACAAAAGCTAGGGCGGTTTCGTTGTTCTTAGGGTTCGCTATGTCAATTAGGTCAGCGTTGTAGATTAGATATGCTATCATCGAGAGCGGATCTCCTTGGCCTATGCCGTTGTGAATGTTGATCCAGCTTGAGGTGAAGTCGTTGAATCTGAGTTGAGTTTTCCGGCCTGTTAGCATTCGGGTGGTGAACTCTACGATTTCCGGTGGGAGACGACGTTTTCTCATGTTGTGGGCTAATCTATCTGTGACCGCGTTCGGGAATGCGCCTTCAATATCTAGAAATAGGATGGATGCCACTCTGCCGGTGCGCCATGCGTTTTTGACTGTGGTTTCGAGTATATGGAGCGAGTCTGTAGTGGTGCGTCCTGGACGTCCTCCAAAATGGTGATCGGGTAGGAGGTTGTGGCTTTCCAGTATGAATGAGACCTGTTCGGCAATGATTGAGGTTAGTAGTTTACTCGTGGTGTTAATTAGCGCAATTGGACGATACGCTTTTGGCACTGAATAATCGGCTTTCCCTGGTTTTCTTAAGACAACGGTCGTAAATTCCCTCCAAGGGTCGTGGTACGTCTTGAGTTTGAAAACTGCATTGAATAATTGAAAGAGATACGGTGTGATTGACTCTGAGGCCCGTTTGAAGATTATGTTGCAGATGCCGTCGGGTCCCGGTGCCTTGTATGCGCTGGTGTTTGATATTGCTCTTTCGATCTGGTCCTTCGTTATGGGCTTGAAGGGGGTGACGGGTTCCGGGTAGTTGATGTTCTGAGGGACAGTACTTGCAGGCGGCGGTGGTGGGAAGAAGGTCTCCGCCAAGGCTTTGGATTTCTGGTCGTTAGTAGTTGCTTCGATGGGAGTATTGTCGGCTGATTTTGTTTTTAAAGCGGGGATGCTGGTCCTTCCTCCGTCTCCGTGGGGAGATGAGACATATCGATTGGCCGTGTAAATACTTTCCTGGTCGAGTTCTTCTAGGTATGCGATCCAATGATCTTGCTTAGTCTTGTGGATTTCTTCCGTGAGGCGGTTGCGGAATTTGCGGTGTTCTTCATGGATGGGATGTTCGGGTAGTGCTCTGAGTTTATATGATAGTTTACTTAGCTCGTTCTTTTTCTTTATCATTTGCGATAGCTCTCGCGTCCACCAGCGTTTCGCATGGGGGCTTGGTTTCGATTTTGGGACCTTCTCTTCGATGGCTCGTTTGATGGCGTAGTTGAGTTTGGCGGCTGCTTCTTGAAACTGGTCTTCTGTTAGTAGCGGTTTCGGTTCTGGAATGCTATTGAGGTGACGATTGAGGCAGCTTCTGAATTCATCCCAATCTACGTCGCGGAAGTTGAAGGTGGTTGTGGTGGATGTTCGAGGGACTTCGAGATCTAAATTACTTAGTATAGGTACATGATCTGTACACGGCGGTCTTCGCCTTGGTGCTGTATTACAAGAGGTGAATGAGTCGAGCGTATGTGCAGTGCAAAATACATTATCTGGTCGGGTCCAATTTCCACTGCTCGTCGATTGAAGTGTCGGTCTGTCCTTTGGTAGTGCCAGTCTGAGATCGTAGTCTGCTAAAAGTTCAATAAGGCGCTGCACAGTTTCTTGTGCCTCTGCTGGTGCGCATAGGTGAGCGTTTCTTGATTCTTCCCATAGGTAGTGGTGAGCGTTGAAGTCCCCCATGAGCACGATGTGGTCGTTGGGTGTTGGTCGGATAAGGTGTATCTCTTTTTCTAGGTATCTGGCGAGAGCCGGAATGGTTTCCCGTTTTTTGCTGTCGTCGTAGATATTAAAGATAGTTATTTTCCCGAATGTACCGTTGAGTTGCGTAATGACGACATCGGAGGAGGGAAAAGGTATCTGCCTCCAGTTGCTTGTGTTGACGCGTTTGTTGATAAGGGTTACTGCTCGGGAGCGTTCTTGATGTGAGTATCTATGGGTGGGGTAGATTACGTTCCAATCTGGGGTGGCTCTGGTGTTGCCTAGGAAATCGATGGCTGGTTCTTGAATGACAACGATGTCGTAGTCTTTGGCTGTGAATGGTCCACTGAGAATACAATGTTGTGCGGTGCTGGATTTGTTAAGGTTTTCTTGCCATATTCGTAGTCTTACAGCTTCGTTGTTAGGTGTATCATTCATAGAAATAGTTAGATGGGGGCTGGGCGGTGGCTGGCATTTGAGAATATGAGTGAGAGCGTGATCGAGATCGGTGGCGATAGGGTCTGTATTGTGATGGTGGAGGCGGCGAGTTCGATTGGCGGAAGGGTGTGACTCTTGCGTTTGAGGGGAGGTTGCATCCTCTCATGTTTCTGGATCCTCTTGGGGCGAGATGGTGATCGAGCGTGTTTTGAGATTGCTGGGTCGGAGCCGGGGGGTGGGATGGCTGTGTTCTGATATATGGTTTCGATTTGGGTGGTGCTTGCACTTGGGTCCAATCTTCGTTTGTAGGATAGTACGGCATGGTGTTGCCTTGATCTCTGGAATCAAGGTCAGTACAACGTCTTTCGAGTTCTGGGCATGTTCTAGCCCAGCTAGCGTGATCATCCGTTTTGCAAGAGACGCATCGAGTGAGGTCTTTGTTGGTGCACTCGCTAGTCCTGTGTTCTTCTGCGCAGTTGGCACAGGTGTCGTGATGTTGAATACAGTCTCTAGCTATATGGCCGTATCGCTGACATTTTGTGCAACGGATTGGTTCACGTTTATTCTTCTTTAGCTGTAGTTTGTTTTGATTGATCGTGATGCCGTCTCTGATACCTATATTGGCGGTGTTGGGGTCCTTAAGTGTGATGAGAAGGTGGGCTACTCGTTGAGAGGGAGAGTGTTTCGATGGTGGTTTGACCCATTTGGCTGAGGTGATCGTTCCCGGTTCCCATTTGTTCTCTTGCTCCACATCTTGAATCTGGGTTTGGTCGCTGGGGTTGAAGGTCAGTGGAACGAATTGAATAATTACCGGATAGGCTCGGTCTTTTATGACTGCAGTCGGATCGAGAGCCTGAATGAATTCTTCTTTGATGTCCTGTCGTTTCAGAATATTTCGATCCTGGAATATCCGGCCCATCCGAACATCCGACCCATGGCTGACTTAGCATCACGTGTAGTTCCCACGTACCTGATACGACAGCGACGTGTAAATGATAACCAAAATAGGTAAGCACGCTCGCGCGCTCACTGCGTGCATTGCCGAAACCTTCGTGCTCGCTGTTGCACACAGCGAGCTCAATTATTTTACCATTTTCACACATTTTTTTTAATAATTCTTTTGCATGTAATTAAATATTATATATTTCGCATACTCATAATTGAATGAATACTACAATGGGTCCTGATATTCCAGGATCGAGATGTCCTCTCCACCTCATCCTTTGGGCCTCAACCTATTCTAAAAAGGCTCTTGAGAGTTGGTCACGGTGTCAGCCGCGACACGCGCGGCGGCGCTGTGAGTCACGTGGTAAGTTGTGACCGTGATATTTATTATACATGCAAGACTTTGGGTCGGATGGGTCGGATGTTCGGATGGGCCGGATATTCCAGGATCGAGATGTCCTCTGTCGTTTGATATATGCAGCTGCTTCTTCTTCAATCATTTCAATGATGGTACCTCCGTTTTGGTATTGCGTTACTGATCGTAATTCTAGATCCGGGGTATCAGTCTTGACTAGGGTCTTCAGAGCGTTCTTGATTTTCTCGACCAGTTGACTATGCAATGATTTTCCTGGGGCTAGAGGGCTTTCAGGGTTAATATTGATTAGTATTTGACGTGCTTTGATTGCGACTCGCGCAGCTCTCTGGACGTCTTGAGAGATGGGGTCATCGCTGTTTCTTAATCCTGTGAGTAATGCTGCCTTATAGCTACCTTGCTGAGAGATCTGTTTGACTTGTGCGTTGAGATTGGATACGTCTTGGTGGATCTTGTCAAGGCGGTTTTCGATGGACGTTGAGCTGGTTAGGTTGTCTTGCAATTTCTTGATGGTTGGAGATATATGATCTATGTTGTTCTTGATGTCCTTCAGACTGTTATTGACAGCGTTGATTGCTTCTTCTGCTTTCTCCGTGAATGAATCTGTGTTTCCTCCGTTATCTTCTTTGTTCGTCTGAGTTTTGGCGATTTCTTCCAGTCGGTTGACAGAGCCTTCGAGGAGTGATGTTACCGATTCAGCTATGTGTTTGGTCTTCTTTTCGTGATCTGCTTTGAAGAGAAGTATCGCTATGGCTCTAATGATGTCAATATGCATGGGAGTTAAGGAGTGGGCCTGGACTGTAAAGTCAAGGAGAGCAGTCGTCAGCGTGTCTATGTTGATTTCTGCTGCCGGTGTGATAAATAGTCTTCCTTCGAGCTCCGCTCTTGCTGTTTGCTCATCGATTATTGCTGATTTGTTGGCTGGATCGCTTATGAGGTCAGGAATAGATCTATTGGTTGGGCGAAAGGATGGGACATTTCGTTTGGGTCTAGATGGTTTCGCGTTCTGGGATCCTTCTGGGGGATCTGCAGACATATTAGTAGTTTGTTTTTATTATATTTCTATAGTTAGTTATTAATTTGATCTGATCGATGAGAAGAATAGAAGGTGAGAGGCGTTACCGCCGCCTTTGGGCGCTGTTGAGCGCGATGTTGAAATTTTTGTTTCGGGGTCCTAGTTGGGGTGCCACTTGGTAGCGGTCCAAGAAGCGATTGAGCATCAGTACTTGGCACTGGTAGGGGCCCTGTGCTCCCTTTTGTCGAGAGTAGGACGCTCAGGTGACACCGGGGATAGATTTGGATTAGATGACATGCGCAGATGATGCTGCAGCAGATAATCGATCATTGAACATTGAATATCGATGCATTGTTTATGACTGCTGGTCCGTGCTCCCTTGAGCGAACCGCTGACTAAGCCCTCTGAACCGACTGCACGCCCTGAGGCAATCTTGTCCGATTCCTAGTGCAACGTTTATGTTACCCGCATAAAATTATATATCAATATCCCGATGGCAAAGGCTTCCAGGCTCATGACATTCACATTTCTCATCAGGTGCTGTATCGCCTGGTCATGGTCGCGTCAATCTCCGGATCACTCTGCTAAGCATGATACTCAAGGTTTTTCATCTCAGATGCACGGTAGTTTTTGTGTCTCTTGTGTTATTGTATATATAACGCTCTATTCACTAGCTGAGCTATCCCATGAAGAGATGGACCTGATTTCCAAACACACTGGCATCGGTGATCGCCATCTTTTGCATTCAATGGGGGACAGGAATCTTATGATTTGCAGGTGCATTCGATGGATATATGCGTAAAAATGATTGCTTTCAAGACGCCGCAAGGCATGCACAAAGTCGTTGCGAGGTATCTCACATGAGCGAGGATGAACGCATACAAGGTTTCTCGTTCTCATGTGCACGCTTTGAGACCTTCCTTATATTTTTAGTCGCTATCAGGCTCACCCTCTGCGAACTTGCTACAGCCCGCCACCATACACCACCTCTCGAGTGTTCTCCATTTAGCAACCATGTTGGATCACACATTCCACATCATGCAGTAGGTGATTGTGTCGAGTACGTCACTGTTGACATGCTTTAGGCGAACGCTCATTGATACATAGTGCACTCTCTCGGAGCGCTCAATTTTGGTCTAGCTACTCTGGGTACCTGCGAGAAATCCGTGAGGCTGGGTCATTTCTTGGCTGTTCTGCTAATAGTTGGGATCAGCCCAGCTGTGCTTCGCGTTTCGTCGATGGATGGAAATCGGTGCGTTCCAGCATAGATGGTAGCTGTCGATCTCACGTTTCACCCCTTAGATACTGCAAAGGATATCTATAGAAACATAACGATGGAGAAACTTGCTCTGATTCGATTTTTTTTCGATCAGCAAAGGGGATTCACAGCTGCACACCAGAATTGGGAGCGATCATCTACAGTCAATGAAATTCCCAATAAGCACGACTGGCCAGCTGATTCCTTCTCACAGGACCTGCGCGATCTTATCAGCGTGTTGAAATCGACTAGCGGTAATATACGCGACGTCGCAGATGTGACATCTACTTCCATAATTCAAAATGCGCAAGCAGTAGGTGACCTTCTGATCTCTTAGATACAGTCATTTAAGAAGCCCTTGCAGCTGTTCACAAAGATGGAAACTACCCTGTCACTTATCAACCAGCGCAGTTTCGATGATCATATTCATTCGTTGGACAAGGTAACCTATCTACAGCTTATCGATGAAAGCTGACATTCCCAGGTTGACCGGAGGATTGATGACCTGGCATTAAGCGTATTGTTCTCATTCTCTGGGCCTTCGAAGCGTTCCTGAAGGAATACACAGCATTCAAAATCCTTGGCGTCGCTACTATCACTCGTCGAATCGCATTTGACCGCTGAAATTGAAGCAATCGCATCATTGATGTCAGAGCAGAGACTTGAATCTCAGGCAGTCGCGGTGCGGTCGTCTGAATACTTTCCTCGACATTCTTCTGATTGAACCCCCAGGATCAAGTTCAGCAAAAATGGTCCGCGCTTGACGCGACTTTCTTTGCTATGCAAAATGTGACTGGTTTTTTTTTCCATTCTGGTCGCAGGTTGACATCATCTACAATCTAGTCCTTGTACGACCTGCAGAGTGTGATCACAGGGCTCGCATTCTCTTTGGAGACCTCCCTTTCCCAAGTATTGCATGTACAAGAGATCCAGCGAGAGGTTGCAGAGTCTGTTTCACTTCTTGACAACAGGATTTCCCAGCTCACGGAAGTGACTCACCGTGAACTTGAAACAATCAATCAGACGGCCCTTGCGTTCATTGACACCTTTCAGCGCAAGTCAAAACACGAAGCTTGGCTAATTAACCTGCAGTGGCTTCTGCGTTTTGTCGAACCCAGTTTGTGTTGCTATTAATTGTGCTCTTTTTTCTGACATACTACGTTAGCGTCGTTGCTCGGCCTCAAGACTTTTCAAGCTGTAACCAGTCTCTTAGTATTCCTCTGGCGTCTTCTGGAAGTGGCACTGTCACTTCTCATGGTAACCCGAGGCTTGAAACTGTTGTTTTTATCTTTCTGATGTGACTACCGCAGACTAGTGTTGCAGTTTCCAGCATCAGAAGTCAACTGTCACTCAAGTTCCGTGGTTCAAAACAGGTGCAACCGCAAGAAAGTTCATGGCGTCTCGACTCTCACCTGGAGACGAATGTGTCACCTGTCTCGAATGTTAGGCATCTGCAACGGATTGACGGTCTGGACCCACGGATCATTCGGCGACTTACTGGACCTCGCATATCTCGCATACCCGATAGGATCTGTCGTCGAACCAACCCTTATTAAATATTGTTGCAATTCTCCCTTACCATTTTATGTTTCTGTATACTCTGCGTTAATTCAGAAAGCACAATGGTTTCCATACATCCCTAAGGCCTTGAAGGATGCTGCAGGAAACCTCCATCAAGGGCGTGAACTTTCGTGGATGCTCGTTGATGTCGCCCAATCAATTCAATTTCATGTTTGTTACGTTAAGCTATTCTTATTTTGCTCGGCAGTAGTACTCCCAACGAGTCATGCTGGTCGTTCGCGTGATACGCCCGATCGGCGAAGCCGAAGTCTGCTTCTGATAAGCGCATGAAAAATAAATATAATTATTTATCGTACCCCTCTGCCCCAATAGTATTTGTCATTGATATCCGGAACGCTAACCGGGTCTATCCTGCTTCTAGCGTCTAACTTCTACCAACTTTCAGCCTTTGTCGTATGTTGTGAGCTGTCATGCTTGCGCACGGTGTCCCTAGGGAGTCCCATATATTTCCACCATCCAGGCACCATACTGGCCATATTGGCCCACATGACAACACAATGGACACCTATGCATCCAAACATCAAAGACTTCTACAGTCCTGCGGACAAGAACAGCCCTCAATTACATCCATCATCAATGTCTCTGGTCGTGATAGAGGATCCAAATTATATGTAGCGCCAAAAGGTAACAAGGTATATTTTCTGGCATATTCACTGCATTGTACACCACTCACTAGATTCAGGACTCTTGTGGACAACCTCAGGTCAACCCGTCTAGCTATCGTACAGCTATGGCCTATTCTAAAAATGCTCAACCACACCCTCCTGTGATTCCGCCTCGATTTCAGAAACTGTATGCAGCACCGTGAGTCAGGCTGTTACCCCTCTTCGAAAGTGCCTTTATTTGTGTGCCATAGGACGGGTAAGCCAAATCCAAGCCTTGACTATTCAACTTCTCCCAAGCAGCCATGTATTCCTGTATCTTCCACATGCGGACGAATACCCCTCACCAATTCTTCCATTGTTGACTCGCGATTGTCGTCTCAGCAGAAGTCACAGTCACCTGCACCTGTGAGTCCACATTACACGTGCCTATGAGCCGCAGTTTTTCATGGGCGTTAGATTTTTGATATAAAGGCTGCGCTGTTTGCCGAGGGTATTCACATTGGCATCCAATCGAGTGCTTCACATCCGCAACCTCCCACTGAACCTCATCTCCGCATTGATCAGGTACGATTCAAGTATTCCTTTGTATGAACGAACTAATCAATCCTTATTAAGCATACATCACAAACACTACCAACTCCCACAGAACCAATGTCTCATCATGACACCCAACCCCTGGGAGTCAAACTGGGTAGCCATATGCAAACACTGAATACACCATCCGAACCACCCAAGCGACCCCCAGGTTTGCAGTCGCCTGCTGGTCGAGGTGTCGCATTACCCATGCCGTCAATTAACATCAGCCTTCCTCCACCTTCCAAGGCAAAGGTAGTGGTCAATCTCCTTGGGTTGACCGGACAGTTGATTTAGTCAATGATATTGCAGAAATGGGCTCGTAAAGAACGGTCATCTGGACCTGAGTGCCCGGTTGCAGAACTTGAAGCTGTAACAATCAAACCAGAAACCCCCGAACCTTCAATTTCGTCAAGTAGCGTCAAGCTACCATCCGTTCGGGGGAGATCACGATCGTCGAGCCCGAAACCTTCAATCGGAGGATCGACTGCTCCAACATCATCAAATCTGGCTACGGTGGGCAGTGGTTTATCTCTAGCTCTGACAGTCATATTGATCCGCTCGGCCAGCAGGATATGAAAAGTCCGACAACTTCGAGCAAAGATGAGATGTGTAGGAAATGGTTCTTTCGTGTCTGTGACCGGGGCAGGTGGTGCCCCTATGCCCATACAATAATACCGACCAATCTCACTTGCAAGCTTTGGCTGAATGGGGAGTGCAATCGGCGGCAGTGTCCTTTCGCCCACAAGCATCAGGTAAGTTTGACACCGTCACGATTTGAACGTAATGATGACCCACACTCAAGAGTTCCAACGGTCCTGTCAGTAATCAACTACCTGCTCAAAACGACGATCCTCAAGATGTTGTGCAAGTTGCCGATGGTCCCATTAAAGATCAACCTCCTGTTCGAAATGGCAACGTTCGAGACAGCGTGCAAGTTCCCGACCATCTTGTTAAATATACACTGCCTGTTCAAACCGGTAACACTCAGGACAGCGTGCAAGTTCTCACTGGTCCTGTTAAAGATCAACTACCTGTTCGATATACGGAAGTTCCCGACCATCCCGTTAACGACCAACGAAACGGCAAACCTCGAGAGGGTGGTAAAGTTCCTGAAGGTTCTGTTAAGAGTCAAGCACCTGTTCGAAACGGCGGCGCTCGAGGCACAATAGATCAAGGTATTTTATCTGCTTACCTTAGCATAGCTAGCCCTCATCCCGATACCCCCAGACTCAACTCGACCTCCATCTTCTGACACGTCCAGCAGTGCTCAGTGCTCCATGACACAAGTCCCGCCCTCGGGAACAACATCCCGTGGGTCAGAGCGACAGTCTCAGGCGGCTTCGACTAATACCACACCAGAAAACACGGGACACAAGCCATCCAGCAACGTATGTGCATTCCTCCTGTCTCATTTCTGGCGCTCATCCCGTGAAGCCCGATGGTCATCAACCGAAGCAAGTCTGTTATGACTGGTTGCAAGGTCGCTGCCGGCGTGCCGTGTGCCGTTATCCGCACGAACGTCTCAACGATGTGAGTGCTTTGAGTTTGGTAATATACATCACTCCCTAACATATGGTATCAGAACACATCGCGAACTCAACTATCTGTTCGAAATGGCGATCCCCGAGATGTCGTGCAAGTTGCCGACAGTCCCGTTAAAGATCAGCCTCCTGTTCGAAATGGCAACGTTCGAGACAGCGTGCAAGTTCCCGACCGTCATGTTAAATATAAACCGCCTGTTCAAACTGGCAACGCTCGAGACAGCGTGCAAGTTCCCGCTGGTCCTGTTAAAGATCAACTACCTGTTCGATGTACGGAAGTCCCCGATGGTCCCGTTAATGACCAACGAAACGGCAAACCTCGAGAGGGTGGTAAAGTTCCTGAAGGTTCTGTTAGGAGTCAAGCACCTGTTCGAAACGGCAGTACTCGAGGCACAATAGATCAAGGTACTATTCTATCTGCTCACCTTAGCATAGCTAGCCCTCATCCCGATACCCCCAGACTCAACTCGACCTTCATCTTCTGACACGACCAGCAGTGTTCAGTGCTCCCTGACCCAAGTCCTACCCTCAGGAGCAAACTCCCGTGGGTCAGAACGACATTCTCAGGCGGCTTCGACTATTACGACACCAGAAAACACGGGACACAAGGCATCCAGTAACGTATGTGCATTCCTTTCCGGTTTCATTTCTGGCACTCATCCGGTGGTCGCCAGCCGAAAGTTTGTTATGACTGGTTGCAAGGTCGGTGCATGCGTCACTCTTGCTCTTTCCCGCACAAACGCCCCAATGATGTGAGTTCTATGAGCTTGGTAATATACAACTCTCTAACATATACTACTAGAACGTATCGCAAAAGAATGCTTCATCACCAGTTCGGAATACTTGTGCCGATGGCGCACCAGCGTCTGGCAACTCCCCATCACGACACCTACCGCCTAGCCTACCACCCCCTACCACACGTCGCAATGAGGATCTTGTCATACCCGTGACAATCGCAGATCACATCACAGTGAAACTTCGTAGTGGTTTCGATGTCCAGGACGTGACTACTGGATTCGAAACACGGTGGGTACACCTTGGAGACGTGTCACCGGACGTCAAGGAATCCCAACTCCGTTCCCTTTTGAAAGCATATCAAGTCGACGAATTATGTATTCCGGATGGAAAGGATGTCAAGCGGTTGACCGTCAAAGTGCAGTTTTCAACCGCAGCGCAAGCTATGGAGGCTTCGGTCGCCCTTCATGGACGCCAAATCCAGGGGAGGAGACTCACTGCGAAGCTGACTTTGAACACTACCGCATGCCGTACCACAGTGCTCAAAGACACCGCTGTCCGTATTACCTGGAGTGCGCCCCAGCGCGTCGGGTACGCAGGGTATGCAACCCTTGATGAGGCCAAGGCTGCGATTGCAGCCGCCACTGGATTGGTGATGAGGGACAATGTCCTCACAGCCGCCCTGTACGAAGGATTACCCGCAGTTGGTGTTTACAACGTCATGTTTTCTCATCTTCCTCCCGATGCAGAGAGAAAGGATTTGGAGCAGTTCGGCAACGCAGAGTCGATCCTACTCGAACGCCCCAATTACGACTCGCTCGACAGTGCTCGCCAAGTAGTACTTCGGATGTTAAACTCATGCGGCAATCTGTCCAATTTCGATCTTGTTCTTCCTATCTGGAACGGCACTGTTCTCGTATGGGCAACCTTTGAGACCCACGCGGATGCCAGCAATGCCAGGGATCATCTAGATGGCCAACGTCCTCGTGCAATTGGAGGAAAAATTTACATATCCGCTCGGCACGTGCAGGCGCTTAACTTCTCATTGCCGTTGAGCAAGTTCAAGATGCTGCAAGAAGACATTGCTCGCCTTCGGTGGACGTGGCGGACAAGGTTCAACCATGACGTGACTCTTTCTGACCGCCTGATATCGCCTGATGGGCCTGTTCATATCAGGATATCGGCCGAAAACGTGAGCAATCTTGGGATTGCCAAAGCAGAATTCGAACAACTTCAAAATGGTGAAGTCGTGACTCTCCAGAGGAAACCCATATGGGACAGATTCTTTTCTGAACCATCCGGCCACTTATTCCTTCGTGAGCTAGAGAGCCGATACACTGGAATTGGATTACGAACTCGGATGGGCAAGATCTTACTTTTGGGCCCAATTGAACAGCGTCAGCTTGCTCGAAAAGATATCATGACGCGGTTCCAAGAATTACAGGCGCGAAAATGGTGGCGCATTCCTCTATCAGGCAGGGTAGTTGGTCCATTTATAGGCACAGACCTTGTGACCCTCCAGAAAACCCTTGGTCCTGAGAACTGCTACGTCCATTACATCTCGAATCAGCGCAATCTGGTCGTTCGAGGTAACGAGCAGGCTTACCGTATCGCCTGTGAAGCGGTGGAAAAGGTACAAAGCCGCTACGCAGATAGCTCCACACCATCCCCCGAATCTGTCTGTCCTGTTTGCTTCACTGAAGCATCAGTACCAGCCATTCTCACCTGCGGACATATTTGGTGCACGTCTTGCCTCGAGAGTTACCTTGTGTCCGCAGTCGAAAACAAGACATTCCCTCTCACCTGCCTCGGCGCTGATGCCTCGTGTACGGAACGCATCTCTACCACCCTCGCCAAAAAGATCCTTTCTGGTGATGATTTCGCTGCCCTGTGTGAAGCGTCATTTTGGTCATACGTTCACGCGCGGGCGGACGAGTTCCACCACTGCCCAACACCAGACTGCTCTCAGGTATATCGTGCAACTTCTGGCGGCGTCGTTCTCCAATGTCCATCTTGTTTGGTTCGCATATGTTCTGGTTGCCATACGGAGGCTCATGATGGGCTCACCTGTGACGAGCGGGACAAGGCAGAGGACAAGCTGTACCATGAATGGGCAGCCACTCATGATGTCAAAAACTGCCCTACTTGCAGGACTCCAATAGAACGGAGCGAAGGTTGCAACCATATGACTTGCATCAGATGCCAAACCCACATCTGCTGGGAGTGTCTGGCAACGTTCCCCAAGGGGGATGGTATCTATGAACACATGCGAGAAAAGCATGGTGGCATTGGGGTAGAATTTCTGTGATCGCCCATTGTTTGATATGTTCTTTTTGGTCTTGTTTCATCTTATTTTATGCCTCTTCTCAAGGCTTGCGTCGCTTTTCATTTGTTCCACCATCTGTGTACTATGAGTTGTACTTGTGTCAATATCCTTTGGAGGGTTCTGTCCTGTCTGTGGCATTTATGATTCTATTTATACAATGTAATAGATCTGTTGTATGCTCTGGTACCCCAACAATCGCTCGGAGTAAATTATCCCTCCCATCTCAATGATAACTGTAGACAACAAACTAAGTCCCATCAGCGACGTTATCGATGAAGAAAAATGCACAGCACTCACGCTATCATACGGTTGCGCTGGAGGCCGCCCATGATATGGCAAACTCGCAGGTAACTCTGGCCTCTCCGCCAAATACGGCACAAAGACACCATACTGATCTCTAAATCCTTCCGTCTCGCTAGGATAATGCTGCAACTCCGGAGGATACGCCCTGTTCACTGGTGCATACACGACATACGAATTCGCCGTGAGGTAGTCTCCGCGTCGATTCCAGAACCCCTTCCGTATGCGTCGCGTATAGTGCGCAGGCTCTGGGGACTGAGGAGGCGGTGCAGACGCAACCGGGTTAGGGCGCTCCATCGGCGGTGGCGGGAGAGGATTCGAGCGCGAGCTATTGTTGTATGGCGTCAGATGATTCGCTCTTTCGTACGATCGGCTCCTTTCTCTGCGTCGCTCGCGGTCTCTCTCCCGTTCACGTTCAATCTCTCGCGTACGGACACGATTACGCAAAGGTGAGGATTCTGGCGATTCCTCGTCTGAATCTGGAGGTGCAGATAGAGGATGAAAGTAGTCTTCTGAGCTCTCATGGCTAGACGACGGCATGGACTCTGGAATGGTCGATAAATGGGCCTGCGGAATTACAGGCTCTGTCCTACTCCGTGACAATGAATGAGGAGCAACAGATCTTTGTACAGAGTTAATGAGGGGGCTCAGTACACTACTCATATCCTCCGTAAACGTGGACAGCGAACCCATAGAGGACGGTGATGTCGTAGTTGGGAGTGAATGATGCCGCGAAAGGGGTTCCGGAACTGAAAGGCCACGGGAAGCAGTGCTCGCACTCGCTTGAGGCGCTGAAAAGGAGCGTGACAGATGGTCGAGAGCCTCATCCGTATGTCTACGTGTCGCTGGATAGCGTGTAGGGGTCCGCACGGCATTGGATGAAGATGTCGTTTGAAAGTCTGACCTAGTGATAAATGACTCTGGCTCTCTCGTGAACACGGGTGCCTGAAGAGGCTGTTGTACGCGGGTTGCCGATGATGACATGGCTGTTGTTGTAGACGAAGACGAAGATGGCGGTGCTGGAAAAGGGGGTACATATTGTGGTGCGGTCGATGATGACCGACTTGAATAAATCGAATTTATACGACCGTGGGACGATGGTGGTGGCGGGGTTGCTGAAGAGATGGAATGTTGGCTCAAGCCTCCCTGTGAGCGGGACCCGAGGCTGTCTACGGAACCATGTCTCGAAGACGGATGACTGTAAAAATAGTCTCGCACAGGTGTGCTTGTGCTTGTAGTGTTATGGCTGTCCTGCGAACCTCTTTGTGATGGCCCATAACTGGTTGGGGTCAAATTACTTCGAATACTATCTTGCGAGCTGCGACGATTGTTGAAGTCTCTCGTCGGGGTAGCACGGTCTGTTCCCTCCGTTGACAACAGACTCGGAGGATTCCATATCCACGGAGTTTGTGGTGCGGTATCGCCTTGTACATCCCTTGTAGATTCTCGATCACGATCTGTTCTACAGTGTCGTTCAAGCTGAATCATCTCTGAAGGCCAAATCACGCACGCACCTTGCAGGGACCATGTTCTCCAAACCAAGACCATTTTCGGAGAGCTGTGTCCTCCAGTAGCTCGGGCTTGCAGGACGGGGGACGCGCTTGTAAGGATTAAAGTTAGCAGGGACGTTCTGAGCCCACCCCATGCCGGGTGCCCAGTGAACACCGGGACCTGCGCCATTCATGTTGTAGGCAGGGTTATACTGCCAAAAGCCAGCTTTCCAATGTGGGTGAGTGTTGGCGCCAGGCGGCATAGGTGGTGGACCAGGAAAGTTTGGAGGAAGAGCGACGCCAGCTGGTGGGGGCCAGGTGCCTTGCCAACCCTGTGGCATGGGTTGTTGCTGCATGAGTTGTGGATTGGGGTGCCAGTGTCCTCCTGGTTGAGCCATGACGGGCCTTTGGTAGATAGCATGACAGTAAGTTCAGATTTCAGTTACAAGGACGAAGAAGCGTACCAGATCTATACACACACTTGCGACGGACACTTGAATTAGAAAGCCAGAAGGGTATTGCAAAGAGGGGGTGATCTTGGCTGGTTTCTACAGCTTGACGTCGACTACGATTGCAAGTAGCAGTAGTAGTCGCCGACGATACAATGAAGAATGAACTTATAACGCAAATTGTACTGGGTATCACTAATTTTATCCGATGGAACGAGGGCAACACCGCCAGATGTTGGCCAACACGGAGGTCAAACGAGCACTAGCACTGGCGAGCCTGCGGCAGAGACTGTGACGCGGCTGCTTAAGATGCAGGAGTCGGAACAAGGTTTCAAATTTACACAGCATACATACAAATTTCATGCCACCCGGATCTCTTTTAAGAAGCCTAACGAGTTATCTACCAGTACTAACTGTTTTGCATTGGAAGCGCCTACTTATTACAATTACTAGGATATGGCAACATCAAAGGACGATGAGCTCTACATGGAAGCTGGAAGCGAATTCACCAACGGAAGCAAATCAGGCTCAATCCGGTCATAGCGGACCGTCCACCGGGATACGATCGATCAACCAGACGAGCAAGGTAAGTCGTTGCGGCGCTCCAAGTTTCTCTTCACTCTACCTCTTCCAATGAACTGATCGGAACAGATCGCTTATACAACTTGCCTTGTAGCCGATCTCGGGGCAACCCAATACCGGCACCACGGCTACAACACAGTGTCGACCGTTGACGTCAATCAAAAGCCAGTGCCGACTTCATCGTGCCATCCTTGAAGATTCTTGGTCCGCAGCCCTTGGTGTGGTGCCTCGGAAATTTTTCTAACAAAACAATCAATAGATGTTGTTAATTCCAAGTGGGCTGGAGGTGCACCTACTTACAATCGTGGTGGACCCAGAAGAATGGAAGTGTGAGGATTGATGCGACCTGTCCTCTCCCTTGTATCCGATGGAAACTGCAGGTGCCCTTGCCGTTTGCGAGAACAGTGGGAAGTAGGGAAGTATTATAAGGGTCAGGAGAAAATAGTGCTACAGCATGTAAATCCTTAGCATCGCTCTCATCTCTGCCTGCACTGACCTGCTGCGAAACCTGTCCATCGATGATCGATTTGAGAAGCAGGTGGGATCGAAAGGACTCCTTCTAATCGGCGCTGGACAAGTGTGCGGTATTTGCAATGTGGGACACCAAGACGGCGTCCTCTAATATGACATTCGACCAGTCTTTGTCGAGAGTACGACTGGATAGAGGTGCCAGCATCATGATGGTCCTTATTCAAGCGCTAATAGTGATCAGTAATCCCGACTTGACGCCGATTCAGACGGCATTTCCCGCTCGCTTGTTCTACGATATTCTCAATCCCCCACTTTGAGCGCTCGACTTGTACTCGACGGTCTCGACCTGGGTACGAATTACTGGTCTACGAGATCTCACAGACAAGTAAGCAAATGGTTACTGGCTCCTTTTTTTAGCCAACTTCCAATAACTTCTCGATGGTCCGAAAACCGATGAGCACGGCTTGATGAGTATTTCGCGGACCGTGGCGCTTAACACCTCACCACCATAGCGTTGACAACGCGTGTCTGCGGCACATCGATGACTCAGCATGCTATGTGACTATCCAGGTCATCTTTGTTACTGGAATATGATACACCACGCTAAGTCGTACCAACTGAGAATCAGATTACACTGACTCTGCAGAATCGTAATGATATTCTGTGGCTCCGCAGAAGCGTTCTGTCTATTGTCTCGGTATTCAAGCGTACACCATGAAACTCTCACGACTACTGACTCGATCTTTCGGATTACTAGATCTGTCTGAACTTCCTGAGTTTCTGACTCGTTGCAAGAATGTAAAAGGACAAGCCTGGGTGGAGAGCGCGGAGCAAATTGGCTCTGTGTCGCCAACCACAGATCGTACATGGCGATCTTGGCAAGATTGCGTACCGGGTTTCAAAATACACCATGTCACCACTTCAAGCCCCACCGGCGCCACCGCTCACAACTGATCAAATGATCTTGCCTTTCGGTTCTCAATCGGACGAATTAGAATCATCACACCTAGGCGATAATGAGAAAGTGGACGAGTTCTTTGATTTTCATGTTGAGTGACTGTATAACAAAATATACAACACACATAATCCGTCTGAATCATACACAGATGCGCACGAGCTATGAGCTTCATGGCCATAGACATAGGTGTAAGTCATGGATAGCTAACACGGCGACCACATTGTTGAGTTGGAAAGATGGTGGCGGGTCACTCAACTGAAGAGGTATTCGAATGAATATGCATACTCGATCCCAAAACCGAGGGTGGTGGGCAGATCAACCACCATCCTAGCGGGCGCCGAATCGTTCTCTCCAGGATATGCACTTGGCGTTGCATGGGACAGTAATCATCATAGTCTGAATCCCTCCACACTACAAGCAACTGCACGGACGTAGGCGACGCCATGCACTCAAACGGATTCTCAGATAGTCCAACTACCTGGCCAGGAGCGACTGTACAAATGGCAAGACGGGCAGATTGTTGGAAATTCGAACAATTGACGATAACCATTTGCAGCTGGGGGAGGTCTTGCGAGCGCGAACTGAGGTTTACCCTTCGTGAGTTCAGCGAGGCCCCACCGCTCCGAGTCGGACTCTTCTCTTGGAGATCTAAACAAAGGACGGTAAGGACTGAATTCATATTTGCCACCGTATCTACATATTGTAAGAACGGAGCAATTTCCAATTGGTGTCGATGCCGTGTGTGCGCTCCACTTTTAGAGCGGCGGTAGCCCCCCACAGTTTAACGTTTGATCCTGAACCAATTCGCATTTACCCCACGTGCGCGCTCCACTTGAGGTCATTTGTTTCACCGATTGGAGGCGTTACGCGACAAAGTTCCAGTGATCAGGCGAGTACGTGCTAGATGCGTGCGCCCTCCAACGTTCATGGGTGCGACTCAGCACAAGAAGTCTATCCATGGGTTGTTCGGGAAGTAGTCGAGGGTAGTCGCTATCCGCCATACCTGCCGGATGTCAGTCGTTACGTTGAACAGAGAGCCTAAATACTTGAATATGCTCCTGACCACTGAGTAAGCAGTGCTATACAGTCTGACTGTCAGGAAGATCGCTAGCAGAGCATGCATTGTAAAAAAGATGGTGGAGAAAGATGACATATGTACAATATAGCGATGTGACATCATAACCCTGTGATTCCAAGTGCAAACTATGACAGATCCTGCCGTCAGCTGTGAAGAAACAGCGACCGCCCTAGTGTGAGATGTCATATTCGCACGCTTAATAGTCAACATCCTCCTGAATGAGCGCCACGGCTCTCGCAGAGCGAGGCTTGATAGAACACTTGAAAGGTTTGGGGTAGCTACAAGTGCATCTATCTAGACCTGCGATGGACTTGATAAGATGTACAACATACCTGACTGTGCCTGATGAGGGGTCGATCTCAGGCGTGATCTCGACGCCGTTCTCGACGGCCTTGGAGATATCAAACACGGCCAATGACATCGCGGCGGATAACCAAACTGAGGCATCGGCGAGGTGGAGACCTAAGCAAGTAACGTCATAGTTTACCCCGGCGCTTCTATGAATCGAGCATACCTGGACAGATACTGCAAGGTAGAGAGTTACATAGCATTCTACCCAAAACTGATTATGTACTTACCGTCTTCCAAAGCCGAAGCAAATTGTGTAAGGGTCTGTCTCAGGCTTCTTTCCGTCACTGGCCAAAAAGCGTTCAGGGCTGAATTGCGACGGGTTGGGATATCTCAGTGGGTCGTTGAGCATGAACCTGTCATAAAATTATGTTAGTATATCGAATACGGAGAAACAAGGACACTGACCACACGTTAGCAAGAATCAAGGAACCTTTTGGAATGTAGTACCCGTTATAGATGTTGTCCTCGGTCATACGGTGGGGGAAACCTGCCGTTGAGATACCGCTCGGTGAGTAAAGAATGCGTTATACGATATGTGCGTACCGGCAGCGCCGACAACATTCCAGCGTTGAATTTCTTTTGTGAGTGCCTCAATGTAGGGGAGGGAGTCGCGATCGGCGAAGGATGGAAGACGATCGGATCCAACAACAGCGTCTATTTCGTCCTGAGCTTTCTTCTGCACATCAGGGAAAAGTGTCATAGCTAGGAAAAATGAGTAAATCGAGGGAATAGGCTAATATTGCTCTTAAACATGTCAATTTAACATATAAAGGGAAGGGCCTACTGTGTCGGAACCACCGCTGTATAAAGATAAAGCAGACCACTTCACAATGTGTTCCTCTTCCGCAGACAAAATACGGCCTTGCAACAGATCAGAGGTGAAAGACTTTGGCGCGATACCAGCCGCCTGTAAGATTGAAACTTTAACGCACGAGCGCATGGTCATGAATTACTCACCATTTGATCCTTGACAAACTCGTAGGGTGCAGAAGCCATTTCATCGAGGGTCTCACACCACTCACGCGCTTTGCGCTTGAAGCTAGCACCAGGAAACCATTCGGGGACATGTGCCACTAAAAATGATAAGGTGATCAGAGGCAAACATCAGATGCTATTGCTTACAGAATGGCATATAATCAACCATGAAGGTACCAAAAATGCTCGAACGCGAGAATTGGTGCGTAGCACGGTCTGCAAGGTCAATGAAGGGATCATTGTTCTCTTTCACTTTGTAACCATAAGTGATGCGCAGAATGATGGCGCCAGCAGTCCTATAAAGATACAACGTTCAACAGTACGCCAATACAAAGATAAATAATACCAACTGTCGGATATGTTCTTGTAGTTGGTCAGGTTTCGTAAACACACGCTTAAGGAATCGGCGAGTCTCAATCTCTTCGATTGGGTGGTGGGTCTTCACAGCGGCGCGGCTACCAATGACGTGGTGTATGTTCTTGCGGTACTGGCGAAGACGGTCATTGTAAGGGAGAAGAGCCAAAGCGTGCTTCCAGCCACAGAGTTCGCCACACATGGGAAGGACAGGGCGGTCGGAGCACACATTACTCTTCTTGTCCAGCAACTCTATTGCAATCCTGGTAGAGTTTACCACCATCATGTGCTGACCCAGAATCTCGACATGCACGATGTTCCCTGCACGCATGGGGTTAAAATATGATTTTTGGAAGAAAAAAGAGTCGCTAACCGTACTTCTTGCCCCACTTGGCAAAGGTGAGCCAGGGCTTGATGCGAGGGATATCTTGGATATTCCCAATGAGGGGCCACCCCGTGGGACCAGGGGGATAAGGTGCAGGATTCTTCTTGTTGAACGCTGGCATCGTCAGATACGCTCCGACACCAGTAAGACCTAGAACCAGCCAAGCCACATTGGTGAGTGTTAACATGGTTTGCAAGTAAAAGGCAAACGACTCGAGAGCAAGGTTATGGAGTAGTGATTGGTCATGATACCCACATCAGGCTGTCACCCTCAGAAATACTTGACTAAAGGTGCTGTTTGGACAGCAAACCTGAGGACATCTCGATCCTGGAATATCCGGGCCATCCGACCCATCCGACCCACTTGCAGGGTATAGTAATGCAGATCTCCATACCACGTGACCCACAGCCATTGGTCGCGCCGCCGCACGTGTTGCTGCTGACACCGTGACCATGGCTGCTACTGCTACCCAGCTAGCGCTCTAGCACTTGCAGATGGAACTCTATCCTGGCACACTGTTGACCCTCAGGACCCTTTTTAGAATGAGTTGAGGCCCAGGGAATGAGGTGGAGGACCCATTGTAGTATTCATTGAATTCATTTATGTGCACTTACTACGATACTTATTCCCTCACTCTGAACAAGCCCGAGTGCCTGAAGGCTCCTCCATCTATGAGGTTTAACCAAAATTTAGCATTTTTGACTTGGATGTACAACAAAGTAACCAGAAAACATACACGTCTGACTCTAAATAATTTTTCTGGTTCTGAAATCAAGAAGTTGTCAATGCCAATCATAAGGCATAACGTGCCTAATATTTGATGTATAGATTCAATATTCAATGCTGTAACACAAGCCACACTTACTCGGAAGTAGCTTCCCTTCAGTTGTGTCATAGGAACGGCAATGATAAACAAGGCAGTCACAAGCCTATGAAAACCGTCAGACTCTTCGAGTGTGTCAAGCGATGTCACTTGCGCTGCTTCAATACCAAACACCATCAATCCTCCAGATTTTGTAGCCCATGGGACTTGGAAATATGCGACTGCAAAACCTAGGGCACAATTGTGAACGTTGGACAAATCATGCACTGTTGTAACTCACCGCCCAATGCTCTTGCAAGGTTTAACAGGGCACTGACTTCGCCCTAGAAGGGGAGGTCATATCACTGAAATACAAATGAGTATATATGCGTCACTCACTGCCCTACGAGGGAAGCAGTCATTGCAATATGCGTCTAATGATACTCCTTGAGTTACCCTACAACACTTCAAATATTGGATCCGAGACTTACACACTGCAACAGTGTTGAGGGTGATTGCAACGATCGCGATGCCCCAGCCCATGATGAGAGCGGCTTCGCTGAGATTTTGTATGCCAGCGCCCAGCGTCAAAAAGCCACAGATATAAAGCGGCATGGCTAAGTAACAGGTCCTACACATATTCTCAGCTCTAACTTCAGACCATCAGTTGAGTTTGCATACCACAAGCGGCTCTCGGCCTCGAAGAAACCACCGTTTTTGCGAATATGCAGATCCATAATGAATTCATTGACGTAACGTCCAATGAACTCGCCAATAAGGACGGCGATCTAAAAAAATTATGCTGAGAACATTAATCATGCATACTTCATAGATGGAAAAAACTTGCAATTGGAGTTGCATACGCTCCAGCCACGGCATATTGACTGAAGCCAAATCCGACAGGAGGAGGAGATCCCATGAAGACAACATTTGTCGTCTACAAAAGTTGATAAATCTATTACTGCAGGTCGAAACGAAAACGCTCACATTCAAGCCGATCGAGAACCCGAAGACCAATGCCTTTCAAAAAGGTCAGCAAATGTACTAAGTGTGGTCAGCAATGCAATCCATCTCACCTCAAAGAGAACTACGAAGAAAAACTGAGGACGCCAAACGACATCCAAAGATGCCAATATAACTTCCGGCCATCGTGGTCTGTATTTTGCCATCTTGTACCCAGTGACGCCTATCAAAGTTTCAAATCGATATCGCAGTCCCGTAGAAATTTGCAGTGGCTTCGATGCAAGGTGACGATCATACATACTAGTTCAGCAAAAGTCAACGCCACTGCCCTAAGAAACAGTATAACAGAGCGTACGTTTCTTCCATGAAAAACACAATGAGAAGTAATACGATGACGCTGTAAATAGATCCTATAGCATAGGCCCATCTCCAGCTATTCAACAATTGATGAGTATTCTGAATCAAGGACAGCATATGTAAGACGTACCTCACACGCGCTACAAGAAAGCCAAATACAAATGGTGATAGGTAAGGCGATCTATGAGATAGTGAGAAACGTTTCTCCCGATAAAGGAATTCATTTCTGACAGAACGAAACCCGAAGTCCAAATGTTCAGCTTCCGTGCTTGAAGATGGAAGGGGAAGATATCCGTCACGACATAAAGACCCTTGGAGGTTGGTAAATGTTGGAGCTACCATGAGAATTGCCACTAATCGTACTGTCACCTGGGGACACGTTCTGAAACCGTAGTCAGTTTACCGCAGCATGGATAACATGACGACCTGCCCAAAGAATCCAGTCAAACATCGCATCCCTTCATTAGCAGTTAACATTGTCCAATAAATACCGAATGATTGTGTAAATACCTGCAAAGGTGGCTAGATTCGGCGCCAATGTGCCACCAACCAAGAATGCAAGCGAAAAGAGCTGCGCTCAAGTTTCAGGATTCATATCAGCCAAATCACTGGAAATATATACCTGGCTCCAGAAGAGTACTGGCAACCGACCATACCGTCTCATGAGCATGACCCAGAAGATGCCTCCCCAACCTGGACTACAGATGAGAAGAGGCTATTCTCATGTAATGGTGTGATCTCACCCAGAAGGAAGATGCTCCAGCTTCAGGGAATTGTCATTGAATGTGAGTAACGATTAAAGCATCACGCACTTTGATGTCAGATCGTTGATGACACCCGAGGTCGTGTCATAAGTTTGAGCGAGGCCAAATATCGACGCGATTCCTGCCAATAAAAGTATTTCATGATGACACTACTATGGATACTGAGCGAGGGCGAAATATATACCAATTCCAGAGTCGAAGTCAGGTACCACTGCAGACATTGTGATGATGATCAGGTGTACAGTCTTGCGAAAATCGGTCCACTACAAATGAATAGCTTAGTATAAGTGAAAGGGACACGATAGTGAGAAATGACGAGCGTTTTGTGGGTCGTTCGGGTCGTCAGCGGGTTGAGGCCAGAGAACCTTCAACCCATCAGGGCTAAGCTTGAGCCTAGATGCCATTACCTCCCCAAACTCGACCTTCGCCTGTCTAGTGGGACACGAATGAGTCGGAATGAGTTACGATAGACTTAGGATATATGGGAGCAACAACCACATACTCGGGGTCCACTACTAAACGGCCAGAAGCCCGCTCGTAATAAGCAACAAAATCCACGTCGTCGGTAACATCGACTTTGATTGGGTCATCTGCCTTCGTTTCTGAATGCAGCCGCTGGGAGCCAACATGCTCTAGAGCCATGATTGGTGGTGGAGGTGAGAGTTGGGAAGCAAATTGTAAGGTATCGTCACTCGATACCCATCATCAATTTGAGGCGCAGTACTTACGATGATGATGTGTTTATTTTAATCTCGGGGGCGAGGGGTGCGCAGATTGTGAGGAACGGACAGCCTGTTAAGGTGCGTTCGAGCGAAAGGTACCCTGATATTACTCGGATCTTCACTCAATCCGAGCAAACAAGGTATAATAGACAACAGACCCTAACAGACCTCGAAAACAATCTTGAGTTTGGCTCCCTTTTTCCTTCGCGATACACCGCCCGGATCACCCATTTCGAGGACTATGACCCACACGCATCGGTGAACCGCTCGTCATATCCATTGACATCTCCGATACTTAGGCCATCCAAAGCTACAACAAAACACTTCAACCCGGTTACTAGATAGACTTATGTTTTCATCGAGAACTGTTCATGACATTTTTGAATTGGCACAATGCATGAATACATCATTCGAGGATTAACTGCCACGGAGTCAGCAATGAACGTAGTAATGAAAACAGTGACGAAGGAGGGACACTGACGAAAGAAAGACAATAACAAAAGAAAACCGAGCAAGACGCGGATTAACACTGCAGTGAAGCAAGAGACGGGGGAAGAAAGACGAAACGTGAATAATCATGCAAGCGTTTGGGTCTTATCGGTGTGAATGATGTGAGAACCGACATTGATACTGGCTCAGGGATTGAAGGAAAAGAGGATGAACCGAGGATGACGAGGTACCAGATGGCAAACCGAGCATCAGCGCTCGGTGAGAATCGACCACAAAAGGGCATAAACTATGACACCGGGATCTGGGAAATTGGAAATGCAGCTACAGTGCTGACTCACTGTGACATGAACATAATACTCAACTTGACGCAAATAGACATGTGGGACCAGGGAGATTTTAACGTAGCACTGAACACCAGTATTATTGCTTCCCAGTCATTTATCCCCAACAGAAAAGGATTGACCTTGACTGAGATTTCAATGAGGTTCGCTATAAAGTTGATAGAAAGCCGGACAACTCCGCATCCACAGGGTCACAGGCTATTATCCCAAAAAGGAATCGAACAATAAAGTTACTCAATAGTCCAATTATAGTCTTATACCAGGGCTTCACCTCTCCTACTTCGTCGACCCTGCCTCCCGGCCGTGCCACTACTAAGAACTGTAATTGAACTATGTCATCAAAGGAGAGTTTCACGACGAGCAGCCTCTCGCTGAATCTGAATGAGGACTGGGACCGCTCAAGTGATATTATCATACCTCAGACGCAAGTACCACGAAATTCTGTACTGGTTCCGGGCGAAGAGACACAGGACAACTGCAGCACACCTGGGGCAAATAGAAGTAGGAAAAACAGGTCGCTGAGTGAGCTCATGCGGCTCCATGCCGAGAAGGGGACCAATGTGATTTTCAACGTCGAGGAAGCGAGTCGTGTAGCAGATGTTCTCAAGCAGTGGGTGAGTCATGGGGCACCGTCTCCCCCACCTAACGTTTGGCTCATCGAATGTTCCGACACAGATAAATTCGGGCACTTCTCCGTACGAGGGCGAGGATGACTTCTTTTCTCGTGCAAACGATGATCTGTCACTTGGTGCGAAACGTTCGTTGCAATCGGGAGACTCCAGTGGCCGAGCGAGAGGACAGAGCGAAAGTGTTGTCTCGCGATAGTCTTCGCTGAGATCACTTTCAGTCTCGCTCTCCAATGTCCATCCGGGCTTTCGTAACCCTTTAGATGATAGTTTACGACCTCTGACGATAAGTACTGATGATTTTCATGATGATCATATACTCTACTCTACGACTCGATCAGTCATATTACTTATAAGTTACTTGGCAGTCTTTTCTCAAATTCTTCGATTTACGAAGCCAAGTCTGTATGCATATATTTGGTTAGATATTACTATTATGACGTAATCAATGAACTTGGTACAGTCACGTGCGATGCAAACCGTGTTCTTGGACAAACCATTTCGAGACCGCGCCGAATGTGAAACTTACTATTAGACGGATGCTGAAGAGCCCGCGAAAGAAGTGTGTGACGGTGAGTGTTTTGAAGTGTAACAAGTACTTGATTGTTTACGAATTAATAGCCATCACGTCCGCCGCGGAGGAATGGATCGAGGCAAACCAGTGTAAAGAGGGAGCCACCGGAGATCAACTTGAGTGCAATGAGACCCCCCAGCCCAACAGAAGACCCGCTTCTGCTGAGTGCAAGACATTTCGGGTCAACAACCAGTTCTAGATCGACCCCTGTTTTCTTAAGCTCGTCACCGCCTGGACATGCCGACGTTCGGGACACCCAATCACCCGAGTGGACGGACACCGAATCAGAAGGCGAGGGAGAGTACACAGGGCGTTTCAAGATGTTTCAAGTACCTACGAAGGCGGACCCACCGACTAGTGGGACAAAGGCCCGCATGAAGGAGTGGGGTCGGCCAGTCAGCCCATTTCCGTACGAGGCACGACTAGACAGGAGCTTGCCTGATCCAGAGGATATGGAAATTGCAGATAGTGAGGATGAAGGCATGGAAGGAAATATCTTGGATGCATTGGATATTGAGAGTGTGTTCGAGGATATCGTGGAGGTGCCACCTGGTTCCGACGATCTATCCAGCGATCTGTCAACCAGTGATATTCATACTAGGGTAGAAGAGAGTGAAGATTCAGATGTGGACGTCGAAAGTGACGTAGTACGCATTACAGGGAGCGATCCGAATGCTGCAGCGAGAGCCGCTGCGATTTTGAAATTAGTAAGTATCTCTCTTCAATCTCTACAAGTTTAAGTTTTTTTGACCAATCCAGCATGACTACGACTGCGTATTGGCGTCTTCCAGGCCCGCCGCTGCACGCAAGTCGCGCACAACGTTCCCTAGCGCAGGCGTCGGGAAACGCCGCAGCTCGATACCGTCTCGTCCTTCCAGTGCAACATGCGTCCAACCTCCTTATAAGCCTAAAGCGGGCGAGTGGAGGCGTGAAGACTGGAAACTTTTGGATAAATGTTTTTTTGAGGAGTGCCATGTCAACGGAGTTATCATCTCGCCAAAGGATGTGAACAGAGAGGCGGTGGTGATGCGATTTCAATGTCTTGCTGGAGGTCACGATGTTGTGACGGGGCTGGGTCCCCCATGGAGTTGGTTTGTACTTCCTGACAGTTTTCGCTGTCCTAGCTGAGTTGACACACACTCAGGGAGAACTTACTAGCAAGAGTAGATGTGCTCATAAAAAAGCGGGCTGCGCGAGCCGATCTCTCAACATTATCTTTTGCCAGTTTCATGTCCCCGGATGTGTCCAGGCTGGCGAATTTCACATCTACGCCGGTCTCGCACATACCACGGTACCGTGACCTCTTCAACCAAGCCGGTGCTATTGACCCGACGAATATTCCCATATCTACATCATCTTACTCAGTTAGGCCTCAACCAACTATTGTATCACCAAATCATCTAGCAGAAAAGACGGGATTCTTTTCCAGGCTTCCGACATGGGCATCATTTCTTCCTCGCCGTGAATATATTAAACCTGATGACCACCCCGACTGTCCTCCCCTACCTCCTCCACCCACAGATCTCATAGACCGTCGCAAGCCCATTACGACACCAGCGCGGAAACTTTCGGAGCGGCAGAAACCGCACAAGGATTTTGTAAATCTTCACCATACCACACCTCCACAGAAGCATGTACAGCTGCGCAGGAACAAGCCAAAACGCCTCGTGGAGCTCCGTCACATATCGCCAGAGCCCATCTTCACAAGTGATTCCCGGGCAAGACGGAGTAGCGGTGGTAGCGTCAAGGATTTGATCCAATGTTTTGAAGGGACGAGTGATCTTACTGGTTCTATACAGATTTCTGCAAGTGCCGTGCAAAGTAGGCTTCCTTGGCAACCATAATTATGCATCGAGAGTTATCTATATCATTGTATTCTCAATCATTATTCTAGCAACACGTACATCAATAAGACTTGGTTTCAGGTTTCTGAAATCGGGTTGGTTGAAATCAACCAAATGGAAAAGGCGTTTTTGATGGGCGTGGACTTCAACCTTTACATTTCGAGGAAAATGTATGATTCATGGACACACCTATTAAGTGGGTTCGTCCACGCCAAAGACAGTGTCGTAGATGGCAATTGTCATAGTCATACTCGACCGATGTCCGCAGCACCGATTCGATCCTACACATTGTATGTACATTTATTCGGCGTGAAATAATTTGACTTGTTTGCATGACCCTGCCAGCCTGACACGCACATTGTATATACATTTATTCGGTGTGAAATCATTTGAGCCGTTTGCACGACTCTGCCAGTCTGAGATCCACCTTACAATGGGAATGAAATATTTTTGACCACATGCAAGTCCGGACCCAAGGGCTTGGTAAAATAGAGCATGCTCAACTAGTTTAGTAAATGTCCTCATGACTGATGCGAGGTGGGACGACGACGACCAAAGGAAAATTCAAAGAAAAATCCGCAGCAGCTCAATCCTTGATAAGAAACATCTCCCATCCCACCACCTGCTCCTTGCGTTCCTGTTGTTTGCCCTTGATACCCTTGTGTCCCTGGCACAGCCTGAGATTGACCTGCTTGCGTGTCCGTCAGGCGTCCTTGAGACGACTGTGCGCCCGACACAGCTTGAGATTGACCTGGTTGTGCGTTCGTCGGGAGTCCTTGAGACACTTGTGTTCCCGACACGGCCTGAGAATGACCTGCTTGCATCGAACTGCCATTTGTATGTTGCGCAGCTAGTGCAGCCGCTTGTGCGCGGGCCAATTCTGCTGCGCTGGGAGGGGAAACATAGATTCTCTGCCGATGTATTAAGTTCCATGATATCAAAAAAGGAGCAATGGAGGTCACTCACATTTTTCTTCCGACCGGCAGCTACTTCAACGGTATGTATGGAGCTTCCCCCTCGAAATAAGTTGAAATTCCAACGTCGGGGCTCGCGTGGTGTTGATTGAGGCGAATTCGGAGGTCGCGTGCCGACACGTGGGGAACGAAACAACCGACGAAGAAGAGACAACGCACTTGCAGGGGGAGCTGGCCCATGGTTTCTATCGCTACCAAAGAAATCATTGCCCTGTATCAAATGAATTTTAGCCAAAGCTAAGAATTGAAAAATAATACTAACATATCTCCCCACGCTTCTATTGTTTGCGAGCTGTCGTGAGGGGAAGGTCTGACAACATAAATCAGCGAAGGATCAGGTTGTTCACAACTGCTTGGCGCACATCTAGCGGTCGGATTGGACGTTTCTAGTAAAAAGGTGACATCAAGTGTGAGAGAGATATAAAAGACTGGCTTACCTTGAACTTCGCGTCGGGCCCTGCATTGGCGTCATCCGTACCCTAAACAACAGCAAAAACCTTCAGAATAAAGAAAAGACGTGGAAGTACAATGCAGAAGCGCACACCCTGCTGTTTGAGCGCTGCCTCTACGTTCCATATATAGACCTTTGTGTCTAATCCAGCGCTGGCAATATATTTGCCATCAGAGGACATGGCAACAGTCAAGAGTTCGTCATCATGCAAGAGCGGGTCTCCGACTGGCTGGTTGGTTCTGAGGTCCCAGATGCGCACAGAGCAGTCTTTTGATGCGCTAACAAGATGGATTTGATCAGGGGAAAGACAGAAAGAGTTGATGGCATTGGCATGACCGTGAAAAACAGCGAGCTCCTTCCCACCAATCGACCGCCATTTTCGGATGGTGCCATCATACGACGCGGAGAAAAGGTATGCGCCATCTCTAGACCAACACAACAACGTCACGACGTTTTCATGTCCCTTGATCTCGATAAGTAGCTCGCCATTCTTTGACCACACACGAATTGTCCCGTCCTCCCCGCCGCTCGTGAATTTGTCGCCTTGTGGAGAGTATTTGACAGCATAGACCCAACCGTGACCGGTCTCTATCGGTGGTGCAATTTGTCGGCCGGTATCCGGGTTCCAGCGTCGTATGGTGCCGTCGCTCGATCCACTTGCTATCTCCAGCGCATTGGGAGACCAATCGAGGCACCTCACTTGGCCATTGTGGCCCTCCCACGGATCGCCAACTACACTGCCCTTCTTTATGTTCCACAGCCGTGATCTGCCGTCTATACTTCCGCTCACAACCACAGTTTCATCAGGAGATACAGCCATAGAGCCTATCGGGATCCCATGGTTATCCAAAGGTTTTCCTACTGATTCTCCGTCTATTTTCCACTGGCGAATCAAACAGTCGTTCGACGCGCTCAGCACATTGCAGCTGGCACCCACGCAGGCAAGACTCCATATGGAGCGGGAGTGACCCCCAATGATGCACTCCGGCATCAAGCCCCCTGCTGGTCGTTCTGGTATCGGTTTCTTCCAGGATGTGGTCCGAGTGTTGTGGTTGACGAAGTAGGACCGACCGAGTGGTGAGATGTGCCATTCACATCCACTGACAGCAAGATCTCCAGGATGATCTATGCTTTGTCATGAGTTCCTCGCTCCCAGTGGGATGGTCTTCGCTCACCTAGACGCACTCCTGGTAAAGGTCGGTTGACTGAAGCTATGGTGATCGCGTCGTCTTGATATTGTGTTGTACCATCCAACACCTTAAACTGTTGCCATCCAGAAGGGAGCGCTTCATTCCCGCCTGCATCTTGTTAAGTAAGTCAGTGGCCATCCTGATACTGTTTGCTCACCTTCCCAAAGAGCATCCTGCCGATGCTGTGCACCATATGGCGGTGGATCTTTCTCTCCCACTAGAGGTCTGATACGTGCTGATGAGCCTAACGGCGCTTCTCTTCCTCTGGCTGAGGTGCTTGACTCAGCCTCTTCGTGGGGCATAATCCTGATTGAGAATGACGTGCTTTACAGAGGGGCGGACAGTAAACCTTGAGACAATGCGCGAAATAAGAATCGAGGAGAAGATATGATGGAGGTGATGAATGGACCTGCTAAGCGCTCAGATTTGGATGCTGTGTTTGCAGGCCCTTGGCGGCCCGAGAATACATGTTAGTGGCGGTTATGCTGATGTTTTTATTGCGATGCACCTCGGTTTGTTCTGTCTTACATATCACCACTTGTACCAGCGATCAAATCCATCGGCGAGCGCTAAGATATGGAATTCGCTTGAGCTTCATATATCCAAATACCTGGACAAGCAGTGAGAGGTGATTTTAAGTGTAAAAATGGACATGCAAACGCAGTCACACGCCCAGTCTGTGCCTCTGGAAAGTGACTAAAGTAGAGAGGAATACGTGGTATGTATACATACATTGTTATCGTGGCATTCAACGCCCGAGCGGAGTCATCCATGGATGGAAAACCATCCTAGTCAATGATCAATATCCTCCAGAGCGTTAACATACTCCCCATGCGTATCTGGCGTCCAGTTCCGCACTCTTTTGTCACGACACTGACTCAGGTCGCCAACCACCTCCCGACTCCCAGATCACGTTCCCATCGAATATCACATTCCCTAAGAAAACCTTGCGCACCACTGAGAGCGGGGTTCCAGAAAGCAGAGCTGACTTCTCTGAGGGTGGTTGCAACGGGTGAATCTGAAGAAATTGATAGAGGGGGAGGATGAGGAGAAAGAGGAGGCTTGAGCCGAGTACACAGGTGAGGGTTGCAGTGGTGAATTTTAACTCTGAAAAGAGGAGTGCTACTGTACCAGTTCAAACACGCGTATGGATGGCGGGCTTGAGCATGTATGTGCCATATGCCTTCCGTTTCACGACTTTGGCGAAACATCTTCTTTTTTGCTTTGCAATGCACGAGGATTTGTGTACGTCTGCGTAGAGGTATGATTGGAGTAGGCTGGGGATCTGAGCCGAGGGGAAGCCACTACCAGCCCAGCACGTCAGAGCCGCCATCAGATTTACCATCGACGGGTGAGTAGCATTGATAAACGTTCAAACAAGGTACCAGCAGTGTGACGTAAAAAGACCTCAAACACTTCATGCTATTCCGTGGCTCCGCGGAAGCGATCTGTCTAATTTTCAAAATACACCATCCCACCACTCCATGAGCCTCACCGGCACCGCTCATGCAACTGATCAAATGATCTTGTCTTTCGATTCTCAATCGGACGAATTAGAATGATTACATCTAGGCGATGACGAGAAAGTGGACGAGCTCTTGAATTTTCATGTTGAGTGACTTTACTTACGACAAAATATACAAAACACACAATCTGTCTGAATGATACACAGATCCGCATGAGCTATGAGTTTCGTGGCCATAGACATAAGATAGCTAACACGATGATCACATTGTTGAGTTGGAAAGATGTTGGCCGGTTACTCAACTGAAGAGTCGTTCGAAAGAATATGCATACTCACTCCCAAAACTGAGGGTGATGGTAATCCACCCACCATCCCAGCGTGTGCCGAATCGTCCTCTCCGGGATATGCACTTGGCGGTGCATGGGGCAGTAATCTCATCGTTTGGATCCTTCCACACTACAAGCAACTGCCGGACGTAGTAGGCGATGCCATGCACTCAGACAGTCCAACCACCTAGCCACGAGTGACTGTGCAAATGGGAAGACAGAGAGATTGTTGGATGATGGAGGGAAGTTTAAGAACATGAACGTCGGGGTGTCGAATGTTTCGCCTAGACGAAGATGGTTGAAAGCGATGGTGGCCAAATGCGTAAGGCTCGTCGAGGGTGGAAATTCGAACTGACGATAGCCATTTGCAGCTTGGGGGAGGTCTTGCGAGTGCGAACTGAGGTTTATCTTCTGTGTGTTCAGCGGGCACCGACCACTCCGAGTTGGACTCTTCTCTTCGAGGTCTGAACAAAGGACGGTAAGGACCGGATAGATGTGAAGTCTCACCCGAAGTGCTCTTAGATCTCGTTCCAGTTGGCCTGCAGTGGAGGGCAGATTTCGAAGCAACTGAACCAGTCAATTAACCGGTCTCACTACGTAGGACTGAGATTGACTTCGTTTGTCGTTTGGACAGGCGCGCATGCATGTATTCTGTCAAATTTAAACACTGACCCCCTTAAAGTTCTTCCGTCTGACTAGCAAGTCAATGAAGTCTGCTCGTAAAACTATTACCTTTCGTCCTTCATGTTCTCGGCAACGCTCGAACTTCAAAGTCATTTGTAGAGTCCGAGGTATGGGATGTACTGCTAGGCATGTACTCATATGAAAATCGTGATAAGAAACTGCATGGCTTTCATCTACACGGACAAGTAAAATACAACGCTCACGAGGTGTATGGCTGGGTGCGAAACAGTCTGTAAAGTCAACTTCTGGAGAAAAACATCCAAACAACTAGTTTAGTAAATGTCCTCATGACTGATGTGAGGTGGGACGACGACGACCAAAGAAAAATCCGCAACAGCTCAATCCTTGATAAGAAACATCTCCCACCACATCACCTGCTCCTTGCGTTCCCGTTGTTTGCCCTTGAGACGGTTGTGTCCCTGGCACAGCCTGATATTGACCTGCTTGCGTGTCCGTCGGGAGTCCTTGAGACAATTGTGTGCCCGACATAGCTTGAGATTGACCTGCTTGTGTGTTCGTCGGGCGTCCTTGAGGTACTTGTGTTCCCGACACAGCCTGAGATTGTCCTGCTTGCATCGAACTGCCAGTCCCGTTGCCATTCGTATGTTGCGCAGCTAGTGCAGCCGCTTGTGCGCGGGCCAATTCTGCTGCGCTGGGAGGGGAAACATAAATTCTCTGCAAATGTATTATTTTCCATCACATCACGAGGGAGCAATGGAAGCCACTCACACTTTTCTTGCGACCGGCAGCTACTTCAATGGTATGTATAGAGCTTCCTCCTCGAAATAAGTTGAAATTCCAGCGTCGGGGCTCGCGAGATGTTGATTGAAGCGAATTTGGAGGTCGCGTGCCGGCACGTGGGGAACTGAACAAACGACGAAGGAGAGACGACGCGCTTGCAGGGGGAGCTGGCTCACTATTTGTATCGTTACCAAAGAAATCGTTGCCCTGTATCAAATGAACGTTAGCCAAAGCTAAGAATCGAAAAATGATACTAACATATCTCCCCACGCCTCTATTGTTCGCGAGCTGTTTGGAGACAATTGGATGTGAGGGAAAGGTCTAACAACACAAATCAGCGAAGGATAAGGTTTTTCACAACTGATTAGCGCACATCTCGCGGCCGGATTGGACATCTTTTGAGCGCTGCTTCCATACTCCATATATAGACCTTTGCGTCTATTCCAGCACTGGCAATGTATTTTCCATCGGGAGACATGCCAACAGTCAAGAGTTCGTCGTCATGCAGGAGCCGGTGCCCGACTGGCTGATTGGTCCTGAGGTCCCAGATGCGAACAGAGCAGTCGCTTGCTGCGCTGACAAGATGACTTTGATCAGGGGAATGACAGAGAGATCGGACGGGATTGTCATGATGACCCTTAAAAACAACGAGCTCCTTTCCACCATTCGATCTCCATTTTCGGATGGTGCCATCATACGACGCGGAGAAAACGTATGCGCCATCTCTGGACCAAGACAACGACGTCACGGCGTTTTCATGTCCCTTGATCTCGATAAGTAGCTCGCCGTTCTTCGACCACACACGAATCATTCTGTCCTCCCCGCCACTCGCGAATTTGTCACCTTGTGGAGAATATTTGACAGTATAGACCCAACTGTGATCGGTCTCTATCGGTGGTGCAATTTGTCGGCCGGTATCCGGGTTCCAGCGTCGTATGGTGCCGTCGCTCGATCCACTTGCTATCTCCAGCGCATTGGGAGACCAATCGAGGCACGTCACGTGGTCATTGTGGCCCTCCCATGGATCGCCAACCATACTTCCCTTCTTCATGTTCCACAGTCGTAGTCTGCCGTCTGTACTTCCGCTCACAACCATAGTTTCATCTGGAGATATAGCCATAGAGATTGTCGGCACCCCATGGCTATCCAAAGGTTTTCCTACTGATTGTCCGTCTATTTTCCACTGGCGAATCGAACCGTCGTCCGACGCGCTCAGTATATTGCAACTGGTTCCCACGCAGGTAAGACTCCATATGCAGCGGGAGTGACCCTCGATGATGCACTCCGGCATCAAGCTCCCTGCTGGTCGTTCTGGCGCCGTTTTCTTCCAGGATGTGGTCCGAGTGTTGTGATTGACAAAGTAGGACCGACCGAGTGGTGAGATGTACCATTCGCATCCACTAACAGCAAGATATCCAGGACGATCTATGCTTTGTCATGAGTTCCTCGCTCCCAGTGGGACGTTCTTCGCTCACCTAGACGCACTCCTGGTAAAGGTCGGTTGAATGAAGCTACGGTGATCGTGTCGTCTTGATATAGCGTTGTACCATCTAACACCTTAAACTGCTGCCATTCAGGAGGGAGCGCTTCATTCCCGCCTGCTTCTTGTTGAGTAAGTCAGTGGCCATCCTAGTACGGTTTGCTCACCTTCCCAAAGAGCATCCTGCCGATGCTGTGCACCATATGGCGGTGGATCTTTCTCTCCCACTAGAGGTCTAATACGTGCTGACGAGCCTAACGGCGCTTCTCTTCCTCTGGCTGACGTGCTTGACTCAGCCTCTTCGTGGGGCATAACCCTGATTGAGAACGGCGTGCTTCACAGAGAGGTAGACAGTAAACCTTGAGATAATAAGAGTCGAGGGGAAGATATGATGGAGGTGATGAATGAACCTGCTAAACGCTCAAATTTACATGCTGTGGGTGCAGGTACCTTCTTTAGAATGCCTGTGATGAACCTCGGTTTGTTCCGTCTTACATATCACCACTTGCACCAAATCCGTCGGCGAGCGCTAAAGAAATGAACATGCAAACGCAGCCACACGTCCAGTCGGCACCTTCAAGAAGTGTGACAAAAGTAGAGAGGAATACGTGGTATGCATACATACAATGGTAGCGTGACACTCAACTCTCGAGTCGGGTCATCGATAGATGGATAACCATCATAGTCACCGATCAATATCCTCAGAAGCGTGAACACACTCCCCATGTGCATCCGGCGTCCAGTTCTGCACTCTTTTGTCACGACACCACAACCCAGGCCGCCCACCACCTCCCGGGTCACGTTCCCATCGAACATCAAGTTCTCCTCGAAGAAGACCTTGCGCACCACCGAGAGCAGGATTCCAGAAAGCAGAGCCAACTTCTCCGAGGGTGGTTTCAACGGGTGAATCTGAAGAAGTTGGCGGAGGGGGAGGGAGATGCATGAGTAGAAAGGGAACGCTGGATCCGAGTGCACGGGTGAGGGTTGCGGTGGTGAATTTCGACTCTGAAAGGAGGAACGCTACTGTACCCAGTTCAGACACGCGTACATTAGATTCGGAAGGGGAACGGTCTTGAGCGTGCATATGCCATACGCCTTCCATCTCGCGAACATAGTTTGGCGAGAATTTCTTCTTCTCTGCTTTACATTGCGCAAGGACGCGTATGCGTCTACGTGGAGGTGTGATCGGGGTAGACTGGGAAAGTGAGGTGAGAGGAAGCCACCACCAACCCAGCAAGTCGATGCCGCCATCAGATTTGCCACCGACGCGTCTGAGGGACATGGAGAAACATGCTTGAAGTAATTGAAGCGACCGTTGCTCGAACGCTGTTCCACGCGCGACTGTTGATAGCGTCCTGTGCATCACGGCTTTACCTTAGTACGACCTTTGTCTAAGATATGCCTGAGCTAGGGAAACTAATATTTGAAAGTGCAAGTTTTGGGAGTCTGCCGGAGGTTGGGTCAGTCGGGCAAAGCCAATCCGGGAAAACCCGGGCTACTTCACTTCTGCTTCAACCTCTTCCTCCACTTCCGAAAATCGACATGTCTTAGTGCGTGCGCATATCTCGTTCACTAGCTACTGACCCACTGACTGGAATATTGTTAGCGTCATCTTTGGCCGCGCCATTAAAACCGAGTACCTCACGTTGGGTACGCTCTTCGCGACCGGCGGTGCCGTGTATGCATCTCTTGGTGGAAAGAAAGATTCTGCATCGTCAGGCAAACCTCTTGCAGAGCGCGTGAAGGAGGCTGTACCCATAAATGCTGGATCCAGGTGCGTTTATTCTCATTCTCACTTGCTTACTTGCAGACACAGGCTAACTGCGGAATACAGTGAAGAGGAACAATTGTATGTGTTCTATAAGGCCCAAACAACTCGTGCTGCAGCACGGACTGACCAGGATGAACAGTATCAAGAACTTTATTGCAGAAGCCGAGAAGGAGGGCGGGGTAGCGCATCATTGATTCGGGTTCTCGTATTAATATACAGTGCGAAGCGGCCAACATGTAGTTACCTTGATGAGACATACCAGCCAGTGACCTCTGGAAATAGAGATTTTTCTCGCTCTCAGCTCGCTATGTGGAGAGTTTCCTTTTCGGTTGATATATATAATTCCAAAGTGACTGTTGCTTTGCAACTGCTCGATATTGATCTTGTGTGACAACATCGTTCTCTTGTCCATGTCTTCAACCATCAACGCCATCTGAAAAAACGAAGTCGTCCACGACCACGAATATGGACCATAGTAATGGCACTAAACACCTGACTCTCTTGAACACTTCCAGCTCGTCAACAGCAGCGAGTTCTCTGCCTTCCCCGCCCTATTCTCCCCCTCCAAGTCGCAGTACACCATCCTCGAGTGCCCACGCACGAGGCGTATCTCCCAACGACGCGACAAAAGCCCTCAAAGCTACCCGCCGACAATCTTCCATCTCCTACATATCTTCTCGGGTCGATGTGTTCTCAAGACACGGGACATCTACCTCTCCAACCGTGGCTGATGCCTCGATAGGAACGGATACGGTACACGGAGCGGGTGGCCTATTCGAACGACACAAAAGGACCTCACGCTCGATGAAGAGGCATACTATGGTAGGCCTCGAGGAGTTGCGCGGATTAAATGCAGTCGGGGAAGCCCGCACGCGTCTGTCAGTTGGGAGTGCCAGTGCCAGTGGGGGTGTAGAGAGAGCTGCGCTGACATTAGCTGAGAAGTACGTCCAGATCCCTGCATGCCTATAATGATGTCAACGGAACCTAAATCTCAGGCACGCCGACCTCCTCCGCGCAATTGCAGCCGCCGAGAGTAGGCGCCTCGAGCTGTCTGGTCAACTGGCTGCTGTTGAAGGGGATCTAGGAGAACGTGAGTCCCTTTTTGATGTTTCATTTCGTCCTTCTTCCTCGGTGCCGTCGTTCCGCACTAGATCCGCCATCACATATGCCTCAATTCCTCATCAGAGCGAACTGACCCTCTCTCGTTTCCTAGTAAAACGAAAATGGGAGCGCATCGTCAACCGCGAACCACCCCACCCCACCCTTCCCTCATCCACACCCACCGCTTCAGTCGTAGATGGCCTCAAAGAAGGCGTAAGATTGCTCGCAGCAGGTCTGAGCGACCTAAGTGACCTTTCTTCTCCGATTCCCTCACCAGCTCCCCCAACCGACGCAGAAGAAACAGCAGGGGTCCCAAGGCGTCGCACGCAGCGTGTGAGCGACTCGTCCACGTCGACGTCAACGCGTTCGGGGATGACACAATTCTCGAGGAGTTCCGTGTCATCTGTCTGGGACGAAGACATTTCCCTTTCTTCTGGTATCGGCGCGGAACGACATTTCACGAATCAAACACGAGAAAGGGAAGCATCAAGAGCGAGACAGGAGAAAGTCTTTCGCCGGAGATCGCGCGATCTTTCGCATCCACCGACTGCATTTATGAGGCATGCCAGTTCTTATAATAGTACGAGTACCAGTGTGGACCTCGGGCGAGGCAGCGTGGAACTCGACTCGACTACAGAGGTCGTTCGGGGTACAATCAATCCGGGAATAGACGCGTCCGTTAGAGCGGTGGCTTCAGAATTCGATGCAGATGGTGCAGGGTCTTCATCAAGCACAAATACACTCCTTAGCAAACGCTCCTCCGTAGTACTGCCTACATCGATGCCTGGCGCCGGATCGCTCGCCGTAGCTGGTGGGTGGGGAAATGTCGGTCGCAAGCTTGGAGGTGATGTGTGAGTAATATTCTCTTCCCGCTTCCAATTTGGTGCATTCACTATCGATGTTCTTCCTCCGACCACATTCACGAACTAACACCCATCACAGATTCTCCAAAAGCCAAAAGCGAGCTTCCATCCTCCTCGCAGACGTCTCTCAATCCATTGTATCAGCATTAACCCCAGGCCCAGTGGCAACCTCACCCGCACCTGTTCCCACATCAATGCAAACATCAACACCTTCCCTTTTCCCATTCCCCTCATCCCTCCGCACACCCTCAAGCGGCACCACCTCCCTACACGGAACCTTGCCGAGCGCTTCCGATTCCTCTTCCTCACACACACCATCATCAAGCGCGAGCTCTCCATCGATGCACTCCACGTACCTGCACACTCGCACCAAAACTCGGGCCCCTATGCCACGCACAAATAGTTGGCTGGAAGATGAGGAAGATGAGGATACGGTGAATGCTGGGAGGGTTTTGATGCCATCTGTGCTTACGCCTACCTCTGCGTCCGCATCAGTACACAAAACACCCGATTCACTCGCACCCGCCAAAGGAGGAACGGCGCCGAGTTTCGAAGACGACGATTGGAATTGGTAGCAGCTACCGTTGTCGGCTTTTGACGTCCTCTGGCTGGGTTTGAAAGATGAAGAATAGGCTATGACGACAAGTGTGCGAGGCGTAAATGGTATTGTATGTTTATACTATAGATATTTGCATCACCTTCATTCGTGCAGGCGGGTACGACAACGAGCTTTGATGATGATAGTGGTGGAGGATGAAAATTAAAAGTGAGTCCGTGGATAGGGGGTACCGTATTGTGAGTATGTTTATGTTTATAGATATTCATTGTATTTTTTGTTCCGTCTTGTGCTCGATGTGTTGTCGCATCGAAATTAATTGCATGTACGCTTGACGAGTCTGTTAGGTTAGAAATTTTGCTCGCAGTAATCAGTAGTGATTGATTCCAAATGAGAGCGGGTTGCTATGTGGCATTCGTGTAGATACAATATATACGCCGGCACAAGGTGTAAGATAATCCTTAGTAAGAGCGCAAGAGACAGTCTCGCGACATCAGGCAAGGACGACCGAATCGCAGCAGCCAACTTTGTAGGTGGATATCCGAGTCAGTGGTGGCGAATAACGGTGTCGGCCCGGGTGGGCGGGTAGGAAATAGGTAGACATGAAGAGAGTCAAGCAAGGTTGAGAGAAACTCGGAGGGATCAAGATCCTGACAAATGGCGCTATGACTCCGGATTGGGTGGAAAGAAGTCGGGGCCCGGGACCGGCATCGCGGCACGTCTCCCTAATACGGGTATCATGATGATTTTTACGGTCTAGAAAACTGGTTTTCAAGCTATTCTGACACATTCAAGCAAGAGCACGTCCAACAGGTGAAGATGAGCATCCTGGCTGCCAGCAAAAGTCTGACCAGCTGTCACTGCCCTGGTAAGGCGCCAACCAACCAACATCATCAAATGCCAGATCCGAGTGTCCTCGAGTTTGTGCACTGTCCGTGTCACTCTGCCTTTTTCGAGTCTGGCAGGGGAGTGAGCACGGTCCGCAGGACCCTCTGTTATGGCGAAAGAGAGCCACGAACCAGCAGCTTGGAATACTCCTCAATTTGTCCAAAGTCTTACAGAAGTTTATTCGTACGTGTACCTTCTGCGCTCGATACGATGTCAATACCACTATGAACGGGTACCTCGAATCTCTTCATCCAAAGTTTCACCTCGACAAAATATGCAGCTGTCGCTCAAAATTCAAAATGATAATGCATGTTTACACTTCTTCTCCCCCCTTCGCACATATTTATCTTTCAGTCTTGAGCTCCGAGCTGGAAGGTCGCCACGATGGACGACAACACTAACGGTGTTTCGGACAGCGGTGAATGGAAGAGCGTATGGGATTCCGAGAGTACAGTAAAAGGTAAGGTATCTGGGCGCACGTATGTTGATTGGACACCGCAGATGTCTACCGTAGACATCTGCGGTGTCCAATCATCAAAGGCGTACAATGTGCGTCATAGCGTTGCGTCATAACAGTCTGCGTCATCAGCGTCATAGGTAAGCCAGCGTGCTTATACGAGCTCATAGTTCATTTCACTTATGATCTCAAAGAACTTGGGGGTGATCGCATCTCCGGTACGATAATAACTTTACTCCTCTGCACTTTCTCAATTCGTCTTTCCCCTCCTAGAGAACCCAACACTTGTTACCGATGAAGGATTGATAACGGCGTCTTTGGCACATGCAGACACAAAAAGGATCTGGTTACGATAATCCCAGATAAGCTGATAGGTATAATCTGTATTAAACAATTCACAGTGAATTCGGTGATGTGCATGATGCAGTGCTTCCTAGAACCTGGGTATAAAAGAGGAACAAGAATGTTCTTCACCCCATCATCGTTCGTCCCATTGCTCCTTTAACATGGCGTTGGTCATCCTTGGACTCATAGTACGGAGTTACGGACATCTAATCATCTACTCTCACAACTGACATTGGAATACAGGCTATCTCAGTAGCAGTTAATGCTATTTTGTACAGTGAGCTTACCCACGACAGTCACAGACCGAATCCGACCAGAACAATGCCTGTGGGGGCAATCGGCTGGACACAGAGTAGCATCAGCCGTAATGTATACAATATCACCCTTCAGAGCCAAGTCGAGATTCGAGCTGTGGTCCACGCTGCACTGGACGATCCACGGGGCGCCCTTGCCTACATGAGGGAGCATTTCCCTGATCCCATCCGCGTCTTCGATTCAGGTGCAAATGGAACCCTTTCCATCGACAACCGTCGGCTCGCGATATACCGCATGGTCGTGCCTTCCAGCACCCAGATCCCAGTCAGGGTGTTGACTCGAGAGCAAGCGAGTCAAGCACTCTTGCGGGATCCAGATACCCCAAACGCTCAAGCCGCGTCCGCTGCCATGCATAGACGTTACACCACTCGGGATGGAGGTTACTCTATCATACTCAGGGGTCCAGAAGGTTCTAGGATCTCTGACGGGTGTTTCACGAACTCGCCGTTTTTGGTATGTCCTTCCAACTTTCTCATGGATTGGTTCCGCTGACACTAGTCACGGTGTAGACGGCAGATGCGAATTGTTCATGCCCGCCTCGAGAGTTGTAATATACTGCGCCTCTTCAAGCGCTTGATTGTGCTGTCTTGTAAGTACTGGTAGCTATCTTGAATTGCCCTGTAAAATCTTCGAAATTCGCGTTCGTATCGTTTTCCTACCATGTGCTATGGTGCGCGCCGCCTAGTCACTGCTACCTTTGTACAAAATTTATCACACATGCAGATATGTTTCAAATCCTTATTCCTCTCACAGAAACACTCTGAATAAGCATCAGAGTTGATCTACCAGACCGATTTCCCATATCTCAAAATTTGAGGAAGGTATAAATTTCCTGCGCCTAAGAATTGGCCAGGTGGCGTGTGATGTTGCGGAATTTTTCGTCGACCAATTTGGCCACTGTCCAAAAGTAGCGGTGACTAGGCGCCGCGCACCATAAAACGACGTACCTTGGAAGCTATGTGTGGGGTCGACGTGTGTGACAACTGCATGTCGTGATCGCATTTTTAGGGTTGCGTGCAGCTAGGTCTTCAAGTTGACATGGAGCTCCTCACCTTTTGACTTGCCAACAGCTGCTCTGGTCCAGCACACGAAATTGACCTTATTCCTTTCGGTGCATGCGTAGTGTTTCTGACCTAGAATTCCATCAAAGCTGTGAGAGATACGATACAGGTCCGAGAAATTGTTGCTATCGAGGGAGCCTCGCACTTCCACCTGGTTCTGGTTGAGTCAGTCTGTGGGCATTATCGTGGAGTTGCCCACCTTTCTAAAGTGCCTCGTGGTAGTACTGCAGAGGCGTTTGTTTGGAGGGATGTTGGTGAACTCGTGTGATAGTGATTCTCCTTCTACGTCTCTCCCGCTTTGCTGACGTGCTTGACTTGACCCGTCGCGCAGTAAGGTTAAAGGTCTGAACTTTACGGACGGAGACAGTACTAGTGATCGAGGCTCGTGAGGCGAGAAGAAGTGTTTATGATAAAGAGACTCGCTAGATTTATGAACGTCAGATTTGCATGCTGAAGAGCTTTAATTGCATGAAGAGCAGTGTCACACTGGCATTACGCTTTCGTCTTGATAGATGTATAGGATCTGTCGAGCGCGCTATTGAACCTCATGGATGAACTCCATACCGAGTTTAAAGCTTTACAAAACCTCCTAGGGAATGTCAGACGCTGTGAAGAACAAGTTTATGCCATAACCGGTGAATGGTGACCATCATACGTGCACACCTGGAGTCTTTGGCTGGCCTATAAAATCACGGGAATACTTTATAAGTAATAATGCAACCAAAATGAGTTGGAGACTCTGTCATTTGCGTGTACAGACGTTCTACTGCCCAACACTGTCAAGCCTGCTTCAGTGGTGCACCGGTGATGCATGATGGGAAATTATGCATCATGATCGATTTTGAATGAGAACACGTAGGAGATGACCAATCTGTATGAGACTCGGCGCAAAAGTCTGGGGGACAGGTTTGGGCAACGTCTCAGGGATGCCTCGGAGTGCTTGGTCTGGTGGTCAAAGATCTATTTGTCTTGCATCACGGTCACACATCCCAATCACCGTCATGCGAAATTTATCGGCTTCGATAACGAGATTACGATGGTGTTGGAAATAGGCAAAGATGGAGTAGGGGAGAAGGCTGGAGATATGGAGGTGAGGGTGATGCATGATAGAAATTATGGATTATGATTAATTTTAAATGAGAACATGTAGGAGATGACGGTCAAAGATCTGTTTGTCTTGCACCACGGTCACACATCCAAATCACCGTCATGCGAAATTCATCGGCTTCGATAACGAGATTATGATGGTGTTGGAAATAGGCAAAAATGGAGTGAGAGAGAAGCTTGAAGATATGGAGGTGACGGTGATGCCATGATAGAAATTTTGGATTATGATTGATGTCACGTCTCGGGGTTGCCTCGGAGTGCTTGGTCGGGCAGTCAAAAATCTGCTTGTCTTACACCACGGTCGCACATCCCAGTCACCGTCATGCGAAATTCATCGGCCTTGCCGTCGCCGTTTTAGTCACCTAGAGGGAGCTGGGAGATGCAGATAACGAGATTGCTATCCCTCCTGGCTGAGTCGTTTCGAGCGGCTATCTTGTCGTTGCAGCCGGTCGTGGTATCGGTTTAGAACTCCGCCACGGCAACGTTTGGCTGGCTGTCACCAGCGTGACTTTGGTTGCTTTCAAAGAACTTGACCATTTCTTCGTGAAAATGAGTCGTTCGACCTCGCAATGAGCGGTACATATTAGAAACACTGATTGAAGTTGTGTGGAAGTAATAATTGAGTGAGATGTTTAGGTCGTGACGACTCAGCCAGGATGGGGTGAGAGAGAAGCTTGCAGGGATTTGGGGTGATCGGGCAGCTGAGCCGGATCCGAGAGAAGGATCCGATTTCTTTTTCGGGTCGACTCGCTTCCTTTGCTCGTCCTATGTATTAATCTAACTTACTTAAGTCAGTGCGTTTAATTCATCACTTCTCAGAGGATTCAACTTGCTATTTGTGCTCGGGCAACCACTCATTACATAAAATGGCCCGCGACCCAAATCTACACCTAGGCGTACCATTATCCAGTGATCAGACAAGTACTTGATCGACTGCGAGTACCTACGGCTAGCGCTCAAGCGCTCATTTCCGTCCACGCTGATAATACTGTTGGCATGCCTTTTATCTCCTCAACGAGTCGACATGAGGTAAGTACTTACGACATGCACTAGTGCGTGAGTGGCGTAAGTCGGCCAATGAAAAATCATTTGTCGTTTATCGGTTAATGTTCCGTTAGCAATTAAATAGAACCTCCTGCAAACTTTCGATGGCCAGTTTCCAAACTTTTCTCCGGCCTAGATCACAATGGTCGCATTTGCTGACCTCTCACTCTCCTTTCTTTTCGGCCTCTCTGGCCTCACAGCACGCCATGAAGATACCTCCTCAGAATCTCACCATCCAGAACATGTCGTTCGAAGTCCAGTTTGCGAGCAAATCGCTTCGGAGGTCTCGTCGAGCTCCGTAGTGTATTACCCTGGTGCGTACTTCCAGTCAAGTCTCTTGGTCACGGCTGACCCATATTTCTACAGGCTCATATCAATATTTCAAGGACAATTATCACTGGTCTGCATCTAGTACTCAGAAGTCGCAATGTACCTTTGAGCCTACAACAGCTGATGATGTTGCAATCGCGGTATGTGCGAGGCGAACAAAGTCACCACTCACCTGCTAACGTGTCTTGCATTTCAGCTCCGAATTTTGGGACAGACACAGACAGAATTTGGAGTGAGTAACAATAGCATTATATGTCGATGATACTGACTGTCATCAAGATCAAAAGTGGAGGACACGCCGCAAATGCAGGTTTCTCTTCAACGCCAGGCGTCCAGATTGCGATGTATTCCTTTTCGGATGTTGTGTATGATTCGACAGCACAGACAGCAACCGTGGGCACAGGTTTACTATGGGACGATGTTTATGTTGCATTGCAGCCGTACAACGTAAGTGTCGTGGGTGCGAAAGTTACTGGCATTGGAGTGGGAGGCGTTGTTTTAGGAGGAGGTATGGTTTTACCAAGGCTCATGATGAAAATGAAGCTCATTTTATTTGTTTACTAGGATATTCGTATCTAACTAATCAACATGGCCTGGGCTTCGACAACGTCGTATCCTTCGAACTTGTTTTGCCCAATGGCACAGTGACTGATGTATCGGATTCCACAAATCCAGATCTGTTCTTTGCCTTGCGGGTGAGTTTCAAGCGGTCTAATCACGTCAACTATTCTAATTTTCTGCGAAATCTCAAGGGGGGATTCAACAACTTTGTGCGTAGCGCTAATTCATCCGTTGACGAATGTGCTGACAATAGCAGGGCATCGTGACGAGGGTCACTGTCAAAACGTATCCTCAGTCTCTAGTCTGGGTAAGGACTCAAAGTCTTGGTAGGTATTCTCTGACAATCATCTTACATGCAGGGCGGACGTATTTCGTATTCGCATGACCAATGGGATGGCGCAACCGCAGCTATTGCCCACTACGCGGCGAATCTCACCGATACAAAGGCATCCATATACAACACCTATAACTATGTCGCTGGAGTGGTGCGTCAGCTTGCCATTCTCTACTTTCTACTCAGCGAGTGACCTGGGTGTTTGCGTTACAGGCCGAAGAATCGACCATCCTCTTTTATGATGCTCCAATACGCCCTTATGATATTTTCGAAGACTTCTTGACAGCTCCTCATATCGAAGCAGACATTGGTACCAGATCCTACGTAAATCTCGTGCAGTCTCTTCCCTTGAACGTTACTTCTAACCTCAGGTAAGTCGGTGCGGAACATAGGTCCGTCTACTCCACTCACTTGAAGACAGATCCGTGTTTCATTGGATAGCAATGGAGGAGGTTACAGTGCCCGCGTTGGACATGATTGCAAACGAGACACTGGTAATGACTCCTTCCCTTTGATTTGGATACATCGTTAACGCATATAATATTCTTCAGTTCTGGGGCGCAGCATTGGAAGAAGCCAGTGCTAAAATCATCTCATACGACGTAGACATCTACGTGCCCACGCTCTACGACCACGTCGCTTCGCCGACTGCATACCCAGCATCACGAGCCAAAGGCTACTCATTCATCGAAGTATACTATGGTTGGTCAGATGCGCAGTTCGACGACACGATATTCGCAGCTGTCAACGCAAGCGCCCAGCATATGATTCAGGCCCTCACGGATCTTGGCCAGGACATCGCGGATGTTCCCGTATACCCGAACAACGCGCCTCCCAACACGACTTTAGAGAGGATGTATGGCGTTAACGTGCCTCGTTTGCAAGAGATCAAGAAGGCTGTCGATCCGGATAATATCATGGGATTGTCGGGCGGCTGGAAATTCTAGTTTTAGTTCGAATATAGAAGACAACTTCAATGTAAATTCACATTCGTTTTCACATATACCTACCTATCTAGATTGGAGCCCTTTATAATGGCGGCCATAGAGCACATTACTACGTATATGCAGCCTTTGTTACCTTTCTCATCGGGTGCGAGCCAGCATCGACATCGGTCAAGTCAACTGTCGTAGGTTGATATTGTCAATATAGGTCACAACAAGCGCTGGTGCCTCTTCATAAGAACATTATCACAAAGAAAAAAACACAGCCTGCCAAATACTTTGTAAAAATCTTGGGTGTCAAACGCAATGCTCACGAAGCGTATGGCAAGGTGCGGAATAGTCTGTAAAGCTCACGACTTCAAGAGAAAACACATCGAAGCAACCAGTTTCATCAGTAGATGACCTCATGACGGATACGAGGAAGGACGACCACAACTAAAAAAAGAAATCCGCAGCACCTAACTTGATAAGAACCCCGTCCCCCTGCATTCCCGTTGATCGATGATCCTTCTGCGTGGGCTAATTCTGATGAACATAAAAATAGCATATAGCTTAAGCCACTCTATGGCTTGAACATTTGATCACCGGCACCGCTCAGCCTACGGCCAGAGTAATGATGGTGTTGCCTCTAGCAACAAAGCCTGCCGCTCTATTCCAACATCGCTGGACTTGATCTCAGCCGCGTTGACTGTGCATTCACTTGGGAGAGTAGGATGCACGCAACAAAAAATTGTGATGTAGATACAAGAAGCATCTACTTACATCAAACTTACATTGACATCACGCGGACTTGTTTGGTCTATATGTTCACCCTACCGTCCATATCAGGTAAGTACTAATCTCTCAGTTGCGTGATGCTGCCACGCTGACAGAACATGGTTCTGCCACCCCGGTAGAACTACCTTCTGCCCGTAACACTAACTGTGAGTTCCTCTATCTATATCAGCAGCAGTAGATTTAAACTGATTTGATGCTGATCGCTTCCTCGCTTGTTGGAAAATATTGTTGTACCTACATTTTCGGTCTAGTAAATTTATGCTAAATACAGCTCGTCCAACTCGAAGACTATATTGAACAGGGATCGTAAAACGACGGTTTTAACTCTGGCAAGGCCTCACAATCTGCGCTCCCCTGAAATCAAAAGAGATACGGTCTCATCGTAAGTACTGTGCTTTAAATTGATAACGGGCATCAAGTGATGATATTCGCTTCCCAACTCTCACCCAATGGCTCTAGAAGATGTTAGATCCCAGCAGCTGCAGTCAGAAACGAAGGCAGATGACTCAATCAAAGTCGATGTTATCGATGAGGTGGATTTTGTCGCTTATTATGAGCAGACTACTGGCCGTTTAGTAGTTGACCCGGAGTACGTGGTTGTTGCTCCTACTTATCCTGAGTATCGTTACTCATTCGTTACTCACTAGACAGGCGAAGGTTGAGTTTGGGGAGGTAATGGCTTCTAGGCTCAAGCTTAGTCCTGATGGGTTAAAGGTTCTCTGGCCTCAACCCGCTGACGACCCCAACGACCCGCAAAATGTTCGTCATTTCACTATTGTGTCCCTTTCACTAATGCTAAGCTATTCATTCGTAGTGGACCGATTTTCGTAAGACTGTGCACCTGATCATCATTACAATGTCTGGAGTGGTACCTGACTTCGACGGTGGAATTGGTATGTATCTCGCCTTCACTCAATAACCATAATAGTGTCATTGTGAAATACCTTTATTGGCAGGAATCGCGTCGATATTTAGCCTCGCTCAAACTTATGACACGACCTCGGGTGTCATCAACGATCGGACGTCAAAGTGCGTGATGCTTCAATCGCTACTCACTTTCAATGACAATTTCCTGAAGCTGGGGCATCTTCCTTCTGGGTGAGATCACATCATTACATGAGAATAGCCTCTTCTCATCTGTAGTCCAGGTTGGGGAGGCATCTTCTGGGTCATGCTCGTGAGACGGTATGGTCGGTTGCCAGTACTCTTCTGGAGTCAGGTATATATTTCCAGTGATTTGGCCGATATGAACCCTGAAAACTTGAGCGCAGCTTTTTGCACTTGCATTCTTAGTTGGTGCCACACTGGCGCCGAATCTAGCCACCTTCGCAGGTATTTACACAATAATTCGGTATTTTTGGACATTGTTAACCTTTGATGAAGGGATGCGTTGCCTGAGTGGATTTTTTGGGCAGGTCGTCATTTTTTCATGGCTGCGCCAAACTGACTACAGTCTCAGAACGTGTCCCCAGGTGACAGTATGATTAGTAACAATTCTCGTGATAGCTTTGTCATTCACCAACCTCCAAGGGACTTTATGTCGTGACGGATATCTTCCCCTTCCATCTTCAAGCACGGAAGCTGAACATCTGGACCTCGGGTTTTGTGATGTCAGAGAATGAATCCTTTTCAATTTGGGAGAAACATTTCTCACTATCTCATAGATCGCCTTTCTTATCACCATTTGTATTTGGCTTTCTTGTAGCGCGTGCGAGGTACGTCTTACATATACTATCCTTGATTCAGGATACTCATCAATATTTGGATAGCTGGAGATGGGCCTATGCTATAGGATCTATATACAACGCCATCGTATTAGTTCTCATTGCGTTTTTTATGGAAGAAACGTACGTTCTGACATACTGTTTCTTCATAAGATAGTGGCGTTGACTTTTGCTGAACCAGTATGTATGATCGTCACCTTGCATCCAAGCCACTGCAAATTTCTACGGGACTGCGATATCGATTTAAAACTTTGATAGGCGTCACTGGGTACAAGATGGCAAAATACAGACCACGATGGCCGGAAGTTATATTGGCATCTTTGGATGTCGCTTGGCGTCCTCAGTTTTTCTTCGTAGTTCTCTTTGAGGTGAGATAAATTGTATTGCTGACCATACTTGATACATTTGCTGACCTTTTTTAAAGGCATTGGTTTTCGGGTTCTCAATCGGTGTGAACGTGGGTGTTTTCGTTTCGACCTGCAGTAATAAACTTACCAACTTCTGTAGACGACAAATGTTGTCTTCATGGGATCTCCTCCTCCTGTCGGATTTGGCTTTAGCCAATATGCCGTGGCTGGAGCGTATGCGACTCCAATTGCAAGTTTTTTCCGTCTATGAAGTATGCATGATTACTGTTCTGAGCATGGAATTTTTAGGTCGCCGTCCTTCTTGGCGAGATTATTGGACGTTACGTTAATGAATTCATCATGTATCTGCATATTCGTAAAAACGGTGGTTTCTTCGAGCCCGAGAGCCGCTTGTGGTATGCAAACTCAACTGATGATCTAAGGTTAGAGCTGAGAATTTGTGTAGGACCTGTTACTTAGCCATGCCGCTTTATATTTGTGGCTTTTTGACGCTGGGTGCTGGGATACAAAATCTCAACAAAGCCGCTCTCATCATAGGCTGGGGCATTGCATTTGTTGCAATCACCCTCAACACTGTTGCAGTGTGTAAGTCTCGGATCCAATACTTCGAGTGTCATGGCAAAACTCAAGGAATGTTATTAGACGCATATTGTAATGACTGCTTCCCTCGCAGGGCAGTGAGTGACGCATATATATGTATTTGCATTTCAGTGACACGTCCTTCCCCCCTAGGGCGAAGTCAGTGCCCTCTTAAACTTTGCAAGATCAGTGGGCGGTGAGTCACAACGGCGCATGATAGCTTCAACGTTCACGATTGCGGCCTAGGTTTCGCAGTCGCATATTTCCAAGTCCCATGGGCTACAAAATCTGGAGCATTGACGGTGTTTGGTGTTGAAACAGCGCAAGTGATATCGCTTGACGCACTCGAAGAGTCTGACGGTTTTTATAGGCTTGTGATTGGCCTGTTTTTCATCGCCGTTCCTATGACACAACTGAAGGGAAACTACTTCCGAGTAAGTGCGGTTCTTTTGATTTGTGTTACAGCACTGAATCTGTACATCAAATATTAGGCACGTTTTGCCTTATAATTGGCACTTGAATGTATGTATATGCAGCCTTTGTTACCTTTCTCATCGGGTGCAAGCCAGCATCGGTCGAGTTAACTGTCGTAGGTTGACATTGTCAATATAGGTTACAAAAAGCGCTGGTGTCTCTTCATGAGAAAATCATCACAAGTAAAAACACAACCTGTCAAATACCTTGTAAAAGTACACGAGAGGAAAAAAATCTTGGGTGACTCAAGTCAGACGCAATGTTCACGAAGTGTATGGCAAGGTGCGAAATAGTCTGTAAAGCTCACGACTTCAAGAGAAAACATATCGAAGCAACCAGTTTAATTAGTGGATGACCTCATGACTGATGCGAATAAGGACGACCACAACTAAAAAAGAAATCCGCAGCACCTAACTTCATAAGAATCCCGTCCCACCATCTGCGCCCTGCATTCCTGTTTATTGCCCTCGAGACACTTGTGTGCCTGGGACAACTAGAGATGGACCTAGTTGCGTTTCTATCGGGCGTCCTTGAGACACTTGTGTCCAGCACAACTAGAGATTGACCTGCTTGCGTCGAACTGCCAGCCTCATTGCCATTCGTATGTTGTCCTTCTGCGCGGGCCAACTCTGACGAGCATAAACATAGCATATAGCTTGAGCCACTCTATGGGCCTATGGCTTGAACGTTCACCGGCACTACCTATCTACACTGGAGCCCTTTATAATGGCGGCCATACAGTATATACACTCGTGACGGTCAGTGCTAGTGAACGACTGCTACTCGATATTATATATCAGTTGACTAGCCTACTTGAATATGTGATTGCATGCTGAAACCCAAAGCGGAAGGCAAAAGTCGAACGCAAAAGCTAGAGCTGAAAGTCGAAATTCGAAATCGAAATCGAAAGAAATCAAGTGAATATTTTTGTCCGTCTGTGTCCGTCATAAGTTCGGGATGAGCGAGAACCGAGAAGGTCCGGTTCTGGCTGATGTGGACCGAAGTGACACTGATATGCTGCGTGCTGCTGCGTGTTAACGTTCACGCTTGCAATATTATGTAATGTTGATTGTGTCAACATTCTCATTATGTCAAATTTTGCTTTTGAACACGCCGTTATTTCACACATCAAATGATGCCTGACCGGTGACCCTTTTTCCAATCTTTCGCAGTCAATGGGCCACGTGCGAGCCATGTTGAAGAAGTCTCTTGGCCTCAGTCGGAAGTCTACGACTCGCACGGAACAGCCTCATCGTATGCCTGAAGCTGCATCAGTATCTACAGCTGCACAAAGCTGCAATCATTAGGCATCGCAAGCCAGGCTGGGAGATTGCCAAATCGATGTGTTCGAGACAGTAACGAGAAAATGAACTCGTTGTATGATGCTACGTTAAGAACTGACAAGTTGTGCACAAACGAGATCCGCACACAGCCTCTGAGACGGAGACTGCCAGAAATTCGACTTTCTGGTGATATTGGCGCTGCGCCGTAAGGTTTTTCCCGTTGAAGACAAGGTTTTGGCGACGCTGCTGTCATGGGTCGTACACCAGTTTAGCGGCCCGGCCGGCCGCCTACATCATCATAGTAGCCTTTGCCGGTTCTGCCAGTTACAACTTGAACTGACGCCTGTATCTCATCCAGCTGATCTTGAGTTCTGCCAAACAATACTAGTTCAAACTGTCCGTAATACCTGACCCATGATAGCCCACGGTGCTACTCAGGTGGATACCCGGGTAAGCCTCACCCGTACCATACCCTAAGATTCGGTTCACTGATGCAGCTGCAGGCGTTATATTCAATTTTAGTTACCCAACACAAGTTATAACTGCGCGCGCCACTCCCGAGACTATCATAGTATAATTAGGCATGCTTGTGTGTTTAACGTTTATCTCTTGATTTTTTCTTATCAATGACGTCAATTATAATCTCATGATAACTCAGTAACGTTGCCAGGATAAATGCCTCAACATTTCAGCCAGTCAATGTGTCTCTATAATAATCATGTCGGACGCGTGGACTGTTTATATCTGGTGTGTACTGCCGCATCTTTCCAGAGGCTTAATGCTGTTACACGCAGCTGACCTCGACTCCGTGTCGAAGTCGAAATTAGCCTGTTAGTAAAAAAAAAGGCAGCAAGAATAAGGATTTAACATCATTGTTGAGACTCACCTGATAATCCGAGCTCCGGTTCAGGACGAATTCAACGGTGGCAGCACTATGGATATAAAATCTGGTCAGTGTATGTGTGGACACAAACCACAGTCCTTTCATACATGGAGACTTTAATCAACACACTCTCTACCTGGATTGCGCATCTAGTGTCAGTTCCAGGATCACAGTTGGCCATGGACCAGCGAAATATGGTGGCCTCTGATCGTCCCATTGCTGGGGGATCGGTGACTGTCAATGCTGGTAATGGATGTGATCAACCACTGAAAAAAATCTTCATACCCGACTTACTCGCAAGATGGCCATTTCCCCGTCGTCTCAATCAGCACCACTCCAAAGTCTGTGCTGAATCATTTTCTTGGCTCGCAAGCTTTAAAGCTTTCAGCCCCAAAGCACAGCAAGCCTTCGATCGCTGCAATTTCAGTAAGACCTGGCTCATAGTAAGCATAACAACGTACTCACGTCTTTTGTCAGGTCTTCTTGCTTGTTTAGCCTACCCAATCGCGAGCGAAGGTGAGCCTCATAAAATACCAGTCGAGGACTTACTGAGGAGTTCATGCAGAACACGTTCGCAGCTCGTGCGATTTCATGAATCTTGTATTTGTCATAGATGAATACTCAGATGTCTCGAAGGAGGACGAGGTCCGTCAACAAAAGGACGTCATAATGGATGCTCTGCGCCACCCTTATAAGCCACGTCCCAAAGGAGAATGGGTCGGCGGAGAAGTTGCTCGCCAGTGAGTGATTTGCTATCTAATATTCAACATCGGGACCTAAGTACCACACCGATAGATTCTGGGGACGTACTATACGTAACGCTAGTGGTCAATCGCAGAAGCGATTCATCGCGGTATTCGATGACTATCTAGAGGGCGTAGTGCAGCAAGCCATTGACCGAAGCCGACACCACATCCATGACATCGACAGTTATTTCGACGTGCGCCGCAGAACAATCGGAGCACGGCCTGCATTCGCCCTCTTGGAGCTGGGTTTCGATATCCCAGATGAAGTAATTTCGCACCCGGCAATTGAGAATGTGGTGTCCGCATCCACTGACATGCTCATTCTCGCTAATGTTGGTGTCTTTCTACGGACATATCGCAAATGACACTCATCAAAATTGCACGATATTACAGGACATTGTATCCTACAATCTAGAGCAAGCACGTGGAGATGACAGTCACAATATAGTAACGATTATCATGCAACTTGATACGGATGTCAACGGCGCCATGTTATGGGTGGCGGATCGCCATACAAAACTCGAGCAGGAGTACTTCGAGGCCATAGCAGCTATTCCAAAATGGGGAGAGCCCATTGACTCGCAGGTTAAAGAGTACTGCAATGGCTTGGGAAACTGGGTGCGTGCCAACTATGATTGGAATTTTGAGAGCGAGAGGTATCTTGGCATCAATGGTCTGGAAGTTCAAAGGAAAAGGTGGATTTTGCCGATGCCGAAAGACCACTTGTCAGGCTGTGAAGAGATTGGACCCGTACTTGTTGGTATGACCCATTGAATGATTCGTTTCTTAACAGATGTTCTAAGCCTTGTTACCCATCTCATGTATTTTTTTTCCTTCGGATCCCGCGCACTTTTTTTTTGATCACCTGCTCGTCATTCTTTCTCGGGTTATCGAGGCACTATTCTCCTTCCCGTTTACTTATTGCCTGGTTTTTGACATATAACCAAGACACGCCTTCGGTCGTCTTTTTCCAAATTTTCCAATCAATTGTGTTTACAGTGGCAAGTCACGTAATACAGTATTTGCACAGTCTTGGATAATCTTTCGTTTGTCTTCGCAAAGTGTCTCTTCGCGTTCTCATTCTCGACAGCGCCGTATATGCCTTGACTAAAATCGGTTCTCCTTGACCTGGACGTCCTTCAACGAAAAAGAAGTTGTTTCTGTGCTGGACCACGTTCTCCGCAATGCAGTCGAGAATATACTGTTGTTCAGCCTTCATTCGTTGAACCATGTTATCGCCCTGAACTTCCAATACGGCTTGGTTGTTGCGCACGTAACTTTGTTTATTGTAGACTTCGAGGGTGTCTTCCAGAAATTCAGAATGAGAGAGCAGGTCATCGATGATTTGCAGCGAGAATTCATAACCATTGGTTTCGTGTCCGAGCCTCTGAATGTGGTCAATGAATAGCATCTCCAAAAATTCTATCCAGTGACATAGCTACTGCATAACCTTCGAGTACGATCTGTGAGAACATAATTCGTAATTGGGCTGGTGTGCGAAGGGAATCCACGGCTTCTCGGAGCGCAAGGTGACCTTCGTTTTGATCATCGAATAATTCAACGTCACACGCGGCTTCATGAAAAGTATTGAAGATGTGCTCTTGAATCGTGATTTTGATAGATAAATGAGCAAAAAGACGAAGACAAGAGGTCACAATACATCGTTAGAAGGGAGTGCGCAGAATTTCCTTCATCATCAACGATAGGGCCAATAGTCGTTCGTGCATCCAATAGATAGATTCCGTCTTCGAGAGACAACATCGAAGCGACCAGTTTAGTTAGTAGATGACCTCATGACTGATGCCAGGAAGAACGACCACAACTAAAAAAGAAATCCGCAATTGCTTTGCATATTGTACAGTTGCTGCTGCCCCTTCTGCGCGGGCCAATTCTGACGAGCATAAAAATAGCATATAGCTTGAGCCACTCTATGGCTTGAACGTTCAGCGGATCACCCTACAGCCAAACATAATGATGGTGTTGCCTCTAGCAACAGAGCATGTCGCTCTATTCCAACATCGCTGAACTTCTCAGCCGCGTTAACTGTACATTCACTTGGGAGAGTAGGGTGCACGTAACAAAAACGATGCTGTCTCCCAGAGACAAGAAGGAGATCAATGCTCACGAATCCTGACACGCTATTCGGCAGGGTAACTTTGGGTTCCTCCTTCTTAGCTGCGGCTCACGCTCTCTTGACTTCTTCAGGTGACGCGAATAGCGTGGGTGCAATGGCTTTCCAGGAGCGTGTGCATGCATCGACTGGCAGTGGTGAAAATGTTGATGATTTTGCAGCGGCGGAGGCTGTGAGTTCGCGACGTTGGAACTTGGTGCTGGACCCGCACTAAGTAGGTTGCCAAGAAGCGTGACTGTTTGGCTGCTGGCTTGGCCGCAAGAGCGCCCGGTAGAGCTGTGACTTGAATTGGCCCAGACGCTGCTGGATTCGATGGAAACTAGAGTTGCGCGGTAGTGAAATGAAGATAGAAAAACAAAGAACGAATGTGACGAGATGCTATGCTATTACTAATGAGGGGAAGCGAATGAACGTTCACAATTTGCAATGCGAGTCATTGTATGACAAGCTCGACTAGGAATGTTGCATAAAACGACAAAGCTAAGAGCGTCTGAGACGCTTAGTCGGGCGCGCAGTGGTGCTGAGTCACTGACAGTTGACAAGCTCCTTGCAATGCTCATTCTTTTCACCAGGTTTAATAATCCGCGGCAAACCGTTTCATCACATACTCTTCCACCTATTCCGTCACCATTGACATCAATATGTAATTTCCATTTGCCACCTGGAAGGCAAACCAACTCACCGACACAGGCTCATACTTCTTGGGATAATCTGCTGTCCACGTACCAGGGATCGAATCAACGACTGTGGAAAAGTCCTGTGCATTCCAACCATTAATCGACAGATCTGGCACAAAAGGGGGAAAGATAGCGCACGGCAGCACAGAACTGATATATATGTCAACCTATCAGCTACAGGACGTAGGAATAGCGGGAATAAACTCACGTAGGGGATAGAATATCGATCTGGAAGCATACCATCCTTCGTTACCGCATCCGGCGGTGCGCGGACGCGATGCAACGTGCTCCGTATCGTGTCGTTCGACCCTACAGCAATCAAATCAGCATGGTCCCAGCAAGACCAAAGGAACCCTCACATCGCCGCAAGAAATCCCCTGCGTTAACGATGATCGAGTTCGGAATTGGCGGTACCGGCTTCAACCATAAATTAGTTTTGACTTTAGCATGGAGGCGACCTCACGGTTCCGCACCAAAAACCTCCCAGACTCATTCGGATCCTCGACTTCGAGCCCCCCCACGTTGTCTTGAAAGAGGACCTGCCTTGGGTTAGCCTCGATGTATGATGTGAAAGGAAAAAAAGAAAGGGGAGACTTGACTGTAAGCGTATCAAAATCCGTATGATTCGAGATTCGTGCAACTTTGTTCGTAAGGACAGATTCGAGGGCGATGCTAGTATCGTGATTCAAGCTCACATCAGTCGATCGACAATGAAAGCTTACCTGGGATAGTGTTGCAGTCTCAGCCCATTATCGGGCATCCCATGATACCTCACAAGCCACTCCTCCTCCAAGCCGAAACCCAACGCGAGCGCGCGGAGGATGTTCTTCTCAACCTCATAGCATTTCTTCTTCTCCGTCAGAATCAAGGTACAAGAGTTCAGACCCAAGTGGACACACTGACCCAATAGAACGCCAAACACGATTCCTTGAAGCCGGGGAGGATGTGATCGGGCGGCCAGATGTTTGGCATCAAGTCATCGTCCTCACGCCCGATATCGAACGACTCTCTCACGCTTGGGAGTGGTATTTCAGCCTCAGTGGCAGAATCTCCCGAATCCGGGAGTTGTGATTCTTTCTCCTGGCCGGGGAAGGAGTAACCTGAAAGACGACATATGTGAAAACGACTAGTCTTATTATTCGGCAGAGGAATTGTCTAACCTCGATGATGCATTCCAGAGTCTGGATGAGGCGCGAGCATTTTGGTTTCGTGCGAAAGGGCAAAAAAGCGCTTCGACTATCGCGCGACTCATATGTTAGAAGCCCTAGCTAGGGAGGCGACTGTTAACTCACCAAATCAAACATTTCTTGAACCTCTTCGTTCGATAGACCGAAATTCGTGAGGTAGACGAATCCATACGACTTGAACGACCCGAGGAGCTGGTCTGCAGCCTGCTGTTTCGCAGATCCGTCTAAGAACGGAGCGAAATCAACAATGGGGATTGAATGACTTGAGATGATCATAATCGCGATGGTGTTGGCCAAGACCTGGCAGGTCGAGGTTCGAGAATCATGGTGTGAGAACAATCTTTCAGGTATGGTGAAGCCAGCAGTTAGAGAAACCAGAGGGGAAAAAATGGCATTGCTGGCAGAATCTAGCTTCACCGTTAGAGGCATTTCTACGATTTGCCCAATAGGTGTACGTTATCTGTATAAGGAGCCCGTTCAGTGTACCGGGCTCATGGTACATACCTAGATCCATCTAATCTTTTGTAAATATCCTGGCTAATGCAATCCTCCGGAGATCAGAGGTAGTATGATCGAGTGCCACCTGGAATTTTAAACTAAATGTTAATTCAAAAGGCTGAATGGTCATCCGACCGTCCGACCTCATCCGCGCCAGCATGGTCATCGTTCCCAATAACATATTATATACCTGAAGAACCCGACGACGACGAACGAGCAAGCGTGGGAAGAGCTCGCGACCGGCCGCTATGCTATCAGTGACTTGCATGTCCAATGAGGACATTCAAAGATGATAGAGTGAAGAACATTAACATACAAATCTCTAGAGTGGTTTCTTCATCTGTAGTAGCGCGGTAATAACGCGAGCGTTGATGAAATATATGCCATCGTCTGTTGGTGCGTTTCAAGTTTCAACCTCCCATATGTGTCCAAGTACTGGCAATGTTAAGAAAGCTCACGACTTCAAGAGAAAAAACATCGAAACAACTGGTTAAATTAGTAGACGACCTCATGACCAATGCGAGGAAGGACGATCACAACTATAAAAAAAATCCGCTGCACCTAACTTCATAAGAAACTAGTGCCGTCCCGCCATCTGCGCCCTGCATTCCTGTTTGTGGCCATCGGAACACTTGAATGCGAGTCCTTGTATGACAAGCTCGACTCGAAATTTCGAATAAAACGGCAAAGCTAAGAGCGTCTGAGACGCTTAGTCGGACGCGCAGTGGTGCTGACAGTTGACAAGCTCTGTGCTCATTCTTACATAAACTTTGGAACATGCGGACAAACAGATATTTACCATACTTATGTCAACCCATAGCACCTTTCGCCAGCTTTAATAACCATCGTAAAGCCGCTTCATGACATACTCTCCCACCTATTCCGTCACCATTGACATCAATATATGTAATTTCCATTTGTCACCTGGAAGGCAAACCAACTCACCGACACGGGCTCATACTTCTTGGGATAATCTGCTGACCACGTACCAGGGATCGTATCAACGACTGTGGAAAAGTCCTGTACATGCCAACCATCAATCGACAAATCTGGCATGAAAAGGGGAAAGATGGCGCACGGCAGCACAGAACTGATATATATGTCGACTTATCAGCTACAGGACGGAGGAATAGTGGGCATAAACTCACGTAGGGGATAGAATATCGATCTGGAAGCATACCATCCTTCGCTACCGCATACGGCGGTGCGCGGACGCCATGCATCGGGCTCCGTATCGTGTCGTTCGACCCTACAGAAGTCAAATCAGCACTGGTAGCTATATGGTCCCAGCAAGACTAAAGGAACCCTCACATCGCCGCAAGAAATCCGCTGCATTAACAATGATCGAGTTCGGAATTGAGGGTACCGCCTTCAACCAAAAATTAGTTTTGACTTTAGTATGGAGGCGACCTCACGGTTACACACCAAAAACCTCCCAGACTCATTCGGATCCTCGGCTTCCAGGCCCCCCACGTTGTCTTGAAAGAGGATCTGCCTTGGGTGAGCCTCAATGTATGGTGTGAAAGGGAAGACTTGACTGTAAGCGTAGCAAAATCTGTATGATTCGAGATTCGTGCAACTTTGTTCGTAAGGACAGATTCGAGGGCGACGCTAGTATCGTGATTCAAGCTCACATCAGTCGATCGACAATGAAAGCTTACCTGGGATAGTGTTGCAGTCTCAGCCCATTATCTGGCTTCCTATGATACCTCACAAGCCACTCCTCCTCCAAGCCAAAACCCAGCGCGAGCGCGCGAAGGACGTTCTTTTCAACCTCATGGCATTTCTTCTTCTCCGTCAGAATCAAGGTACAAGAGGTCAGGCCCAAGTGGACACACTGACCCAATAGAACGCCAAACATGATTCCTTAAAGCCGGGGAGGATGTGATCGGGCGGCCAGATGTTTGGCATCAAGTCATCGTCCTCACGCCCGATGTCAAACGACTCTTTCACGCTTGGGAGTGATATGTCAGCCTCAGTGGCAGAATCTCCGGAATCCAAGACTTGAGAAACTTTCTCCCGGTCGGGGAAGGCGTAACCTGAGAGACGACATATGTGAAAGTGACTAAACCTCTAATCTTAGTATTCGGCAATAGAATTGTCTAACCTCGATGATGCCTTCCAGAGTCTGGACGAGGTGCGAGCATTTTGGTTTCGTGTGGAAGGGCAAAAAAGCGCTTCGACTATCGCGCGACTCATAGGTTAGAAGTCCTAGCTAGGGAGGCGGCTGTTAACTCACCAAATCAAACATCTCTTGGACCTCTCCCGCCGGAATACCGAAATTCGTGATGTAGACGAGTCCATGTGATTTGAAGGACCCGAGGAGCTGATCTGCAGCCTGCTGTTTCGCAGATCCGTCTAAGAACGGAGCGAAATCAACAATGGGGATTGAATGACTCGACATTGCAATGTTAGATGGTCAAGTATGAAACAAGCTTGCATCTTTGGTTGCAGCCCGCCGTTTTAAATATTTTGGCCATAAAAATCAGCTGTGTCATTTAGATTTGACCCTAGAGTTGCTTGAGATGATCATAATTGCGATGGAGTTGGCCAGGACACGGTAGGTCGGGGTTCGAGAAGTATGGTGTGAGAACAATCTTTCAGGTATGGTGAAGCCAGCAGTTAGAGAAACCAGAGGGGAAAAGACGGCATTGCTGGCGAAATCTAGCTTCACCGTTAGTGGTTTTTCTACGATTTGCCCAATAGGTGTTGTGCCCATAGTACATACTTAGATATCTTTTGTAAATGTGCTGATCTCCATGCTGTCGACGTGCATTTTCGGAATCCTCCGACGGAGATCATAACCGGGCCACGAAGTACCATCGAGTGCAAATCGAGTGCACCTGGAATTTAAAACTTCGAAAGGTCAATTCGAAAGGTTGAATGGTCATCCGACCGTCCGACCTCATCCGCGCCAGGTTCAATAACGTATTATATACAACTTCTGAAGAACCCGACGGCGACCAGCGTGGGAAGCGCTCGCGACCGGCCGCTATGCTATCGGTGACTTGCTTGTCCTATGAGAACATTCAAAGATAGAGGCCGCCTGAAGAACATCAACATACAAATTTCTAAAGTTGTTTCTTCATCTGTAGTAGCGCGGTAATAACGTGAGCGTTGATGAAATAGATGCTACCATCTGGTGTGTTTCAACGTTGCAATCTCCCATATGTATCCAAGTACTGGCGATGTCAAGTTTGGATGCTCAAGTCAAGATACTACTGGTAATACAATTTACAGGTGCGAGCTTATCAAGATTCAAGTCTACAACCATAAACGGTAGGCTTTCCCTGCAGTTCTTTCAATATCATGCCCGGAAATTCCACGACCAAGTGTTCAATCGTGAACATGTTCATAGATCTCCCTGTTCCAAAGTCATCAGCCCCATCCCTGGCCCCCTTAAAGATGTAGCTAGCTCTCTCGCCCAGCCCTTTCTGGATCAGGTCAGATACCCTCTCTAACGCATCCTCATCATCCGGCAATGTGAATGGAAACTGATCATGGTGCGCAGAGCAGTGTGCCATAAAGCGGGCGAAGTTGAGCTCCTTGAGTTTGCTGACGTAGTCAACAATCTCTTGGCACGTCCCATTATGAGGTTGACTAGGACGCCAGTTCCCTTGATTTCTATCGAGGAGAAGACGACGGAAGTCATCAATTGTGCCTTCCCCTGACATGCATATCATGATGACGTGCGGCAGCATGGCCCACGGTGATGCGATAATGTCTTCATCGGAAACAGGTGTAACATCGAACCAATTGGGTTCTCCCATCTCGTAGAAAGAGGGGGCTGGGGATGCGGAATTCCTGGTGATACGGCAATAGATATTGTGGAATTCTGGTATGAAGCAATGTAACGATGTTATTTTGTTTACATTCGCGTATTATTACTCACCGCCATGCGAACAGAACCGCTGGATCGCGACCAGTAAAGGCGTGTTCGATGTCAACCACAACGTGCGTACAAGCAACGTGGATGCATACATCGCAACGCACGAAATGTGGCGACTATTCGCGACTATCAATCCCTTGGACAAACTGAACACACGGGGTGAAAGTCAAGAAGTCCCAGTCTAAGGACCGCTTTCTTCACCCAATCCGTCGTAACGATGGATACGTAGCCCTGCATAGCATCGCATTGTGCATGTAACTTCACCTTGCCATCACAAGGCTTCGCATTCCTTCGTGCCGGCAACAGGCCCAAAGCTTCAAGCTCCTGTCCAATGTTCGCATACATTAATTGAAGATCGACGCAAACAATCACGCGGGTAGGGGGACCAGATTTTAATCTAGCTACCTTGCATTCAGACAGAAGAAGACAGAGCGTCAAGAAACGCGCGACGAGGAAAAGGTTGTCAGTGTCCCATTCTGGGACAACTGTGATTTGGTAGCGTTTGTGTGAAGAATCTGGCGGAGGAGTCGGGCCTGGGAACAAGGCATTGAGCAAATTATGGTACGTCACTCTAACTGGCAAGATACACTTACTAACTAGCACATCTCCGGCAGCGCCAGTCTGCGGGGCACCACCAGTTTCAGGCGGAGAGTCAGAGGGCCCAGAGAAATGATTTAAAAAACGCGTGAAGCCGATGCGTTGCCATACACTCCAATGAGTTCTGAGTGCGTCGAGGGTGGGAATGCGCGGTTTCCCCTGACTGAGCTCGATCTCCTGAAGCAGCAATGTGGCCTGAATCCTAAGTTCTTGCAGCATTGTGATTGCGCGATCGAGGGCATTTTTTTTCTCTGGTATGTTGTAGCATTGGACAAGCTCCCAGAGCATCTGCGCTCGCGTTTGACATGAACAGTCACCAACGTGCGCATCAAAGGCAGATAGAAGCCGAGATGGTGGTGTGGACGACGTGGGTGTTTCTAGTTCCCTACATGATATTGCGGATTGGAGGATAAAAAGGGCTTTCCACATCGAGTGCGTTGCATAAAGACACTGAAGGGCTACTCGACTAAGGTCTGCATAGCGTAGGGGCTTGTTGGCATCAGAGAGAAGAAGTGCGATAACCATTGATCCCCGAAGCACCGAGTATTCTCAGAATGAATCACAACATCATAGGGCTCGCCAGTTCTAACTTTTCTGTATATGCTGAGCGATAATCCCAACGTGTGCTGCCAGAGGGATGGAACGACTATGCTGCTGGCGCGGATGGGGTCGGACGGTCGGATCATGATATCCGAGGATCAGAGTGTCCTCGAAAATCTAACAACTAAAGTGAAAAATGCAAAGTGAAGTCTATACGGGGAAATGAAAGATTTCTAGCAAAACTACATAAACCTTTTAGCCGCCCGTATCGGTTATAATACCGACTTCTGCAGGGGGTAAAGCATCAATTTTTGTCAAGACTCTGCGAGTCTGTTCAATTAAAGTCGTCAGTTACGGATATGTATCAATTTACACGTGTACAACAGACCTTTGGAGATGCTGTTGGTCTGGGTAATCGACCATCTGACATGAAAATCAAACGTTTCACGATTCAATTAAGCCTAAACCTGGACGATGGCTCCCACCTGAGCAGCTGACCTCTATTTCCATGAAGAGAGATACCACTTCAAGTACGCCATTGGAGAGATCGATACGATCTCTCATAGCTCCGAGTGCGCATTGCGCAAGGACTCGTGCTCAAGATAATCGTGGTATTGGAGTCAGTGCTGGAACGATGACGAAGTTCAGACTCAGATTGTTATGTAATTACAATCGCGTGATGTGCATGAACGAACGGCCACGTTAAAGCAGTACCAATGGTTGAGTGGGCTTTTGTTAATGGTCATCGGTACGTTTGATCAAATCCCTTTGGCGTGCAAATGAAACCAGATTTACTGCAGTTTTTCACCCGGCTCCCAGGCCTGCTCTATGCTGCTAGAAAAGGTCCATAATATTATCATATCATTACTACCTGGCACTTTGGGTTTACCACTGGTCGCGCCATGCCCAAGGGTGATCTCATTGTGCGCTGTCACCCAAAATGAGATATGACACACGTTTCAACTGCCCACTTTCCGCGGACACAAATTTGTGAGGTAGAAACTTCAGCATAAACAACTCCAATGGAGTGTTCGCAGGCCTTCTCCATGCAGGTGACTTCGTGAACTGTTTGTTCATTTTGATATTGATGTGGCATTTAGAAGTCGACTATGACTCCCACACGAAAATGTGAATAACAGACTGCCTCTTCAGATAGGCTGACTTCGGAGGGATAAGTCTAATTCGGCTATCAGTCCATGACTCATTGATTTATACCTCTGAGTCCTGACTTCGTTCTCCTTCCAGAGTCCATTCTACCATGACATCAGATTGAGTGAGTTTCCGCAAGAATTTAGAAAGTTGGCGGGGTTATGGGTAGAATTGCCAATAAGAACATGTTCGATTTCAAAGATGTTTCTAATCCGTACTTGGCAGACAACGGTTGGTTTTCGGGATGTTTGTTCCAATTTAGCTCCTGCCAGCTCGGCTGATGCGTATCGAAACCTCTCTAGATTTTTCTAGATCCTTATGGCAAGTCAGCAATGTTCAAAATGGTACGGACAAACATACGTTATCATAATCCAATTCGGCAGGTTGGGACAAGTCACCTGGACATATCATGCTAGACGGCATTGTCCCATCTCATCAGATACCATCAAGCATTGTACCCTGCCCTTTCACCTCACTGTCAGTGCCACCCAGTAGAAGCAGTAACATGATGGATTCCATATCGTTGTTCTCCCTCCTCCTAACCACTGGTATAATATGGATGATTACCAAGTTACTAAGCATTGGAAGGCGCGAGCAGCACCTACCTCCTGGTCCTCCGACCGTCCCCATACTCGGAAATGCCCTCATGGTCCCGCCCAAGTTCGCCCAACTCAAGTAGGGTGTCGCATTTGCCTCCAATTTAAGACGTTACAGACCTCATTCGTTCTAGATTTACCGAATGGGCTCAACAATATGGTGGCATTTTTTCCGTAAGAAACGTTTGCTACAGAAACATCTTTGCCATTGCCTCTGATAGTGTTCCTAGTTGAAGATCGGTCACGGCACAGTTGTTGTGGTATCAGATGCCACAGTTCTGAAAGAATTCATGGATAAGCGAAGCAATGAAACCTCTGGTCGTCCGTCATTTTACACTGGAAGTCTCATAATGGATGGGTATTTTATCGCGGAAGCAGATTCGAGTATGTTGTCTCTCCCTTAGCATCCCTTAAAAAAATTTCATCAGTCGTCAGTGACGGATATCTGGCATATGGGTCGAAAGGCGTTACAGACCCTGCTTTCCCCACAAAGTGTGAATAAACACCTACCAGTCGCGGTAGCAGAGAGTTCACAACTTCTATTTGATTTACTCCGTTCACCTCAAGTGAGGTTCCCTTCTTTCCATAATCTATTAAGCATTCTCATCTCCTCATAGGACTTCGAAAAGCACATCGATCGTTACACGTTTTCAATATTGTTGTCTATAGCTTTTGGGAAACACTGCCCGCGCCCTGACACGGAGGAAGAAAGAATTTTTTATGAAGGTGTGAGACTCACCGTGCAGGTGGTATCTGCTGAAGGGCCTCCTGTCGATCTCCTCCCTATTCTCAAATATGTCCCGGAACGGTGGGCGCCATGGAAAAGAATATGCAGGGAGGCGAGGACACTGCAACGTCGATTATATTTTGGGTTATTGGAAGAGGCAGAAACAAGGCTCGCCAGAGGAGAAAGTACTGGTTGTTTTATGGAAGAAGTCATCCAGCGTCAAGAAGAGCTCGGGATGTCAAAGGACGCTGCCGCGTGAGTGCGAATTCTGAATCAGATCTTTAAGAACTTTCATCTCGCGCTGTAGCTGGTTAGGTGCGATCGTGCTCAAAGCATCCCATTCTTCGGGGTCCTTCATCTCTTCCCTCATTCTATGTTTTGTTGCCTTCCCCGAGACACTGCGAAAGGCTCAAAATGAGATCGACTCCGTTCTACCGGACGGGCGGCCACCCACAATGGATGACATTGCATCGCTTCCGTATGTCCATGCCATCCTAAGAGAGGTGAATTCTTGTCTAGGTTAGCAATGGTAAATCAGACTGACAGTCTGTTAGGTACATAGATTGAAACCTATGGCACCGCTTGGAATGCCTCACGCGTTGCTAGAGACTCAAGAAGTAAGTCGCGATCTACCAGTCACAGTTTTCGCCCACGTTGACCAATGTGTTATGCCAGTATCGAAGCTCTGTTATCCCTAAAGGTACAACCGTTTTCATAAATGCTTGTATGTGTAACATTCGCATTCTCCAACCTGTCAAGCTGACCATTGAACAGGGGGCATCTTGCATGATCCGGGTGAGTTTGTCGTAATTCACATGTAATGGAGGCCCGCTCAAATATTATCAGAGGCCTTCGACGAACCTAAGGTCTTTCGACCAGAAAGATTCCTCCTCTCCGAACACAGGACGAAACCTGGTGTGGATAGCAAAGACTGGTGCGCAAGTATACCCTTTGGGAGCGGAAGAGTAAGTCTCTTGGGCTGGAGGGACACGATATGTATCTCATTATGTCTTGCAGAGACTTTGCCCTGGGATGAATTTAGTCAACACAAACCTGGTATGTGACGCTCTAACACCCGATTTCTGGGCTGAACAGTCAAGCAGGCGTTCACCATTGCCACGTTGGCCTGGGCGTTTGATTTCGCTGCTGCCATTGATCCAGTTACGAAGGCACCGATCCCTGTCGATATCGATGCGTATGAGGAGGTGTGTGTCATGGCTGCATCGAAGTTGTTAAGGATCAGCCCAAATAAACTCTTCAGGGTCTTGTCTTCAGGCCTCGTCCATTTGCTTGTTCGATCTCACCCAGAAGCGAAGCAAAGGCCAGATTGATCAGAGAAAGGTTTACTGATGCGACACCTGCTTTCTCAAAATACGAGTTGTTCCTGACAAAGGAGGAGAAGTGATTGCTCGCGGAAGAGCATCTGAGCCAATAGTGTACTGTACAGTATTACCTCTAACCTGACATCACGACAGACAAACTGGAATGCCATAACACTGAAGTGGATTATAATCATTGTCAGAACATCATAAATCTTATGCAGCTTCCTTACTAGGCACTTGGTCAAAACTCGGCCGAAAGTGGGTTTGCCCCTGGTCCCTGACTGTTTAAGTTCTTTCCTTTCACTACGAGAGACACTCACATTTTTCTTGTAACTGGCAGCTACTTGAATGGCGCGAGTCTCCATCTATTTGTCCACTGACGAATTGAACCATTGCGTGACGCACTCAGTATATCGCAACTGGTACCCAAGCGGACAAGACTCCAAATGACTTTGGAATGACCCTTCGAGCATGATGCACTCTGGCGTCAAGCACTCTGGTGGATGCTCAGGCACCAGTTTTTTCCACAATGTGGTCTTGGTATTGTGATTGACGACTCAGTAGGACCGACCGAGCGGTGAGATGTGCCATTCGCATGAATCGCATCCGGGAACGAGTTGTCCGGGATAATCTATGTTTCACCATCGGTTCCTCGTTTTAACGCCCCTCTTTGTTCTCCATCTCTCCATTGTGCTGATGTGCTTGACTCGGCAATGACAATGATCAAAAAAGTTTTGAGATGCCGGTGGCCAGACACGTTCATGGATAGTTAGCTGTGCATTAAATCGCATGTCGATGGCGGTGTTCTGAACGTTGCAACATAATGGATTGCTGTACATGACGCCAACGAATGTTAAATATGAAGGTTTGAACTCTTGAACAATGAAAATGGCCCTGCCAAGAGCACACCGGTTGCATTTCTAATCTTACACACGTTTCTACTTACATATATAATGCTCGCGATGAACAGTCCATGAATTCCTTGAAGGAGATTGTACATTCCTGACTCACTGATCATCAATCAGATACTGCCATGTAGCTTCCATGAGAAATTTAGAATGGATCGATGCTGTGAATGCTGATCCAAGTAAACCTAAAAGCGTCAGCGATGAAATTGCAGGATTGCAACGAGCATTGTTCTGAGTATGCTGTAGGTCGTTCCATATGATGATAAAGTCGAGTACTATAGTCTCGACGTTAAACTTGCAGATCTGAGGCAAATTCTGATTTGAAATTTTGAATAGTTCGAGTGTGGCTGTGTAAATTTTGGATCGTGGGGGTTGGGCGCAACTTGAACATCAGCAAAAGTGGCGCAGCCCGGTAAGACCTTCCCAGGCATGGCAAGATACCCCCAGTCTGACAAACTTCGCCAAGACTGAACACAGCTTGCAGACAACCTCTCCGTCGTGCCAGATGGGCACCAGGCTGGTCAAAAGCCATCAGAATCGTGTATTTTAAAAAGTCTTGAGATGCCTTGCAATGTTGATCCAGCCTTGCCAGTTCCAAGCAGGCTGTTCATAGCTTACATGACTCGTACCAGACAGATAGCACACTGCAATGCAATAAACGGAATCCAGTGAATTTCATGATCATACAATACAAAGCAGTGCAAGTAGTAAAACTACACAGGTGTCTATGCGAGTCCGACGCCGTCCGAAAGCAGGAGCAAGGGTCCGACGAGAGCAAAAATGATGGTGTGAGAAATGAAATATTGTAAGTGTGGGAGCAATCGTAAGTGCGAGTATGATGTACAGCATGATGGGCGCAAGATGACCAAGTGGAATGCAACAAGCGACCGCGTTCAAACCTGTGTGATTAAAGCAAGAGTCAGAATACGCAAACCAGCCAGGATTCAAAATACCTAGGCAGCCTTTTTACCACGATGGGGCACAGGCTTTTTCTTTGGAGGCGCGGGAGCATTCACATCCGGAATACCAGTATCACCCGCCTCGTTAGTGGGTTCTTCAACCTGAATAGCACCAGCAGAGAGACGCGCAGAACCGCGAGTGTTGGATCGTGGCTTGGGTGCTGGTTTGGCCTTTGGTCTGGGCACAGGCTTGGCCTTTTTGTGTGCAACAGGCACTGGCTTGGGAAGAACGGCTGTGGGTATAGCAGGTGGCTGTTTTGCCAGGGAGGGTGGGAATGATTCTGAGTCAGATAGTGGTGTCAAGGCGCGTGGTGGTGATGATGTGGAAGGTGTAACCTGTGGAGGGAGTCTGGGTGGAGATAGTGGTGGTGCAGGTGATGATGGGCGTTCTGCTGCTGATACTGAGGGTGGAGAAGTAGTGGTACTGCGCACAATGTTGTTTGTTGCTGATGTCGAAGTGGTGTTACCTTGTTTACGAGCAGCACGCTTTGCTCGCATTTTTGCAAGGTCAGAATCAGTGTCATCTGCGGCAGCCGTCATGGCCTTGGCTGCATGTTTCCCGAAAACCTGTCTGTAATCTGTGTTAGTAGACGTTGATATTAGCCTAGACACATACTCGTTAATCCATGCCATTGTCTCTACTGCCCATGGGTCCTCGGGATCATCGAGAGTTTTGAGGATAGCGAAAAAGAAATCTTCTAGGTTGAATGACCCGATGCACACTTTGTACGAGTTGCAGGCCGAGAGCGAAAACCATGCCTGTACGAAAATCAGTACACTAGTAGTCAAACATAAAAGCAGACACGCACTGCACACATGGCCCAAGCCCATGCTTGTGGCGTCACCTTTGTAAGCCCATACATGGTAGCCTTGGACTTGCTTCTACCGTGCTTGCTGTCGTCGTCGTTATGTTCCTCTGATCCTGCAGCAGCAGGACCTAGGTACAAGTGCTGGAATGCCTAGGATAATTGTGAGCACATGAAAGGTGACAATACACTACATACCCTGATACCAGCATGCCCGCGAAAGAGGCCAATGTTCGGGTCCTCGCTGTTGTAGATGGCATCGGCTGCATATAGGAATGACGGCCAATTAGTTGAGAGTAAAGGCCAAGTCCCATCTTGAAGACGCTGAATTCCTCTGAGTATATCACGGTCAGTGACCAGAACTTGAAATAAAAACAAAAACTTACAAGTCGACATCAATATCAAATTTGTCCAGCCACGAGGGCAGAGCTCACGCGCCAATCGTGGATGATTGGTGCCTCGGTTGGACTTACAGGATGACTTTGGTATGGGAGGCTGCAGGGTATCACTGTTACGGTTGGTCAAAATATACTCGAGCATTGGATGTTTGAGGGATGCGAAGTCGTCGGATCGTTGTGAGCTCATGGCACTGTTAATCTGGTTATTTGTAATCATTAGTTTGGTGCCAATCAATGAATATATGCGCATATATGCAGAAACGTACCGCTGTGATATATGGTTTAAGTTCGTCATACGACAACTCATCGAGAGTTGCACGGAAACCAGGAATCATATCCAGAATACCATTGTAAAATGTATGGTAACGAGTTTGTTGCTCATCAGATCTTGCGAGCAGATTAGGTTGATACTACAAGATGTGATTACCAACTTACATGTTTGAATTGGAGACGCCCCCCTTGTCAAGCATCATCCCATAATGAAATGCAAGTGACACACTGGCAAATGGATTTAATGTAAGGACCGCTTTGCGCCCGGCCGTGCGATATTCCGATAACGCGTCGCTCAACCTTAAGTTATGTGAGTTGCCTGATAGGGGTCAGCCCATGAATGTAAAACTCACTTTATTTTCTTCTGCCTGCCAGTGGTAGTAAGATTATTGAGGATATCATCAGTTGAGACGCGTTTTTTCGACGCGTTAGAGCTTGATGAAGATGTACGCTTCTCAGAGTTGGAAGTTGGCAATGTCGTGTCAGAGTTTGATGAAGACGCGCATTTATTGGAGTTGTAGGCTGACGACGATGCGTCAGAGTCTGATGAAGACATGGTAGGGTGAGGTAAAGGGCTCAGGGGAAAATCAGGCAGTTGTTCACAGATATCGGAATTTAAAAATATTGATGGCCGGAGTTTTAAGATCATCAGACAACCATGACAAGCAGATACACTTTGAATTGAGCAGTACATGACATATGATAATTAGCAAAAGAGCATTGTAAAATAGTGGTACAGTGCAAGAAGAAAGAGGTACTGTGAGCAACATGAAAGGTATCTGTAGTACGAGAGCAGGTGATAGCAAACGGTGGTTGATACAAATGACTGCAAAAGGTATGAGTGACTACGGGAAAATGAGCGAACAATTTGAAGCGATAGTGGACAGATCATAATTTACGATGCTTGCATGCATAGTCCTTGATGTCTTGATGCAGTGCCTTCCTTTTAGCAGCCTCCGATGGAATGTTTGACCGATCAAATGGCCGTACTGAGTAGCGCCACGGTGCAAATGGGTCGGTTGGTCTTGCATTTGGATTACCACAGCATCGAGAGAGTAGGTTGCATGGAGACACGTTCCTTTGAAAATCTGTTAGTCAGAATCCAAGCATGGTAATTAGACGGAAGGTTGCATACACAGAATTTATAGAATCCTTGTCGTCCTCCTCGAACTTTACACAAGTCTCGACTAAGTCAGGTTCTGTCTTGACGTTGTCAGCCTTGAGTGTGCTCGACACCTCATTAGTGCTGGCTTCAAAGTGAATAATTGGCGCACTGTATTGAACAAATCAACTCACATATGGCCGGAGTCAGATGAGCCCTCTCGAATGGCCTTTCCGATATCTTTGAACCGGAAAATCACTCGCTAAATAGACAAAATCACAATGGGTTTAGTAGTACTTGTAAATAAAACGATTATTGCATACCTTGGAGCCAGGAGTGACTATATTTAGGCCAAGACAATAGGTATCCCACGTAGAGGCAACACCATCGATCTCAATGAGTATGTTGTCCTCGAACATGTTGATGGTAGACATTGAAGGCATTGAGGATAATAAATAGTAGCGTAAGAGTACAATTAATGGTGTTGGTATATAACAGATAAGCAAAGATCGACGCGTTATTGAGACATTGTGTATATCCGGAAAGTGCCGACTGACTTTGAAAAGTCACGTGACTTTCGAAACAGACAGTTCGAACTTGTACTATCGGCTACTACAACTTCGGACAACCACTGGTTCGGACACTTTGCAATATCTCACTCAACTCTACTTCAAATCATATTCTGCTTGACCACATATCATTGTACACTTGTAATACACTATTGCGAAGTTGAAACTTTGAAATTGGTCAAGAAATGATTGAGATCCTTGTTGAGGTGTGACAGAGCCAAAAATCACGTCTGCCTGTCACCAAGCCGAGTCTGCCGTAGCGGAGTTTCAGTTCTGGAATCTTACACAACACCTACTTATCATATGCAAGTCATCTAAACAGTACCTACGACCCCTCATAATTTCGTACCAGTTGATAATGCGTATTCAATAAATCACTTGCAATTGTTTTTAATAACAATAATGAATACAAAGCCACGACACCGCATGTAAACGCTGCCTGTGCCAGCTACTGCATGCCGAGCGGAGCTTGTCTGCGGCGGATGTGACATTGTGTTACTATCCTGTTACATTGTGTGACTGTCCGAACAACTGGTTGTCCGAAGTTGTGGTAGCCGATAGTAACTCTTTTTTTCAACTCGGTGTAGAACGGTTCAACCTGGTTGGGAAGTCCTAGTATTATCCGCATCCCTCAACTAGGGAATATATTCAACCCTTTCACTTCAATCTCATCCTTACTCAAATTCTGCCGGTGAGGGAGTCTGTACTACATATATCTTTTTTTTGCTTTTTCCTTCATTTCATGTCCATTTCATTTCACTTTGGCGGGTGAGAGCTCTGCTATGGCTGGAGGTCTCCGTGCGTTCTCTATGATCCTGCCGAATTCTGTATTGTAAATTATTATTATTGATTTCGCTGTTCCTTCTTTCTTTAATTCACGTACTTCGCTGCCTCTCCCACCAAACTCGTCAACTTCTGCTGTGAGATTCACGTAACTATCTCCTTCTCTTATCATCCTTCTCGTCATCTGACCGGACTGGCTCGCGCAGAACGATTCGACGGATTATGTTCGCTCCAGGACTTTCCTACTTCCTCGCCATGTCTAGCATGACATCTGGCAAATTAGTGAAGACATTTCCAAAGTATCTGCCTCCCTTGCACCTGCTCCAACACTCTCTTTATTTGGCGCTTCCCAAGTGCGCTTCGGCACGGGTCGAGCCCTTTGTCCGGCCCTTTGAGGAGTAAAGGATACGGTAGCCAAATGCAGTCTTCGTACCGTGACATGTCTCGTCTCCGCGCCCAACATCACTCTGTAGCTTCGAGCTCTGAGCCGTCCTTGATCCCCGTGGTTGATGATGTTCGACCACGTGAGTTTTGGTTATTTTTGTGCGCGGGCGATGCTGATGACGTACCATTAGCTTCTTCTCATGCTCATCAGGAGCTGACGACCAATGATCTTATTATTAACCGATATGCGTCCAATCCGTCGTTTTCACGGACGGACAATGCGGATGAAGAGAGGGGGAAGGATTTAGCTGCGAAGTGTTATACCGAGGATGAGGATTTCTTGGCGAAGGAGAAGATTGCGGAGTGGTTGGGCGGAAAGTGAGTATCTCATTTCTCGTTTCATAACTCTACTGAGAGCGTGCTGCGCCAGCGGGCAAGTCAACAAGATAGCGCTCCATCACTACATGAACTACTTTGACTTCACGGGGCTGAGACTTGATAATGTGTTTAGGTGGGTCATAATCGAAACACCGGTGTATTGTATCGATCGCCTCCTCTAGACGTCTTTGTGCAAAGTTGCTAACACACTCTTCAGGCGTTGTTCATGCAGTAGTCTATTCCATTCTACTCTTAAACACCGACCTCCACATTGCAGATATTGCAAACAGAATGTCGAGAAATCAATTCGTCCGCAACACGATTATGGCCATTCAAACCCAGACTCACCCGAGTCGCTACGGTTCGAGTCCAGATCTGAATGATGACAATACCAGCGGGCTGCTGACAGCATCTGACGGTACCGAGACGCAGTCCCTTGCTCGGTCAAAGAGAAGTGGCAGTATTGCAAGCTGGAACAGTATCTCCAAAGATACCTTCTTCGCTGCGACTTCGAACCACCTTATCAACGTCTTTTCTGAAGTATCCGCAAATCTCAACAATAGATTGCGAAGACGGTCAATCCAAGCAGGCGACAGTCTGCTCGTTGTGCATCGGTTAACTGCGAATGGCAATGAACTGGGACGCGGACCTCCTGGCATCCAGGGTTGGGCAGTTCGCGTGTGGCCTGACTTGACAAGGTTTATTGGAATCACCGGAGGGCCTGCTGCTGCCTCCGTTCTCAAGGCAAGTTCTAGTGTTGAATGTTTACTACTCAACTAACAATTATTGATACTAGATTACTCATGTCCTATCAATACCAAGCTCAGCACGCATACCCTTGCCAAGCTACGCAATCTGCATTCCCACCTCCAGTATCACAACACCCTCCCTCTACTACTTACGCGTCTTACACCCTGCCATCCATTAATCAACCTAAATCTGAACCGGTCGACTCTGCACATTCTCGCCCTCGCCTGCCCTCGCATCTTCACCCAACCTCGCACCTACCCGCCCTCGCATCTTCAAGTTCACCTGCCCTCGCATCTTCACCCGCCCTCGCATCTTCACCTTTAGCACGGAGAACGATATCCGACTAACAATTGGCATTATTCCCTGCTTGCTATTGGACCTGCTTTTGATCCTTATTTGATGTCGCATGAATATCGTTGTTTCTTGTGTTGAGCCGACACCCATGTAACTTGACCTTTATTGCAAATATCATCTCCATAATGAGGTTCAGCTCTCACTCTGTACTCGTATTTCAAGAGTTCGATTGCCAAATCCACCTATTTATCTATGGCGGCGCAGTGATGATTCTACAACCAAAGATACTGACTATAGGTAAATACGTGAAGACCTCTTCACATGCAGTTATTGACGAACGACCAGAGATATTGAGTATATACGTCGAGCATTGCCCTCCCGTTCAAGTGAGTTGCTCTACAATTGCGCTCTACAACACATTTCACGATCCTCCTTCAGCTCACAAGGGCAGTTACTTTCTTCAAACATAGTCTATCGGCTTCAGTCATGATCCGCAGAGGCTTGGTCGAGCACGTCAGCCAGAGGGAGAGAATGGCAATGTTGGACCTATAGCAGGAGAGAAGGATACATCACCATATGGTGCGCAGCACTGCCAGGATGCTCATTGGGAGCATAGAGTTTTGCAGGCAGGTTTTCATCAGGTGGCAGGTCCGATTTCATATAAAATGTGTCCTTTGTTCTGACTCCTTGCCTCCCCATCGCAGTGCATGCCTGCAGCGACTCAAGCAGATACACGCAGGCGATGCCTGCAAAGTGTACCATCCTTGCGTTACTCACTTTCATCCTCGTCATGTCGTTCGTATGCCCTGCTTGCAATTATACTGCCAAATCAGCACGTGGTCTGTCAACACACCAGAACCAATGGTGCAAAGGCCTTAGAGACGCCTCAAACAATGTCATGAATGCCCGTCGCGAGCGCCAAGCCCCACAGCCCCCTCCTGCTCCACATGCTCAGTCAGAAGCTCCCTTAGTCGATGAGCCCTCACTCAACGAGACGAACCAGCCAGAGTTTGAGAATCCTGAGCCATATGTAAGTGAATGTTTCTTTTGTCAGACTGATACAGGGTATTCATGCTGCTGTCTAGGAATTGCCAGTACATCATTCGCCCTCGCCCCCACCACTGGCACGAGCATCAGGTCTTCCGAATCGCAGGCGGCAACTACCTTCACGTTACCGAGATGAACTTCCTGCCCTTCCCATCCCCGTTCCGATTCCACCTCCAGTAGATGATGTAGCCCACGCCGTTCCACAATCTCCTGTTCATTCTGACTCAGGTATTACCGAATCAGAAGGAGAAGTGTGGGTACACACCGAACAGGATGCTTTTGGCACCTTCCGTTCATACCGAGGAACTTTCCCTTCCTACGACCCCGAGAACACTTCATCGTTTGATGATGTATGTGACTCTCGTACTTTCCAACAGGCCGACGGTTCAAACAAGCGGCCTTGGTATGCAGGCTTTGGTACTGCTATTGAAGCAGTCAATCACACATTTTTTGCACCTTTTCTCAATGCTACCACGTTTCGTCTCATGAACTGGTTTTACGAGTCATCCAGTGGTAACTCTCTGGCTAATGTTGACCGCCTTGTGCAGGGAGTCATATTGGTGGATGACTTTGAGCGTGAGGACCTCAGAAATTTCTCTGCGTTTCGGGAGGCAAAAAGAATGGACCAGGCCGACGAGGACCCTGATTCAAAGCTGTTTAGCACTCTGACAAGTGGCACGAGGCGTCTGTCAATATCAAGCTGCCTGCTGAGAAGCAACAGGTACACATCTGAAGCTGATGCACCTGACTGTGCCGTGGACGGACTCTATTACCGCAAGCCTCTAGAGGTTATCAGGTCAGCCTACGAGGAAGTCGCTTCGAAATCATTTCACAATGTCCCGTACAAACTCTTCTGGCAGCCTGACGAGGGTGAATTTCCAGAACGTATCATT